>OZ057399.1:116875802-116968302 GCA_964056695.1 Melieria picta | reverse complement strand
CGCGCGCACACACACACACACAGCCAAGCAGCTGCGAGACTTGCGCCTGTCGCATAAACAGCTTTGTGCCACGAATATGACATGCGCTGCAAATAAAATCTACATTTTTAATTGTGCACAAAGTGCGGGCGGGAAGTGTACGAGTGCGGCTGTCGGCCTGACTGTCTTGTTGCGGCTTTGCTTTGCCGACTGGCCCCTAACGACGAGAGTAGTGTGGCGCGCACTTCGCCACCCGACGACAATAAAGAGTGTTAATGAAGCCGCATTAATTTGAGCTTCTTGCATGCAAGACAGCAGCAACACCAACAACAACAACAACAATAACACAGGCAACAACAATAAATTAAAAGCTGGAACATAAGGAAAATATGTATGTATGTATGGAAGCCAACAACAACAACAACCACGACAGCAATAAGCGCAAGAAAAACAACAACAACAATAACAAAGAAAGCAACCACAACAACAACAACGAGAATAACAGAGTAATGCCAAGGTTTGTCACAGTCGCAAAGTGCGCCTGTGTCGCTTGCTGCTGCTACTGTTGCCTTAATTTTAAGCCATTATGTTTATTATGATTAAGTTAAAGGACACGAATGTTATTTATTGTGTATTTCCAGCAGCAGTAGTGACAACAACAACGACAGCAACAAGCCACAGAAATTCGCATATATTTTTTTTAAATATCCTTGCAGACAGTCGCTGACAGAGTGAGAATGCCAAAGGCAAAGACCAGGAAGTAATGTAAAGTGTAATACGAATATTGTAGCCAAGCGGAGGAGAAGAAGATAAAGAAAAAAAGAGAAGACAAAAAAGTGAATAATTTAATACTTGAAGCCGCAGAAGAAGAGCCGAATTAGAGCAGAGAAACATAAACTAGGGTTAGGTTGGTATAGGTTAAGCTGGCTGCCCTTGTTGAAAGACCAATTTTTCAAATTGCATTTTCATGAAAAAACATTTAAATTGAATTTGTTGATATTTGGTTTTGTACCGTAACGGTCCGCTAGAAAAATCTTTTAAAAAGTTCCTTCAGGCTTTAATATTATGAAAGTTTGAATAATTAATTGATTGATTGATTGATTAGATTTGATGTAATTTCATTTAATGTGATTTCAGTTTGATGTGATTTCAGTTTGATGTGATGTGATATTATGTGATTTCAATTGATGTGATGTGGTTTGGTGTGATGTGATATTATGTGATTTCAATTGATGTGATGTGAGGTGATGTGATGTGATGTTATATGATTTCATTTGATGTGATATTATCTGATTTCTTTAAAGTGATGTGATGTGACATGATGAGTTGAGTTGAGATATCATAAAGAGAAATTATCAAATGTGAGTTGAGTTGAGTTAAGATGTGGTGTAATATGATGTTATGGGATGGGATGTGATGTGAAGGGATATTAGATGAAATGAGGTATGATAGGATGTGATGTGGTGTGATGTGATGTGATATAATATAGCGTGACGTTATATACTTTAACGTATGCTATGTGATTTTATTTGAAGTGATATGGTGTGATTAGGTGTGATGTGATTTGATTTGATTTCATTTGAGGTTATATGATATGATTAGTTAAGACGTGATGAGGGGAGATGAGTTGAGTTAAGATGTGGTGTGATGTGACCTAATGGGATGTGGTGTGATGGGATATGTTGGGAAGGGATGTGATGAGATGAATTATGATGGAATGTGCAGTGGTGCGATGAGATATGATGGGATGCGATGTAATATTATGTGACGTGATATACTGTGACGTGATGTACTATGACGCGATGTTATTTGCTTTCATTTGATTTCATTTGACGTGGTTTAATGTGAGGTGACGTGATCTGGTGTGATGTGATTTTATGTGATTTAATGTGAGGTGTGCTGATGTGATGTGATGTGAAGTGAAATGAAGTGAAGTGATGAAATGTGATATGATGTGAAGTGATGTGATGTTATGTGATGTGATGTGATTTGATGTGATGCGATGCAATATTATGTGAAGTGATATACTGTGACGTGATGTACTGTGACTTGATGCTATTTGCTTTCATTTGATTTCATTTGACGTGGTTTAATGTGAGGTGACGTGATCTGGTGTGATGTGATGTTATGTGATTTAATGTGAGATGACGTGATGTGATGTGACGTGATCTGGTGTGATGTGATGTTATGTGATTTAATGTGAGGTGACGTGATGTGATGTCACGTGTCTGGTGTGATGTGATGTTATGTGATTTAATGTGAGGTGACGTGAAGTGAAGTGAAGTGATGTGATGTGATGAATGGGATGTGATGTGAAGTGAAGTGAAGTGATGTGATGTGATGTGATGTGATGTGATGTACTGTGACGTGATGCTATTTGCTTTCATTTAATTTCATTTGACGTGGTTTAATGTGAGATGACGTGATCTGGTGTGATGTGATGTTATGTGATTTAATGTGAGGTGACGTGATGTGATGTTACGTGTCTGGTGTGATGTGATGTTATGTGATTTAATGTGAGGTGACATGAAGTGATGTGATGTGATGTGATGTGATGTGATGTGATGTGATGTGATGTGATGTGATGTGAAGTGATGTGATGTCATGTGATGTGATGTGATGTGATGTGATGTGATGTGATGTGATGTGATGTGATGGGATGTGATGTGATGTACTGTGACGTGATGCTATTTGCTTTCATTTAATTTCATTTGACGTGGTTTAATGTGAGGTGACGTGATCTGGTGTGATGTGATGTTATGTGATTTAATGTGAGGTGACGTGATGTGATGTTACGTGTCTGGTGTGATGTGATGTTTTGTGATTTAATGTGAGGTGACGTGAAGTGAAGTGATGTGATGTGATGTGATGTGATGTGATGTGATGTGATGTGAAGTGATGTGATGTGAAGTGATGTGATGTGATGTGAAGTGATGTGATATGATGTTAAGTGATCTGATGTTAAGTGATGTGATGTTAAGTGATGTGATGTTAAGTGATGTGATGTGATGTGATGTGATGTGATCTGATGTTAAGTGATGTGATGTTAAGTGATGTGATGTTAAGTGATGTGATGTTAAGTGATGTGATGTGATGTGATGTGATGTGATGTTAAGTGATGTGATGTGATGTGATGTGATGTGTTCTGATGTGATGTGATGTGATGGGATGTGATGTGATGTGATGTGATGTGATGTGATGTGATATGATGTTAAGTGATGTGATGTTAAGTGATGTGATGTTAAGTGATGTGATGTGATGTGATGTGATGTGTTCTGATGTGATGTGATGTGATGGGATGTGATGTGATGTGATGTGATGTGATGTGTTGTGTTGTGGTGTGGTGTGATATGATGCGACTGGTTTGATGTTCCTTGCTGCTATATAATGTGAACTGATATAATATGATAAAGTTGTGATAATTTTTATTAATGATGTGATTAAATTGATAAAAGTTCATAATTAATTTCATTAAATTCAATTGGGTTTGTATTAATCTTAATTGCCTTGAATTAAGTGTAACTCATTTAAACAGAATCGAATCGAATTGAATTAAATCAAATTTTATTACACTGTAATAAATTTAACTGAATTAAAGAGGCGAAACCTTGTCTTCGATGAAAGGACAAAGGCGAGGACTCTGCACCATCTCTTGGTGTGACCAACTGCAGAAGACGCGTGCAAAGCAGAGGCGCCTGGAGAGAGCTTTTGCGGCTGGTCGTTACCCGTTAACGGATTTTTTATGGCCAGTCAAGTAAGTAAATCAAATTGATTTGCATTCAATCGATGCGACTTGATTTGATTTACATCCAATGATCCATTAAATTTAATGAACTATGCATTTCTATCTCGCTGCGTATTTTTTCAGTGCCACACACGTGTTAACGGTTTTGCGGCAGCGCGTAGTGAGAATTCATGATTCCCATATTGAAACGATTTGCTTAAAGTGTGTTGAAACTACTTTCATCAGTTTTGCAGCCATTCGGCGGCCACTGGCGGCTGCATAAATTTACCATATTTGCTCGCTACGTGTTTTCATAATAAGCGCCGCGCATGAACTGAATAAATATTTGCTGGGAAAATAACAAAGCGACAGCAGCCACACACAAACGCATTATTCGGCTACGCACTTACAATAACAGCAAAGGTGGGCAACCGACGTGGCAAATGTGTGGAATTCGTTTGGGGTCGCGCTGACCTGGCAGACTTAAATACGATTTGGCGTTTTAATGGTGGCTCAGTTGGCGTTGTCGGATCTTCACGTGCCGCCACTGACAGCTATGATAAATTTCGATCGCGGCGAGGTTGCGCTTGTGGACGTTAGGGGCCATGGAAGATGCTGTTAATTTGGCAGAAAGGCTGGCAAGCACCAGCTGCAACTGTGCCACTCAGCGCGACAACAGAATTATGACAATGTGTGTGTGAAAGGCTGTCAGAAATTTTAACGATGTCTGTGTGCGTTTCTGTGTTTCTGTCTGGGTTTATGAGAATTTATGAGCGACTACAAATTGAATTATGCAAATTCCTTTTTGGTTAATCTTGGTCGACTTATGTACTCAATTTGTATAACTTTTGTGCAGGCAGACAAAACTTGTGATACCTGCGGTCTTGTGCCGATTCTGCGCCTCTGATTTCTTGCCAGTAAACCTGAAATGCAGGCAGCTAAATGGGTTGCGACTACTTTCAATAGTCTACAAATATGGAAGGATTGGTGCATCTGACAATGTCCTCAACACAGTCTATGGAAAGCAGAATGAGACGGCAGATCACTGTCTGTGTCTCTGTTGCACATTTACTCGATTAAAGCTTAAAGTGCTAAGAAGCTCCTTAGGTCCTTGGAACCAAAGTATGTTGCCGAATTTTTGGAAAAACTGCTAAATAAGTAAAATTGAAATACACTGCACAACAAAATCAATTTTTTTTTTAAATAACAAGGATTCTGACAACGGATTCTGGTAGAGGGGACCAAAAAAAATATACGTGTATCGGCGTTTTGAAAGTTTACATCTGAAAGTTTTTTTAGGGGGAGGTCAAAGTTTTCCCCTATTTGCACATTCTTATGGTGAATCGGCATACGAAAACCATGTAACCTTACATTTTAGGTATATGATGGGTTCAGCAATTTGATGTAAAATACTACGAAGAACATTTTCGTGGAGCATTTTAACCCTGTAGCTACTATTTGTATGGGTCAATTTGACCCTTTTTCTAAAATGCCAAAAATGTCCTGTAAAACAGGACTTTTAAAGGAAAAAATTTACCACGAAAATATTCGCCATAAAATTCTACTATAGGTCTCTGAATACATCAAAGCTCAGAAATTAACTGGAACGCCAGAATTAAGCCAAAACTTATTTCGTACTTATTCAAAATTGGTACTAAAATGTCCTACAAAACTTGATTTTTGATGGGTAGTGTGTATGGGAAAATTGTTGAACGCAAAATTTCACTATAAGTCACCGTACAAAAGAAAGCTCTAGATAAAAAAAAATTCAGATGCAAACTTTCAAAACGCCGATACACGTATATTTTTTTTTGGTCCCCTCTACCAGAATCCGTTGTCAGAACCTTGTTATTTTTTTTTTGTGTTGTGCAGTGATATTTGAGTGAAACTCGAGTAGAGAACAATTGAATGTTTTTTACTGATGAATGATTTTTGAAAAATATAATAGCTCCCAATTAATGGCAACTTTCCTATGTAGAGTGTAAATCAGCGATAACAATTTTTACCTCAAAATATGTAAATTTGAAAAACAAAAAAAATTCGCAAGTGTGTGCCACATGTTGGCACTGTGCGGCACAATAATGTATAATGTTGAATTTTCTGATTAAAATTAAATAAATAAAATATGGCAACGGTGTGCACACTGAACGCACGAAGTAAAATGAAATGAAAACAAACACGCGAATGCGTGTGCAAAAAACAAAAGAAGAAAAACCGAAATGAACTCACAATCAGCGAGAAAAACGCAATTGGGAAAACTTTCGAAATCGGCGCTCGGTTTTGTGTACACAAATCTTGTTGTTATTGTTCTTACTTGCTGTTGTTTTATTTATTTTGTGTGACTGTGACGCCAACAAACACACACACACACACATGCATAAATATGTTAATGTAAGTAAATACTCGCATATGTGCAAGTATGTGGTGGAATTTGGGTGCGTAAGTGTGTGTGTGTGTGTGTGTCCCTATGAGTGCCGACGTACGCAAGCACATAAATAAATATTAAAAAAACGAGGGCAAATAAATAATAAATAAATCCTTTTTCTTTCTTCTCGTATTTGGACGCAAAGCTCAGCGGCAGTTGTGTACACTGCTAGCACACATACTCAAATATATATACATAGGTACATATATACTCTCAATGCCACATACAATTGGTCGAAAATAAATTGATTAAATTTTTTTTTTAGTCGGCAAGTGTGTCGCTTTAATTTGTTAAAAAAAGTAGTCGCAGTTTTTGTATTTCACTGTTGTGGATTTTTTTTTTTAACGACAATGGCAACAATGACGCCTCAAAGGGTCTTAAATCCATTGAAAATGAGTAGTCAAATCAAGACAACCAATCAATCAACGACAGCTAATGAAACAATGAATGCACTTAATTTGCATTTTTTTATGCCCACTCAGGGTAGATTTTTTGTGGTAGGAAATTGAAAATGACAGAAAAGAAGTGTTGAAAGTGTGGGTATGGAAGAACAGAAGAGAAATTGGAAATGGGGCGGTTTGAGTTTTGGTATCGATTTGGGTATTTTCAATGCGTATCTTTTGTCATTTTACAATGGGATAAAATATTATCAGAAGTGCTGAAATAGAATTTTCAATGCAAGTACAAGTTTCAGTACAAGTACAACTTTTGTCCAGCCCGTTTCTATGTAACTTAAAAATAGTTAATTTTATTAAGAGGGACTTCTTGTTTGGAGACCAACTGAACTATTTTTCAATGGAAAATATTAATTTTTTAATTTTCAAAATTTTTCTCAAAATCTGAAGCAGAGCTTGCAATTTATGAAAAAAGTCTTAAATTAAGGTTTCGTGCTTAAGGCTTTTTATTTTTTTGGGGGAAGTTTTGAGAAAGTTTTGTTGTTTGAAGACCCCCCCTATTTTTTAATGAAGAATATTTTCCCAAAAGACAATATGGTTTTTTTTTCAATAATTTACTCAATACAAGCTTTTTATGAAAAATTTTTCCGAAGAACATGAAAATGGGGGGTAAGGAAAGTGGGAGGGGGGTTTATGTATACACAAAAAATATTCATACTTTTAATGCAAACAACTTTGTCTTAGACATCAAAGCTCTAGCTCTTCAAGTTTTTATACTTTCCGTGTAAAAGTCTATAGGGACCCTTTAACCTTTATGTGCAAATTAAAAAAAACTCAGACGTGCTGGACTATTACTTTGTTCGGCAAAAATGATCAGCATGACGTCCTCTTTCAGAAATATATGGTCGTAACTCTGTTGCACACAAAATGCTTAAAATTGTTGTACTGTGTAATTTTTGTACTTCATTAAAATTGCAGCTTCCCCTTTTTTTTGATAACTTTCAAACCAATAAAGTTAGAGTAATAAAATTTTGACACGTGATCAAGGAGATTTTGGGTTTTAACATACTTAATTTTCAAGAAAATTCTTTATAAATTTTCAAGGATATAAAGGATTACAATTTTCAAAGGACCTTTTTCATATCCTTTTTTTACAAATAGATAAAAAATCAATTTTATTTAAATTCTTGAGCCTTTGCTCTTTCATTTGGTATACATGTCGCCATATTCTAACGAGATTAAGTATTTTTTATATTTATTTTAATTTTTTATACCCTTCAAAATTTTGAAGTCCTTTTAAAAGGACAAAAGATGTAGAAATGAAAAACTGAGTACGCAATATTGCTATGTTTGGTATCTAGTTTCACGTCAATATGGATTTTTCCGGTGTAAAAAATGCTGTCGCACGGTGTAATTATGTGCTTTCATTTGTATGAAGTCTACGCTTTGTATGGCAATGAAGCTTGTCTGGCACTATCACATAGAGATCTGCCAGCCTGCGTCAACAAGTGATAATAGAGTGTCCTTACATAAATACTAAGGCACTTTAAACTAAGGTAAAAGCCTTTGAAAAGATTTCTACTAATTAAGGACGAGGTTGAGTGACCCTAGGAAGACAGATTTTGGAAGCGAGAAATCAATGTCCGAGGATACAAACAGTCTATTGATCTCTGTAAAAGCTTTGGAAGGAGAAGCATTTAGCTCTTCATTTGCCTTCACAAAGCCAACACAAAACGGCACAGGATGCCGAAGGACTTTCAGCAACGAATTAAAGAAAATTCAGAATATGTTTACCAAACATTTTCAAAATATTCTGATCAAAAACAATAAGATATAACGAGTACTGAAAGCTGAAGAGTGAAAAACAAGTAGAAGTAGAAGAAAATGGCTGTGAATAGGTCAAACGCTAAGAAAGTTCACTAGAACTCTTTAGGAAGTAGAATTGTGGGCGATGCAAAAATATCAGAGGTATGTTAGATTCTACGCTAAATATTACATGGGTTAGTATCAAATAGAACGGCACAAAAACAACCAACAGTCGAGTCAGCCTTATTGAAGGCCTTTGGTCTCAAGCCGAAGGTATTAGGAGAGAAAAGACATTGAATCAAGTAATTTAATCATTCACTGCATGTGTTCGACAATCAATCAAATCAATCACTTTTATCAAAGTCACATTGCCCACACAGCCACTTCAATTTGACTTACAAGAGCTTCATATGATTAGAGTCAGGTTGAAGTGATTGAAACTTGATGAAAGACTCACTTAGGCCACACCACAAAAATGAATGAGTAATGTGTTCATACTGCAAGTCATTCGAGAGTCTATGTGGGCCAGTTTGATTTAGGAATGAACCCTAGAAAATTTCTCATATTAACTGATTTGAGGGCATGCAATTTGTTGAAAATGGAGTCGAGAGCTTTTATATCCAAAAATAGCCAACAGTGGCGAAGAAGGTGATTTAAAGTCTTTTCCTCCTTTTTACATATGAAACTGTAGTAAATAGTACATAGAGTCAGGATCTAGTCTGTTGACATGGCCATTACGTCAAAACAGACATAGATTAGAGAAAAATTCATCTAACTTTTCTAACTTGTTGAGTTGAATAAAAAAGCAAGCAACTTTCAGTCGATCCTATATGACAACTGACCACCTCTCTCTATGGTCACTCTGAAAGTAAACAAAATTTACTAACATCACTTAACCTTATTCTTTGTATTTCCTTTAAGCTCGAAATTTCTTATTGCCAGCATACGAACCAAAATATTTTCGAATTTCTTAAACGATTTTACCAATTTCCATCATGTGCGACTTTCTTCAGTTTCTGCTCAGTCGTTGCAATACTTTAATTATGCTGCTTTTATATTGGCAACAGTCCGAAAGTTCACGTTCCGCATGAACATGAAAATATCAACGTGAGCGTCTACGAACACGTGTACACACACACACACACACACAAACACATAGCCAGGACATGTGTGAGTGTACGTGCAGTATATTTGCATGCTAATTGCTTTTCACTGCTGACATTTTCTCGTATGCTTCAACTTGTTTTTCAATAAAAAGGCATTTAAAAAAAATATTTAAACTTCTACAGTCATCGTGGATTTTCTTTTCACCCCCACACACACACACACGCCTTTCCTCTCTCGCTTTTGTTATTTACAAAAGAAAAAAACAAAAAACCAATACAAAATGTTTCACGTGCTGCTGTTACTTGTCGTTTTGTCGGCATTTTCGTTTTTTGCATTGCAATTTGTTTGGCATTTTCAGTGCACCGTTTCGTTGCTTTCATTTCTTTGGACCAATGCAATGCGCAAAGGCTTAAACCGCAAAATATGTTGAAATGAAAGCATCAAAATATTTGGGACTGCATATCGCTAGTTGGCCATAAGACTGTCTTAATTAAAAATAAAAACCAAACAATTATGAATATATTTGTAAAAATTTTTTTGTGTGAAAGCATTTGTGATCTTTGTATACAATTAATCGTTATTCGTTTTAAAAATATGTGTATATTATATATCATATATAACAATAATAATATATAATAATAATTTTTATAATATAATAATAATTTTTTTATATATATAATATAATAATAATTATACTTTAATATAAATATTAAATTTAAATATTTTTCTAATAGTCTCAATCAGTACGCAAGGTACGGAAACCCATCAAAGATGTCAATACAAAACCAAAAATGTTGTATGCCATTACTTGAATATTTAAATCATTATTATTGATTTACTTTAACTTGAATATTTCTACCAGGTTTTATTTAAAGCTTCAATAATATTTGAGTCAAGATTCTTTTCAATATAATCATTCGAGTGCTATCGTGTGTACCAATCGATAGGCCCACCAGACATTTTTTGTTGCCGGCAATAAGAAAACGATTCGCTCCCAGCATCAAATTTATCGCCGGTAATATCGCCAGCGTATCGATTTCGTATCACCAATCGCTCTAAAACCTCCGCCGAAAGCAACTCGCCTTGACGAGTTGTTTTCTTATCGCCTGGACGAGTCGTTTTCTTATCGCCTTGACAAGTCATTTTCATATAGCTTTTTTATTGCCTTAGGCGACTTGCTAAATTAAGCAATAAGTGTTTTGAACAAATGTATTTGTAATATTTTCATTTTATTTAAAAAGTAACAATTGGCAAAATTCAAAAGTGAAATTAGTTGTTCTCCTTGTCATGGCGCTTCCTTTTTTTCCCAGTAAAAGTTTGGGCTCACGTTTTTACTCGACTGTTCTCAGAATCCAGAGAGATTGCAGTGATTTTGTGGTATTGAAAGTGAGGACTTGGCTTCAAATGCCGCTTCAAACAACGTTTAATAGAGGCACACAACTTTCACCAAATTCAGCTACGATCAATCTCATTTAAATACAAAACATAGTTCAATTCGATATTTCAAAGTCCTAGAAAATAAAGTGTTTTTGTATACAACACAATTGTTGTTTTGGGACATGTTCGCCCATTTCTCACATTTTGCTTGATGGGGAGAGTCAAATAAATATAATTCAATGGTATTCTCTCATTGCATACGAAATTTAATTTTTCGAGAGCCTCCGTACACATCTTTTGGGCTCAATTCAACTCGAAACCATAATTGCAATCCACAATTTTTTTCAAACCCGTTGTTTGAGGGTATGAACCCTCAAAACCGTCCTTGCGTGAACCACTGAATCCCCTAATGACCTTCAACCGAATAGGTTTACTCTTTATACTTATGACGACTTCTTTATGTATAAGGATATCTATATCCTGACGCACCAGTACAGGTAGCAGAGAGAAGGAAGAAACATTTACGATAAATACATATTTATCTTGATTACAAATGACAATGGGCCCATAAAGAGGGCAAAGTTTGTCTCATACAGAACCTACCTAAAGGTTGCAAAGGTTAAAGAGCAAAACAAGATGCAAAGCGAAGGGCAGTCGCTTCGAAATTATTCGATTAAATTTTTCAATTCGTTGATTTGAAAACAAGCTGACATTTGAAACTATTGAAGGACAATAGTTGGACTGAACAAAAACAAATGGGTTGCCATATCATCAGAAATAGTCCTAACTTTGTAGCAAAATGTTAGAAAAATTTTGTTCCGATTTTGGGTAAACAACTAACATTGGCCCTCTGCCACTGTCAAATCTTGACACTGTCAAATCTTGAAATCTTCAGCAAAGTAATGTAAAGTTTCATTATCATCAATCATAATGGACACAACTCTACCTGAACCCTTGGTACCAAATAGTAATTATTTCAACAACTTGTTCAGCAATACAATTTGTTATCTATTTGTTACATTATGTGACAGTACTTTTCACCTATCCGAAAGATGATATATGAGTAGGCGTCAAACTAGAGTTCATCCTTTGTAACTTGGAATACCTAGTTTTACATTTTCTCATCCGTTGTCCTTTCAAAAGGTTTTTAAAGTTTTAAGAACATACACATTTCAAAGATTTTTTTAAATATTTGCGGTCATACAATTAGGAAGTAATGGATATGAAATGAAAGAAAAAACGTATGGCTTTTTTAATAAATTATCTATTTGGAACTTTCAGGACCAAAGTATGCTTTTCTCCTCTCCAAAAAAAAAAGAAACCCTTCAAGGGATGATCTGAAAAATTTCCGACCTCAACATGAAAATGGCAACACAAGTCAACAGAAGTTAAAGAATCTTTTTGCGCTCCTTTTTAAAAGTACTCATCAAAATTTCAAAAAATGTCAAAATTTAAAGACGACATTCGGGACATCCAAAAACTGCAACCAAAGCCAATAACATAACTCAGCTTCATCAAATTGTGCTGGTCGTCCAATTAAAGTGAGAGAGATAGCAGAGGCTATGAATATGTCCCAAGAACGTATTCAAGGAACAGTTTGTGATATTGAATCAAGAATATAATGAATCAAGAATATGTCCAAATAATGTGTTTGTCACATGTTGAATCAAGATTTAGGCATGAAAAAGATAAGTGCCGCCTTTGCTCAGTTAAGACCAAAAACGTGTTCAAATGAAAATTTGTAATGCACTATTTGGAAGAGTTAAGGAGATTCGAGCATTGTTGGAAGAAGTGTGTAGACTTACAACGAGACTACGTAGGAAAATAAAAATAATATTGAAGAAAAAATGTATTATTTCGGTAGGTCGGAAACTTTTCAGACAACCCTCATACATACTTATGTATGTCAAACAGCTAGAACAAAGATAGTAAATTATTTTCTAGTGCAGATATAAAAAAATAGTGTTGTACTATCTTCAATTCAACATCTATATTTGTGTGACATAAAAAGTGAATCACTTCTTTCATACCTTAATTTAACCTTTAATTTAATATTCATATTTTTCATTCATTTTTTCCAGCTACAATCCATGTCCTGTTCACTTGACCTCAAGCGACCGTAGTGCAACATTTCTACGTTTATACGCTCATTGGTAGTGATTTCCTTAAATTTTATGCACCATAAATATTTTCACTACCTAAGCTCATAAAAACTTAAATTCCCCAACATTTTCTTGCCAAAGTTTATGATTTTTTGTTACGAACTTGCATGGCTTCGTCGTCAGTGCAATTTGCTTGAAACTTTTGCCATACATACAAACACATACACTTTTAGAGACACACACACACACACACACAATTTAGCACATATCCTTTTAGCCTAGTAGCAACTAACTACCCAGCTGTCTTGCCACTTGGCCGCACAGCCGCAAAAACTTGGCCATGGCTAACTTTTTGCCACAGTGCCATTGCTGTCTTTGTGTGTGTGCGTGCGAGTCTGTCGCATGTCGCAACAGCAACAACACATGCGACACTAATACCCCAAAAAGGATACCAAACATTTCATTCGTTTTTGCTGGCTGCTGACTTCACTTTGGGCAGCAAACTGCACAGCCAGCGTGACAACAAGCCGGAAAAAAGTAACATCGTTTCGGCGTTTCGAGTATGGAAGTGTGGTGCAACAGTGGGGCAGTGGTACGAAATGTTCATTATTTTGATTATGCAATTGCAATATGCTGAGCGTCACACACTCGCAGCCACCCACAGCGATGGCCAACACGACAATTGCAGAAAGTTGCGACGTTTTTGTTGCGCTGTCGCCGCAGCATTCGGTGCTGTACCCAGCATTTTTAAGCTGCTTGCATGACATTCTACTTAAGACACGCCCACTGTTCTGTCGTTTGTGAGTGTATGTATGTGTGTGTGTGTGTGTGTGTCTGGTGCTATTTTAAGTATTGTGTTTTGTTCGAGTGCCCCTTTCTATGAAATGTGCTTTGCATTTTGCCTTTGAAAGTTGTTCTTGCTGCAGTTGTTGCTTTTTTTTAATTTTGTTTGCAGTTTTTTTTTCGAATGCATTTACCGCGTTTGCCATGCAACTCATTAGCAGCGTGACAGCACAGTTGTTTGACCATTCATGCAGACTGCAACTTGTTGTTGAGGCAGTTGACAAAAAAATTAATTAGAAACTATAATGAAATAGTAAAGTAAAACTAAGTTAAACATATTTGCATTTTTTATTAAATTGAGAGCCCATAATAGTTTCAGTTTTTCTTGGGGAAGCGTCCAAATTGAAAACCTTGCAACTTGGTTTCTATGTTTGGGGTTCTCTGGTTGTAAGTTTTGATGCATTGATTGCGCTTTTTTATTCCACTGAAGAATCTTTTTCGAGAAGAATGAAGTTGTGAAAAATATTTCAAATTGTTTAAGTAATTTCTAATTTTTATTTTTAACTAAATTGTCTTCTTTCTTATTTTAAGTGTTAATTCTTTTATAGTTTCTAGCCTGAAGATTTTTTATTTTTTGGCTTAAATAAATAAATAAAAAAATTAATATATAATTAAAAAAATTCATAAATAAATAATTTTCGCAATATTTAGTTAAATATTAAATAAAATAATAAAAATAAATAAATAATAAAATTAGAAAATAATTTAAAAAATTAATAAATAAATAATTTTCGTAATATATATTCCAATTTTTATTTTTAACCCAAATTGTCTTCTTTCTTATTTTAAGTGTTAATTCTTTTATAGTTTCTAGCCTGAAGATTTTTTATTATTTCTCTTAAATAAATAAATAATTAAAAAAATAAATAAATAAATAATTTTCGTAATATTTAGTTTCCTTTAGTGTCCGACCGAATATTCGGTTTCGGCCAAAATAAGTGTTTCGGTTTCAGTTTCGGCAAAAAAATGGCCGAACGGCCGAAACCGAAACTTTCTAGAATATTTTTTTACATTTTATTGTGTAGCAGATATATAGTGAAAGGATGAGTAATTTAGATGCCACCAATGTAAATAAACTTTTTTTTTTAGCACATAATATCAAATTATTTAATTTTGAATAGTAGCGCGTAAGGTACGAAGGGGTGATTTTTTCATGTTTATGTTTTTAAAAAATGTATAAATTGTTTTTATTAATTAATTAAGTATTTTTTTTGTTGTTTGTTTGTTTGTTTGTTCTTTATTTACTTAATGTAAAATTCGTTTGTTGAAAAAAATGCTTGATATGGTGATTTTTATTTAAAATAGAATGTTTCGGTTTCGGCCGAATATTAAAAAAAAAACTGAAATTCGGTTTCGGTTTCGGCCCAAAAAAGATGTTTCGGTCGGAAACTAGTTTCCTTATTTACTAAATTAATATATTTGTATTGGTTAGTAAGTAGGAGTGACCGCCTTAAGGTGCATCTCGCTTAGGTCATGAATGGCCATTGTGATAACACAAACCATGGCTTACTCATTGAACCAGTCTGAACTCCTCATGAAGCCTCATAGACTGTGAATAATCATGTCGGCTAGAACCTCCAAATTGTACAAGAAACAGTTGAATGCTTCTTCTTTCAGATAATACAGTACAAGTACATTGAAGGTGAAGATTTTTTTAAATAACAAAAATAAAATTTTGTCTGGTAGAGCCTTAAGACGTTGGAGATAGGGACTAGAGAGCTGCATCGGATAACTTTTTACTGCACATGAGAAGTTTGGTGTCTGATACATATACTTCACTTACTCGATCGCGGTCGAGTATGTATACCGCTCTTACTCGCTCTCTCGCTCACGCGTAGAGAAGAGAAGCACAGAATTTCGGATAACTACGAGAAGGAAGCCGCAAAAAAGCGGTAGCCGAAAAATCGGAACATGAAAAAATAGGAACATGTAAAAATAGGAACATAATAGCAAAACTTCCGCGAGTATGAGGTACCTTCCTATGGAAGCTCGAGAATTTTTGCAGCTTCAAGGTCAACGGCAGACCAGATATTGCTGCTGCTAATGGCGTTGTGGTTGGGCTTAGAATGTTTTTGCTATGTTTATGCAGTAAATTGATTTAAAATCTTTAAATATAGTTATATTATTTATTATAGTTATATTATTAATTTTTCAATAGGTACTTATTATAATTAAATATTTTTAAATCTATATAAATCAAAATTAAAATATTTAATTAATAGTTATTTTATTTATTTATTCATTTATCATCCCATAATCAAAGTTCGAGCGATTACGCGTGGAAGCTGAAATCAATGAATGTTGTTAATGTGGGAAGGGAAATGTTTTTTATAAATTAATATTTACAATAACATATTGTAACGATAAGACAGTCTGTCGCTGTGCAAAGCAACCCTGTCGCTACGCGCCGTGCCATAATTCAACCTGGCAATGATGGCCGCGATAATGTGAACTTTTAGTCCAACCTGGCAATGATGGTCGCGATCATCATGGAAACCTTTAGTCCACTCTGGAATGTGCGAGAACGATCTGCGCGATGGCCGGACAGGTATAAAAGGCAGCCGGGTGCGGCGCAGCGAGTCAGTCGGATTTTGACTAGTGAAGGTGCCACACGGAGTAATTGAGCAAATACTTAAGTGTAAAGACAAACAAGTGTAAATTAGTAAATAAAGTGGTTGTTGGTTTATTTTATTGACTGCGTTTGAGAAACTAAGTGTGTTTTATTTTCAAATTACGCAATCCAGAGATACGTACTAGCCCACTGGAACTAGCATTCGTAACAATATATTTGTTCATATTATTCGTTATAAATAAATAAATATAAACTACAAAAAATTATGCTTCGCGCAATGCGCGCAATGCTTTGTAACATTCCTTTGAAGCACATTCAACTCAAACTTCACAAAGTATTTGCGGTACCTCATGCAGTTTCAAATCTTCCGACATACTCGACACCTTCCGCGAGTATTTGCGTAACAACGAGAAGGAAGTCTCCTAGCGTCGAGTAACAACGTGCAGTTACTCGACAATTTAGAGGTACCGAAAAATGAGTACCTTTTTTTCGGCTTCTCTTCGGATACGTATTCCGTTTTTGAAAATGCACGTGAAGGCATCGAGTATAAATGGATTTATGCAGCTCTCTAATAGGGACCAGACATGTTCCAAAAATATCATTGAAAGTGAAAATAAATTGAAGTTGGTCTCACCATTGTCTATCTGATGGAATTCTGGGAGCAATAGACACTTTTTTCTGCTTGTGCACTTTGCTTGAAGACATTGGGACTCAACAAGGCAAGTCTCGTATTGATTATATTAGGTTGGGATCAGAGGCGCACACAGGATTTCATTCATGGGGGCAATTTTTGAGCCGAACGTTAACGTTAGGAGTAACCACAAAAATCTTTAAATATACGAGCCCTTGTAGTGAACCTTAGTAGGGCGCTGGCCTTTGTTTTGAACGCCCTCTCTAGTCCCTCAATGAGCGGAGGACCTCAATGAGTGAATAAATCGTAATCTTGCGAGCTATGGGCAAAGGCAGATAAGATGTTCCAGAGTTCCTCTCACACCCTGCTCTCCGCACTTTCTTCACATGTCCCTGTCGATGATGCCCAAACTGTGGGCGACCAGGCAGTCTCTAAAATATGTACCTGGTTTACTTCTTGTCGTACGTCTGAAACATGATTTTCATGGTTTTGTTTAGACAGCTGAAATTCTCTTCGAGTGGTTGTCCTAGTCTTAGTCTATCGCCAGCAATTCAGGTGATGGGGCCATCTATTGTCCCCAAGAAGAGACACCTTCATATATTAAACGGTTTTTTGACTAAGTTATCTAAGCGTCCTCTTGTATTCTTTGAAGATAGATGCGAGGAGTTAATGTCAGAAGGTTTGTGTCTTCAATAAGTAATAACTCTATGTTGTTTTTGCGATTGTACTGTTACTGATATGAGGATTTGTTGCGTGCTGCTTCTCAACACTGCTGATAGTGTGAGCAATATGAACGTTATCCAAGATAATGGGTTGGCAAGTAAAAGGTTAGAAAAAGGCCATAAATTTGATTGGAAGAAATATTTGCGAAGAGAAATTATTGCGGTCTATATCAGAGTTGATTCTTCTAAGAGCGCTTGAAGAGCTTTAGGGGGCAATTTTTCGAATTTCCCTACACTTGTGAACAACTCATAAACGACTCAGAAACTCTCACTCTCACTCTAGTTGGCTGTGTTATGTGTGTGTGTGTGTGTGTGTGGCATCATTACGCTTGTAAATACCACTCGTACGTGACTCAAACATATACATATATTCGCATATGTAAATATTTATGTGTTTGTGTGTTTGTTTGTTTGTTTGCTGGTTCAAGTGGCGTCATTTATGTGCATTCCACATGCAATTCAAAAATTAATTGTATTCTTACAGGCACTCGAATTTATTGCACACTTTTTGCTGCTGCTGTCGTTTTGTTCTTACGCCATTGCGATAGCCGTTTCATGCTTTGTTGCGTGCGTCTTCTCGTTGCCGCTTTGTTCGCTGGCTCGCACTACCCACTCACACATGTTGCAGACTGCCTCGACGAGGATAATGTGTGGCAGGCGAATTTGTTTTGGGTTGCGCTCACATTTAAATTGGTTGTTGTTGTTGTCTTCGTCTGTTCTTGCGCGCTTTTCCATACGTTTTGCGTTTCTTATTTATTTTTTTCATTTATGTTTTGTTGATGTTCTTAATTTTATTTTCTTAATTGCAGCTGCAATAAAGTTTTTGTGCAGGTATATTTTTGTGTTTGTGTTTGCTTATATTAATTTAATTAATTAAAATGAATGCAAACAAATGTTATGCGAGTGTATGCGCGGTAAATCTGTACGCAAATATTATATTATTTTGTTGTAATTACTGAAGTTGTATTAAATTTCCTCGACAAGCAATTGTGAAGTAAGAATGATCTCAGTTGATGTTTGAATTACCGTGGAAATTTTTATGAAATATTTTTAAACCTATTTACAATATTGTGTATCAAAACTTGTTTTTTAATTTTTTATTCATTATTGTTATTTAACACATTTGCTATTTGTAGGCGACTTTTAAATTAAAGTTTTCACCAAAAAGGTAAATGACATAAAAATGAAAAGTAGTCAAATTAAAAAATTTAATAATTAAAACAAATCAATACAAACAAAAATAATTTAAATATAAAAATTAAAAAATAGTGAAGCAACCCTACTAAATATTTATATTTGGTATTTTTTCAAACGGGACACATTTATTTAGGTTTTATTTGGACATAAAATCAAATAAACTATAACTCTAAAACTCTGTTAAAATAACATAAAATTTATTTTGATTTTCCATCAATTAAACTATACAAAAATATTTCTCACAAAAAATTCAAAAACGTTGGCAACGCAAATAAAAACAAAAAATATCTACCATTGCCAATCCATAGAGAAAGCATTCCTAGAAATTTGCCTAATTGCACTTAAATAAAATATAGAAATAATGCATTAAGCAAGGCAAGTCGAAAATTATTGCTTGCACCATTTGCATTGACATAATTCTATGCATAGTCAAAAAAAAAAAAACAAAAAACAACTTTATGGAGGACATTAATTTTGTAAAAGCAACTCATTTATTATCAACAAAATACATACATACATATCTATGTATTTATGCATGTAGGCAACGTGCTTATTTCAAATTCATAAATTTCCACAAATACTCACGCAGCACCAATGACAATGAAACTACAACAAACAACAAAATATAACATAACAACAACAATAGCAAATAACTAATAACAACTAAACCAAACATACGGCGCACATTTAAATAAAACTACACCAACAGCAACGCAGCCAAACAAAAAAAATGACTGCAAAGTGGGCGCAAAAAAGCGAATGATTTATTTTTACAACTAAAATAAACGAAAACAGCGCACAACAAGAACAACAAACATGCACAGACAGAAACCATTTCCACTCGAATGCAGACACGTGACGCTGTGCTTTTGTCTGTTTGCGTGATAGCCAAATAATGAACATGTAAAAAGCAGGCAAATTTGAAAAATGAAATGAAACTAAAGTGCTGTGGAATTGCGCATCGTTAAGGCAACTCCTAGAGGTACGAATACGAATATATATATTTATGAATACAGACAGTAATGTGCGTGAGAGAGGCACACGTGCAAAACTGGGCTGGTAAAAGCATGCAATGAATTTTCCGTATTGTTGCAAAAATTTATTAAAATTTATTTGAGTTACGAACAATTGCAATAAAAATAATCATATTAATAGTGAAATGAGTAATAGAGCTGCAAGCAGTACGTAAAGAGCCCAAAGAGAAGGTTACACAAATGATTTTCTCAAGGTTACGCATACGCCCCGTTGTCTGCGGTTAGTTGGCAACCAAAGAGCATCAAAGCAAGTGAGCGAAATTTAGTCGGTTACAATGGCAGCATTTACTGACGGCACTGGAGTTACGCCCCCTTTTCTACGCCTACTTGGATTTGTTGCCATTTTCAGCTTAAATTTTACCAATGAGACCAAAACATGTAAAACATGTTTATAGCTGAAACAAATTAATATGTAATACAAAATATGAATTTAAAAATTTTTAGAAACTGCAATTTATAATTTAAAAATACATAAATTAAAACAACCGAAACTTTTGATTATTTTGAAAAAAATGGGGTTTTAGGGCAACACAGCAAAAATTAATGCAAATAGTGAAAAAGGTTTGTCTCTAATGATTTAAAATACACGTAGGTGTGAATATGTAAATGCTTATAGTTTGTAATAGTATATAGTAGTTATACATAGTTTAATTGTAGATAAATAAATCTTAAAGGTTTCTTAAATATACAAACATGACCTTCTGTTAAGCTTCTTTGACAGCATTCCCACTCTTCGGGTAAGTATTCAGAGGAAATATATCTATTCGTCATCACCAGGGAAAGGATTTTGAGGACCTAAAAACCTATAAAAGAGGCAAAATAAAATAGCAAAAAAGGCACGGAAAGGCACTAAAAACTGCCTAAAAATACAAAATAGAGCATTAAAAACTGCCTAAAAAGGCGAAATAGGGCATTAAAAAATAAGAAAAAAATACTAGAAAATCTAAAAAAAGGGGAAACGGTATGTCTTTTTTAATAATTTGTATTCATCTGACGTATGCAACATACAATATTTATACCTCGTTTTTTGTAAAAGAAAAGGAACATCAAGGTTTTCAAAGATAGTTTAAAAACTAAAACTAAGATATTTTGATTGAAATGTTGGCACATATTTTAAATTCATATTTTAACTTCTCATATAAAAGCATAAAAGCCGTACTTGTATCACAAAAAAAGAAATAACATTTTTGCGCTAACCGAACTTTTTGATTTTGGCATGTTTTTTTCTTTAAATTTTCCACTGCACAACAAAAAATAACGGCTTAGGAATGATCAAATCAATGTAAAAACATCGATAAGTTAACGAAATTGCAATGTTGCCACTTAATTTTTTTTAGTTTAAAGGTATTTTTGCGAAACAAAAGGGGGAAAATATTAAAAACGAAAGAAAAATAAAAAGGCGCTCGACAAATTTTGAAAAAGGCATTTTGTGGCATTTATAGGTAAAATAGGCACTAAAAAAGGCATTTATGGGTGAAAAAGGCAAACTGTCTTTTTAAGGCAAAAAAAGGCAAAATAAAGTGGTATATTTCTAATCAGGAGGACCTAATTCGTGCTCATTTTCAATCAGAAATGCTCTATCTAACAGGAAACAAAAAAGGCAATTTCCACAAAATACTTTCCCTGGTCATCACGTTCTTCTTCTGCTATCTAATTTCCAGGTTAATTAAAAAGAATATTCTTACTTGCGCAAAATAAGTATCCAGTCATCTAATGTTTTTATCAATGATCCTGTAAATATTTTTCCCTATTTCTGTGCGCACGTTTATGTTTTCTAATAACATTTTCTAACAACTCTTAGATAAAACCGCTTTATTACACAAGTTAATTACGCCAGTGTCACCAAACTAAGCAAACTGAGAAATGAAAATTTGCGTAAAAACCACGAATGCTGACCACATTCTACATTCCACTAAAACTAATGAAAAACATTGTCAGTGCAAACACTAAATGCTGATGTAGAAAATTGTCCAAAAAATGTCGCCAACAATGCATAAGTAATTTCACATGCCACCTACAAAAGCACTCACCCCCGCCCCCCCTGTCCTCCCTCCATGCCTCTGCCAACCAGCAGCAAAAGGTCAAGAAATGTGGTGGCCCTCTTTTTGACAATGACAAGTGGGAAAATTCAAATTTGATGTTATAGTCTCCGTGCTCTTCTTAGCTGTGTGTGTGTGTGTCCGGAGCGCTTAGACAAAAGCAACACACCCAAACACACACACACACACCAATGCAAAACTAACAATTTCAATGAAAATTTCAAAATTTCACTTTAAATATGTAAATGACACGAAAGCAAGCGAAAAAAAATGAACAAACTACATAAATGTGCATAAAAGTTGCCATCGTAGTTGTGAAGCGGAAGTGGGCGCCGTGCATTGGGAAGACTGTGGCCGGACTGCATTTATGCTAAGCGCTGCACAATGGTCGGTGGACTTTTACCAGCGGATGTTGGCCAACAACAACAACAACAGCAACAATGAAAACCTCAAAAATTGCACAAATATTATTACAGTGCACAGTCAGAGCCGGAAGCGAACAGTAAACGAAACAAAGACTTATTTCCCGATTTTGGTCGAACGAGTACAAACATTTGGCCTCAACAGCAACGTCATCATCATCATCATCAACATCATTATCAACATCATCATCATGGTAGTCTGCGTCTTCATAGTCATCACAACATCATCAACGGCCAAAGCACCAACACCAAAGCCAAGCAACAACAACGCACGTTTAGCTGTCTTGTAAAAGAGAATTTTCATTTTGTCTGCTTGTAGTTGAATTTATTAAAATGTCTGAAAATATTTGCAGGTCTGTTGCACAAAGCGTTGGGGCTATAAGTTGCGGGAATTCCAGAGGAATTACAGAAACAATGTTAGAGCGTTCTTTGGAATTTTCTACGTAAAGTTAAATTGTATAAAAATATTTAACAAAGCTGACCAGTGAAAACGGTTAGAAGAGTTGGGAAAAATGTTGTAAAATTTTTTCGTATTAAATCGAATTAAGCTCTCTATCGAAGAAAGCTTTTGACGAATGGATCACAACTATCCATCAGATGTTTAGGTGCAGGTGTACTTGTCGAGGAAAACAATAAACAGCTTTTCCATACTCTTGGAACAGATGAAACTATTTAAGTCATTCACTATATCAGAGAAAACAAATGGGTCAGTACAGTGGCAGATGTAAGGAGGATTTGGGGTGTTGAAACCCTTCCTAAATATCTGTTTGTAACAAACTTTTTTGGGTACCAAATAGGTTTCAGTAAGACGCACTATGTGTGTAGCATCAGCCAGGATGCACTTAGGGCCCTCATCAATCCCTTTGTCAAATTTAATATTGAGAGCAAATGTAAAAACAACACTAACAAAGTTGGTTTTCACAATAAGGTTATTCTTATTTTATTATCTGGGCATTGCATTGTAGGGAACGAGATTACTAATAAAATAGTTCGGTAAGGATCTGCAGAACAGCTAATACGACCTGAATAAGCACTTGGTTTAGTTTTTGTTTACTCCTTAAGATATATTTTTTTCAAAAAAACTATTGGAAATTTCCAAGGATATTCAAGGATAAAGTTTGAAATGGACATTTTCAATACCTCTTCGTCCTTTTGCACCAAAACATTCATTTTTTTAAGATTCTAAGGATTTTTCTCTTTCATTTGATACCCACATTGTTATTCTACATTGCGCTAAATTTTTTAAATAATTTTTTGAAATAAACATGTCCTTGAAATTTCAAAGTTTTTTTAAAAAAATCATTACGTCAGAGAGAAAAACTAAAAATGCGCATGTGAAATAAACATGTCCTTGAAATTTCAAAGTTTTCAAAAAAAAATCCTGACGTCAGAGAGAAAAACTAAAAACGCAGTTTTCCTACACTTGGTCCCTAGTTTCGGAGGTATATAGATTTTTTTCGTGTGTTTTGAAATATTTTGATTTTTGTTGCACAGTGTAATACAATGATTTTCGTCGGTAAAACACGCTGACATTAAGCGCCCAAGTTCCAATAAAATTGCAGCCAGCCATCTTTAACTACTCCGGTGTAAGCTAAGCACCTTTTTGTCTTCACTGCAGAACAGCTTTTAAAATTATCAATAAAGATCTGCAGTATGTGCTTTGGTCCAATCTTCTCGCATGAAGCGAATCTATCCAGTTACTGCTGATCATCCTTTTCACAGTAGAACTGCTGACCCTAGATTCCGGTTTGTGGAATTCATTGCCAAACCAGTCACTGGGACCAGTGCGTTATTCATTCCGTTCTATTTCAATGTGTCTTTTCACCCTCTCAACACTCAATATTTTCGAGTTTCCCAACACATTCATGCGTCAACTTCGAGGTTATTGTTATCTGCTGCATGTTCTTCTTCGCTGTTTAATTTGTCCAGTACCATCCTATCAGAATATTATTTCACTCAGTGGCGGAAGCACGATTTAATTTGGGATGGGAGGAGAAGAGGTTCTGTACAGAACTTTTGAAACTAATAGCATTTGAAACCATATGTTCCACCCAAAATCTGATTAGGATAGGTTTATTTGCTCACAGCCTCTGAGCCAGCTTTGCATTTTCTCAGTGATTGTCCAGATTTTCAAGATTTATAATGCAGAAGCTACTCTCGGATTTGTCAGAAAACACTGACATTGATTTTCTCTCAATACACGAAATCTTCTACTTTGTCCGAAAAAGTCATCAAGCAAAATGGATAAACTCCTCTCTGAGCACTCGCTTCATCTTCATTACAAATACATACAAAAATTCTCTAACATCGAATTTTAGAGATTCAATATATATATATATATAAATAAAAAATAAAAAAATACATAAACATATAAATATCGATGTATAACACCGTGCGACAAAAATAAAAAAAAATTTTCACACCGCAAAAAATTTATATGGGCGTGAAACTAAAGACCAAATATATTTTTTTTATTTCTATTTATTCTTTTATTTATTTCTATTTATTTCTGATCCTTTGTATCATAGTTTAAAAGGACTTCAAAATTTTGAAGGGGATACAAAATAATTGATCATCATTGATTTTGTATCTTTTTATTATTTAAAATACTGATGCTCAAATAAATTAGAATTTTTGTGCTTCATTAGAATTGCAGCTTCCGCCTTTTTTTAATAACTTTCGAACTACTAAAGGTAGAGTAATGAAATGTGATCAAGGAGATTTTGGATTTTAACACACTTACATTTCAAGAAAATTCTATATAATTTTCAAGGATATAAAGGATTAAAATTTTCAAAGGACCTTTTTCATATCCTTTTTTTTTAAATAGATAAAAAATTAATTTTATTTAAATTCTTGAGCCTTTCCTCTTTCATTTGATATACATATCGCCATATTCTAACGAGGTTAAGTATTTTTAAAATTTTTTTTATTTTGTATCCCCTTCAAAATTTTGAAGTCCTTTTTAAAGGACAAAAAATGTAAAAATGAAAAACTGAGTACGCAGTATTACTACGTTTGGTCTCTAGTTTCACGCACATATGGATTTTTCCCGCTGTGAAAAATGCTGTCGAACGGTGTTATTAGAGAACCAATACAAAATCAACGAGATCGATCAACTAATCTAACCTGGCAATCTGTTTATTTTTCTTTGTATAGCAAAAGCCTTCAACAACACAAGCATCAGTTCAATGCGAGTAAGAGAGCAATAATGTGAAAATACAAAAGCAAACTGCTCATGTTGCATTATATCAAAGTGGCCAACATGGCAAAACACGAGCTGGCAAAATACTTTAAGATGCCTTCGAATGACCTAAATGCAATTTTCAAACACAAAACGTAAAACCTAATATTGCTATTAGCCATTTCAGCATTTTTCACGCAACTCGTCAGCATCACAGCAAACTCAATTTTGCCTCGTATATGTGTATGTGTGTGTGTGTGTGTGTGTGTTAAATTGGTGCCTAACATAGATAAACGCAATGTGCAGCGCCACGAGCATTATGAATGTTTAAACAATCAATATCAGTGTGCCAGCACTTGGTGTCTGTGTCTGTATGTGTGTGTGTGTGAAGTACGTTGGCTACTCGTATGAAAGTGCATAAACATGCATAAAACATACTAAAAATGCAATGACTGCCGCCCGAGTGCGCTGCGGCTGCTTGCCGGAATCGAGGTTAAAATTTGAAGCTGCTGAGGCGGCTGACACAGGCAGCAGCCGGAAGTGAAACCAAAACTGCAGCGACAGCAGCAGCAGCGGCCCATAAGCAGTTAGCCAACAGCAAAAATAACAACAACAACAACAAAAAAACGGCCACAACACAAAAACAAAGCTATCCATAACCAGCGATTGCACTTACAGCAGCACCGCACCGCACCGCAACTTGATCCTCCGGACAGTTGTGATGAAATAAAAATAATTTCGACTACTTTGCTGCTGCTTGCTTTGCTTTGCCTGCCTTTAGCCCAAACCGACACAACTTCACTCACACACACACACACTTATGGGGCACGAGTGTCTGCCATTTTGCACATTTGCCGCTCTTTCCGGTTTCCGTTGTTGCTCGGCCGCCCGTTTTATATTCGGCCATGCATGCATATGTATGCGTGTGTGTTTGTGTGTGTGTCTGTTTATGTGTGTGTGTGCGGTAATGCTGTTAGCCTCATATGGTGCTTGTTTGCTGTCTTGGCTTTTGGCAGACATCCATTTTTTATATATATAGAGAGATATATGCAACACATACAACCATACATATATGTATATATATCTATGTGGCTGTGTGCTCTTTTGCTTTTGGTTGCCGTCAACAGGCCAAAAAGCAATGGGCCACGGGTAAAGCGGGTAATCTGTGTAACTTGTACGTGTTTATATTTTTGTGCGGCGTATCGGTGCGCATCTGCCTGCCGGGCTGACTGGCCAGCCAAGTGTCTGTCTGTCTGTCTAACCGTCGGTCATTCGTTCGTTCTGCTGCCTGACTGTCTGTCTCTCTGTCTGTCAGTGGCTCTGCGCTTTGTGTTGTATTTAAGCTTGTAACTGCACTCACTCACTCACTCACACGCACACATACATGCGTAGATATATGCAAGTTTATTTATGCTCATGTACTGCAAAATGTTGTATGTGTCCACCACATACAACACATACAACAATAACACAAACAGCACCGCCATAAAGTTCAACCAAAATAAAAACGAACCAAACCAAAAATAAAACCAGGCCAAAACTATTACAAACTGCACTTTACTATTGGCGTCTATTGGCGTTCGCCGGTGTGTGTCGGTCTCTTTGCCAGTTGGTGTTGTCACCAATTTTGTTTTGTCTCTTTTTTTTATATTTTTGGTTATCCGTTTTTTTTTTTAGTGTTGTTTTGTGTTGTACACGGTTTATGTGTGTTGTAAATATTTTTAATGTTTTTTTATGTTCATGTTGCTGTTTGTTTTAGCTTTTATGTCTATTTTAGTTTCTCTCGCATTTATAAATAAACTGTTTACTATTTCGTTTTCACATAGACCAATCAGTTTTTTCATGTATTGAATTGTTTTGAATAGCAGTTTAGTTATTTTGGACATGTTGCTGTGCTCACAGAAAGGTTGTAAATAGTGAAAGAGGATAACAAGCGCCTGGCTCAAATAAACACATTTTTCTATGAAATTCATTTTTAATTTAGTGTGCGGTTTTGAGAGAATTTTTTGCCATCAATTCAATGAATTTGCAGTTCGTGCATAAAATCCAAAAAACGTTCATATGCGATGCAATAATTTAGAATGCGATTTAGAAAGATTTGTTTTAGCAATTGAAAAAAATTTACAACTCGTGCATAAACGACGATGGCTTTCAGTTGCTTATGTAGGGAATTTAGTTGCATAAATTAATAAAATATCATTTTAGGAAGCATTGAAAAGGTTGATGAGCCTATGGAGACTCGATACTGGTGAAAAGACAAGCGTTAGAGTGGTGAGAACAGTTAAAATCGGGCAGTACTGTGTTTAATGATTTCCTCGTTTCGATCGTTTATCCACTGTGACTGACAAAAAAATTGCAAAATCTAAGAAAACTGTCTTTGAAACATCGAAAAATTTAAGAAAATTGCCCTCCCAGATCATCGTGTCAGCATCAGGTTTATGTGGCTGACAAAAACATCGAAAAATTTAACAAAATTGTCCTCGCAGATCGTCGTGTGAGAATCAGAAAGATGGTTTCGATCGTTTATCCACCAGTGTGGCTGAAAAAAACATCGACAAATTTAAGAAAATTGCCCTCCCAGATCATCGTGTCAGCATCAGGTTTATGTGGCTGACAAAAACATCGAAAAATTTAACAAAATTGTCCTCGCAGATCATCGCGTAAGCACCAGAAAAATCGTTTTGATCATTTATTCACCAATGTGGCTCACAAAAACATCGAAATTGTGCTCGCAGATCATCACATCAGAACTAAGAAAAACGTTTCGATCGTTTATTCACCAATATGGCTCACAAAAACATCGAAAATTTAACAAAATTGTCCTCCCAGATTGTCGTGTCAGCATCAAGAAAATCATTAAAATTGTTGATACACCAGTGTGACTCACAAAAACATCGAAAAATTTAAGAAAATTGTCCTCGCAAATCATCGTGTCAGCATCAAGAAAATCGTTTCGATCGTTTATCCACCAATGTGGCTCACAAAAACATCGAAAATTTAACAAATTGTCCTTACAGCTCATCGCATCAGCACCAAGAAAATGGTTTCGATCGTTTATCGACCAATGTGGCTCACAAAAAATCGAAAAATGTAAGAAAATTGTCCTCGCAGATCATAGTGTCAGCATCAGGAAGTTTGTTTCGATCGTTTATCCACCAATGTGGCTCACAAAAACATCGAAAATTTTAACAAAATTGTACTCGCAGATCATCGCGTCAGCACCAGAACAATCGTTTCGATCGTTTATCCACCAATATGGCTGACAAAAACATCGAAAAATTTAACAAAATTGTCCTTGCAGATCATCGCATCAGCACCAGAAAAATCATTTTAATCGTTTATTTAATCGTTTAGAAATTTGTCCTCGCAGATCATAGTGTCAGCATCAGGAAAATTGTTTCGATCGTTTATCCACCAATGTTGCTCTCAAAAAATTGAAAAATGTAAGAAAATTATCCTCGCAGATTATCGTGTCAGCATCAGGAAAATTCTTTCGATCGTTTATCTAGCAGTGTGGCTGAAAAACACATGGAAAAATTTTAGAAAATTGTTCTCATAATATAGATTTTAGTGCGAAAATCAGGAAGATAGCAGCCGATCTTGATGTCTCATTAGATCAGTGCAGAGACTAATTGAAGCGCGGCTTGTGCCGAGAAAGCTGAATTTGTTGCAGAAATAGCATTGGATTGATATTGCTTAAGAAATGCTTTTTTTATTTAAGCCAAAATGATATCGACGGCATGAATCTCGGGCAGACATGGGTCTATGAAAATGATATTGAAACTAACCAACAATCATGGGAAGAGCGCCAAAGACGAACCAAATCCCAAAAAGCCATGACAGAACTAATCCAAAATCAAGGCTCTATTCACCGTTTTCCGTAATTTTCATTTATTTTAAATTGATTGTAGAAAAAAAAAATGTTTATAGATAAATGTTTAATAGAGTTTAAGCGCACAAAAAATATGACTGCAATATTGTTGCTGCCGCTTTAATTTTAATCAACAAGACAACGCTTAAAGCCAATGCCGTCCTGAAGTTGTGTGGTCGTGTCGCTGCCGTTTTTAATGTGTTCGGGCAACTAAAGGCCAGAAGTGTGGGTGAAGCAACTCGTAGTTCACCACGACAACACACCTGCTCACACATCTTGTGATTTTTTTTCTATACCAGCGACTCAAGTTACCACTTTGCGGAAAGTGTTTTGAGATAATTGAGACAATAAAGAAGAATTTGCAGAAGGAGCCGAAGGCGATCCCAAAACTAGCCCATACAAAGTGTTTTCAAGATTGAAGGAAGCGTTGAAATATGTGCTCTGCATGCTAAGGAGATTTGAATAAAATAAATGTATGCAGATGAAAAATTTAACCGTTTTCGTTGAATTAAAGAATTTCGGGTATTTTTTGTTGAGAAGACAAAACCCTCTGGCGTTGATACTGAGAGGACAGTCACTTAAATACAAATTATTCTTTTTTGTATATTTTTAGATCTAACATTGAATGTAACGTCGCCTCAGAATTTACAAATTTAAACCCATGACGTTTGCTATGAATAAAAAATATGCAAACAATAACAACGTGCGACAGCATTTTTCACACCGGGAAAAATCCAATTTGTGCGTGAAACTGGAGACCAAATAGAGTAATACTGCGTACTCAGTTTTTCATTTCTACATTCTTTGTCCTTTTAAAAGGACTTCAAAATTTTGAAGGGGATAATCAAAAAATATAAAAAAATACTTAACTTCGTTAGAATATGGCGATATGTATATCAAATGAAGGAGGAAAGGCTCAAGAATTTAAATAAAATGAATTTCTTATCTATTTATAAAAAAAGGATATGAAAAAAGTCCTTTGAAAATTTTAATCCTTTATATCCTTGAAAATTTACATAGACTTTTCTTGAAACGTAAATATGTTAAAACCCAAAATCTTCTTGTTCACGTGTCAAAATTTCATTATTCTCGCTTCATTGATTTTGTATCTTTTTATTATTTAAAATACTGATACTCAAATAAATAAGAATTTTTGTACTTCATTAAAATTGCAGCTTCCGCCTTTTTTTAATAACTTTCGTACTAATAAAGTTGGAGTAATGAAATTTTGACTCGTGATCAGGGAGATTTGGGGTTTTCACATACTTACTTTTCAAGAAAATATTATGTAAATTTTCAAGGATATAAAGGATTAAAATTTTCAAAGGACCTTTTTCATATCCTTTTTTTACAAATAGATAAAAAGTCCATTTCTTTTAAATTTTTCAGCTTTTCCTCTTTCATTTGATATACATATCGCCATATTCTAACGAAGATTAGTATTTTTTATATTTTTTTATTTTTTATCCCCTTCAAAATTTTGAAGTCCTTTTTAAAAGCACAAAGGATGTAGAAATGAAAAACTGAGTACGCAGTATTACTACGTTTGGTCTCTAGTTTCACGCCCATATGAATTTTTTTCGGTGTGAAAATTTTGTTTGTAAGTGCACCTTTTTCGCACTAAAATATTCAAATTCCTTTAAATAAAAGGTACAAAAATTACATATATATTTTTTCTGAAATTCTTTTGTTCTTGCAAAAATATATAAAAATAAATTTCCTATAAATAACGCATTGTTGTAAGAGCTGCCAACTGTCAATCCTTTGTCATTTGAATGCAATTTTTTGCAATTGAAAAGAAGAAAAAAATAAATTCATGACTTTTTCGATTCGCACTTGACTGCTGCCACATGCAAAGTCCACTGCCGCGCGCACTGTCACAACATTGAGCTGAGCCACCAAACGCCAACCAACACCATCGACAACGACAACGACATGACCATAGTTAGCGCCAACAAACCCAAAACCAACTGAAGCCCATTGTCATTCATTTTTGTTCGTAATTTACAAACATTTACATAATTCGTATTCAATTCACTTTTTTGTTTGAATTTCATGATGAAGTTTTCGGCTGTCGTCGCAGCGCCTTGTCCTTGCCCGATGCTCTTCCATTGTATTTCGCTTTCAATTTTGCTTTTTGTTGCGCCGCTGGTGATGGCGATGGTTGTTGTCATTGTTGTTATTGTTGTTTTACTCATTTTTGTATTCATTGTGCAACTGTCAATGTCCTTGTGACATGCTTAACATTCTACAGCAAGTCGCCGCCCCTCTGCCATGGCGACTTCCTGCGCGCCACTCTTGCGCCCCCACTTGACAGCGCGCAACCAAACAGTCGCCCGTAGTGCGCCACCACGCACGGGGTGCGACACAAACGCTGGCACTGGCGCTGGCAGGCGTCTCAGCACTCCCCGCAATAACAATAAAACGCAAAAATTACCAAAAAATTAAAGCTAGGCAAATGCCGATGCCGCTTTTGCTTTCGCCTGCGTCATTGTCGGCGTCGTCATCGGCAACGTACCAGCTGAAATTTTGTGTTCGCTTCAATCGTCCAACCCGAGCGCGCCGTCTTCTTGTCTACATCGCAGTGCCACAAGCGTATCCAATGCACAACACAAAAAAACAACCCCCCCCACCAACAACAACTGAAATACTAACAACAGCGCAGCAGTGAGTAAAAATAACAAAAGCGCGTAGAAAATTCCCCAGCGGCGTTTTTGCTTTGACTATGGCGAAATCAAAGCGCCGAACGACAACGCAGCGATTTGGCAAGCGAATGTGTCGCTGCCGACCCTACTCCCACTCACCCATTCTTCTTCTTCTGCTTCGCCAATACACCCCGGGCAGCTATTTTAGGTGCCGGCAGAGCGGTGCGTCTTGCTTGGCTGCCTGGTTGCCAAATTCGGTTGGGTTGACGGCGTCGGCGTCGGCGGCGGCTTTGGTTAGTTAGCGTTTCCTCTTTGCATGGCGTTGACATTGTTATTTATTTTGACAATGCTGGCAATGGCAAGCAGTGCCACAGTCAAAATGCTAGCACACACACACACACACACACACACAGTCAGAGAGAGAGAGTAATCGATCTCAGCGTTAGACGTGCAGTGAAGTGCTCCTCCTTTAAAGTTAAAAAACCAAGTGTTGAAACAAGTGGATATTCCAAAAAAGAGTGCCAACTGGCCTGTTTTTCTTCCAGCAACACGCATATAGCGGAGTGCTAGTGATTAGGCGGCTGACAGCGGTGAGTACGCTAAATCTTCCAATTGGTCGATTCCTAAACCATCGGCGCACTGAGAAAGGTGGGAAAACAAAACCAGGAAGAAAACAAAAACAAATACAAGTAGAGCGCGCGCAAATCGCGGTGACAGCTGTTTAGTCAGCAGTGTCTCCCTCTCAGAAGTACGAAGCGGGAAGAAAGAAAGGGTGATAACCCAGCGAGTAGCTCACCACAAGGCTAGCGGCGAGAACCGAACAGCAGGTGGAACTTATTCTGTCAGGGTTGCCAGCACACTGGGGCGCAGCTCCTTTTCTTTGACACGGCGGAAAAAACCTACCTGCCTGCGGCTGACCCCGCTGGGGCAGCAACACCAACTGGCAGCGGTCCAAAATGCATAGTGGCGACAATGGAATGACAGCGGTAGCGAAAACGGGCCCCGAGGCCGCCTCGAATATCGAGGAAACTATCAATCCGTTTAGAAAGAGTTCGCGATTGCAACGATCTCCAATACGGGCACAGGCTAGTCCAAGTACGTTGGCTGACCACGTGCAGCAGCAGCAGCGAGGTGACAGCAACGAACGTGACAACACAGCACACGAGACGAATAACGAAAACCGACGCGACGCTGACGGCACATCGAACCCAACTGACATGCAAGAGCGGCTCACACCCACGAGTCAGCGCGAGAGCGGCAATGATGCAGTGTCAGAGCGTGTTGAGTTGGATGTTGTACTTGCAGCTATGGGGAAGAAAATTGAAATGCTGTCGAAGGTGATGGAAGGCCAACGGCATATAAACCAGCCAATGCGAATCATCGTCCGCAGTATTATCAACCTGCACAAGCAAGCACAGGTGGGGAAATGCAACAAATGCAATAATTGCATACCCACCATATGTGAGAAGGCAACTCAAACGACCGCATCTTCCAGTGCGAATGGAAAAAGAGCAAGAGCGGGAGTTGAAGATGAAGTAGCGGCAGAATGTTCTCCGCTGCCTACGCAGAAGCGCTCTCGGGTGATCTCGCCTAGAATAGTTACGCACAACAAGGCCGAAAATCAGCAGAGCGGACAGCAGCAGAAAAACCGAATGGAAAAGATGAGCGGTGCAAAGAGAGCTTTTCAGCCTTCATGGCGACATGTGCAAAAGGAGGCGGAGCTTAGCCCGATGCTATGTGTAAGCGGCCATCATACCGCGGTACATAAGACAAGCAATGCAACTGCCAGCCAATATCACCAATCGGCCTCGCATCCTGATTGGACACTGGTGAAGCGTAAGCAGGTGAAACCGAACGCGGAGACTACGCACGAGGGGGGAGCAGCTCGCAACTCAAACAGGCCAATTAGGGCCCGGCCGGATGCTATTGTCATTGCAAAAGCGGGCGAAGGGTCGTATGCGGACATCTTGCGGCGGGTGAAGGCAAACGACTCTCTTAAACATCTAGGCGAGGATGTCAAAGCTATCCGCAGAACGGCCAAAGGAGAACTGCTGCTAGAGCTGAAAAGGACGCATGAGAGCAAGGCAACGGCGTATCAATTGGCAATTGAGGAGGTGCTCAAAGACGAGGCCAAAGTGGCAGTGAAGACGCACACTATCACCATACAGTGCAGGGACCTCGACGAAGTTACGACGGCTGAAGAGATTTGCGACGCGCTTCACAACCAATGTGGCATCAGGCGGCCGGAAGTGTCAGCGGTACGCAGCCTTCGAAAGGGCTATAACGGCACACAAACGGCGTATGTCAGCCTGCCGGCGGCAGATGCAAAAACCGCGCTGAATGCAAATCGAGTGCGCATTGGCTGGGTCTACAGCAGATTGCGGGAACTAGAGGTTACCAAATGCTGTTTTAGGTGCTGGGGATATGGCCACATATCTCAAAACTGCAAAGACCCAATTGACAGGTCAAATCTCTGCAGGCGCTGTGGAGAGAGCGGGCATTTTGCGGTGACGTGCACGAAAAACAAAAAATGTGCTTTATGCCTGGGCGATCATGCCGCGGGCAGTTTTAAATGTCCGACCCTTCAGAAGGCAAAAGGTTTGAGGTTTGACGCGTCACACCAAACCCAGTGATGAAAATCATTCAAATTAATTTAAACCATTGTGAGGCAGCGCATCAGTTGCTGCAACAAGCGGTGCAGGAAATGGGGGTTGATGTGGCGCTAATAAGCGAACCATACAAACACCCCCGAGACAGCAGATGGATACCTGATAACACTAACAAAGCTTCCATTTGGGCCTGTGGCAGGCTTGCACTGGAAAGTACGCCACTACCTGGCAATGGCTTTGTCCAAGCGAAGATCGCAGGCACGCACTTCTTCAGCTGTTATGCGCCGCCAAGTATATCTACAGGCGACTACGCGAGGATGGTTGACCAATTGGTAGCTGAGGCACGCGGCAAGGACCCAAGGGTAATTGCGGGCGATTTTAATGCCTGGGCTACAGATTGGGGTTCGTCCAGAAACAATGCGAGGGGTACAATTCTCCTGGAGGCCATGGCGACTCTTGACATGGTTCTTCTAAATACCGGGGATAAGCCGACATTTAGCAAAAATGGTCGTGTGTCATATATTGATGTCACGTTTGTTAGTGCGAGCTTGGCCAGAGGCGCAACGTGGGTGGTTCACGACGGTTTCACCTTTAGCGATCACCAAGCAGTTGTGACTTGCTTGCAACAAGGTCTTTCACGGCAAAGAGCGTGCACAAACGTACTAGGTTGGAAGCAGAGCACACTGGACGAAGACGTGTTTCAGCTGTGCATGGACGATTGTTCACTATCGGGTCCAGCAGAAAACCGGGCATCACAACTTATGTGCAAAATCGTTGCGGCATGCGACGCATCAATGCAGCGCCGCGCTTCTTCAAACCGTAGGCGCTCAGTATATTGGTGGAACAGCAATATTGCCGAACTGCGAAGAGTGTGTATTGCCGCCAGACGCAGATTCCAACGCGCAACTGACGCTGGTACTAGAAGCAGTCTGCACGCCTCACTGAAGAAAGCAAAAAGCGAGCTGAAGGTCGCCATCAAAGACAGCAAAGCAAAATGCTTTACTGAGCTATGCAACACGGTTGACGAACACCCATGGGGAACGGCGTATAAAGTCGTCATGAAGAAACTGGCATCGTTTAGCCCACCGCCACCCACCTCGGCGACTTTTTTGAAGCGCGTCGTAGAAACCCTTTTTCCGCCGCAAAACGATCTGTTGACAGATTTCCAATCAGTATGTGCAAATGAAGAGCCAGCAGAGGTAGATTGCGACGAGCTGCTAAAAGCGTGCAGCAGAATTGGGGACCAAAAGGCCCCAGGGCCAGATGGCATCCCCAACAAAGTGCTGAAACTAGCAATTAAATCGCACACTGGCTTATTCTTGAGCGTCTACAATGCATGTCTTAAGGAAAGGGTGTTTCCGGATAGATGGAAAGTGCAAAAGCTGGTCTTGCTGCCTAAAGGGAAGAAGCCCCCCGACGACCCGTCGTCGTTTCGCCCAATATGCATGCTTGACACCGCAGGTAAACTGCTAGAGCGGCTAATTTGCAACAGGCTCGAGGATGCAATCACAGAGGCAGGCGGCTTATCAAATCTCCAATTCGGCTTTAGGAAGGCGAGGTCTACTGTGGACGCGATCGACGTCGTAGTCAGAGCAGCACAGGAAGCAATCGAAGGCCAGCGTTGGAAGCACGGAACTAAAGAGTACTGCTGCGTGGTAACTTTAGACATTAAAAATGCCTTCAATAGCGCTAGATGGGGCAACATATTATCTGCGCTGCGTCGGCTGCAGGTACCGGGGTACATAGTCGACATCATCGCAAGCTACTTCAGCAACAGAGTGCTGAAATACGATACAGACGAGGGGGAGATCAGCCACTCGGTCACAGGGGGCGTTCCACAGGGCTCGGTCTTAGGCCCTACCCTCTGGAATACCATGTACGATGGTGTTCTGCGGCTACAGGTACCAAAGGCGGCAAAAATTGTGGGCTTCGCCGACGACATAGCCATTGTTGTGACTGGCAAGTTCCTCAACGAAGTCGAAGCGACGTGCAACAGCGTGGTGGAAACGGTGCAGAAATGGCTGACATCCGTGGGCCTTTTGCTCGCTGCGCAAAAAACGGAGGTCCTGCTAATCTCTAGCCGGAAGGTTGTAGAGACAGCCCATGTCCGGGTAGGTGGTCACACTGTACGGTCGCAACCGTCGATTCGGTACCTCGGCGTAATGCTGGACACTCGCCTGTGCTTCAAGCACCACCTCGCGCACGTCAGCAACAAAGCAGCGAAGACGGTGGCCGCGCTTTCGCGAATCATGCCGAACATTGGCGGTCCTAAACAGCCTAGACGGCTGTTACTAATGAAAGTAGCAGCCGCCACAATGTTATACGCGGCGCAAATATGGGCTCCGGCGATGAGGGTCAAGTCGTACCGGAGCCACATCGAATCCGTGTACCGCATCAGCGCTATCCGAGTGTGCTGCGCATTCCGCACGACGTCATATGACGCCGCCTGCGTGGTGGCGGGGATGGTGCCAATTGACATTTTGGCGGAGGAAGCACGCACAAAATACGAGGAGAAGGATGCTCCGCAGCAAGGAAGGGCGTACAGGAAGCTGAGCCTGAATAAGTGGCAACAGCGTTGGAACGACTCACGTAAGGGAAGGTGGACGTTCGCGCTAATAAGTGACCTTCATGCGTGGATGAGCCGTGAGCACGGGGTGGTCGACTACTACCTCACGCAGCTACTGACAGGCCATGGCTGTTTTAAGTCGTACCTGCATAGGTGGGGATATGAGCAGAACCCCTTTTGCGATTTCTGCAGCGAGTCGGTTGAGGACGCCGAGCACATCATCTTTAATTGTACCAGGTACAACAACCAACGGCGACGTCTAGCGAGTAGAATCGGCGGCACGCCCACAGCGCACTCACTAGTCGCGAAAATGGTGGAGTCCAGATCCAGCTGGGATGCAGTAGCGCTCTACGCGGCGGAAGTTATGGTAAAACAGCGCGAGATTGAAAGGAGTAGACGCGCAAACGAACGTCGAACCGCAGAAGAGCCAGGATAAGGCGACGTCTCCCCTGTGAAGAGATGCCGGAAGGCGGTTCCGCAGGGGTGGATAGTGGGGGGTGGTTTTTAGTCGGTAGGAATCCGGCATGCCGATGAACTGGAGTTCCGGTATCTTCCGAAGATTTTCCACCTCCGTCAGAAAACAAAAAAAAAAAAAAAAAAAAACACACACAGTCAAAGACTCACCCATCACCCTTGCACGCGTACGCGTGTCCCGAATGCGTCGCAACTTGATCATTTGCGGCATTGCAGTGGGACTGTTGGGATTGGTGACTTCGTCACCCAATTCCATTTGGTTACAATGGCGTGGCTAATTTGTTACAATTGAAATTCTTGAAAATCACTTGAAACGTTAATTCTACCATCAAAATTGCGTATACGCCCCGAGGGCACGCAGCAGTGAAACATTCAAAGCGTGGCTGAAATTTCGGGTTTAGCAACGACGGCGACGTGCCGCCGAGTGTCGAGTACAAAAACGAACGGGTACGGAAGGCAACGTAGTCATTTCGAATCAATATGATTGCCACATTTGGTTGTTTTTTGATGTTGTCGCACCATAGCGAAGGCGAATGAAAGTGAAACTTTCACAGGGTCGCAAGTAAAGGGCGCCTAATTTTTGATTTTCAAACAATTTATGCGAAATGTGGCAAATAATCAGGGTATGCGTTTGGCATTTACAATGCAATTAGTCATATTAATAGCATTTAAATGGCATGAATTGTACAAGTAGCAGTGAAAAGAATTTAAATCGTTTGAAACTTGTATACAAAAGCTTAGGAAAGAAAATTTTCAGTATCGAGGTCTTTCATTGAGCGTAAATGTGACAATCTAAAACAGTGAAAAGCAGCTTAAAATTCTTTGTTTCGTGACTGATTGCCTTATTTCAATTTTTGGCTAGCAAAAGGAAGCTTAACTCTCACCATGGCAACACTTTATTGTTTTGAAGGCAGTATTTCCTTTTGCGCCACTTTCAATAATGAAAGCTATAAATTTTACAGAAAACACATAAAAATGAAATGGCAATTATTTGTAAAATATGTTGTTGTAAGAAATACATACAGAAATATTTCTTGTTGTACTCGTACTTCACTTTTTAAGGCTGAATTATTGCCTTTGATTAGGTCTCTCCCAAAAAACTGGGAGAGTCGACTCTCTTGGAGCAAATTTTTCTAGGGACCGTAAAAATTATGAGCTAAATATAAAAATCAAAATATAAAACTTATTTTTCGATTTTTATTTTCCGCTCACCGAATAAAAATTATTTGTTGATTTTTTTTGTTTTGATCAGAAAATAAAAATTACTTCTAGAGTTTTATTTTTTTTTGGGGAAAAATAAAAATTATGCGGTGAGTTTTATTTTTCACTTGCAGAATGAGAATTATTTTTCAGTTTTATTTTTTCATCACAAAATAAAAATTACGTTACGAGTTTTTGTTTTTGATTCAAAAATAAGCCTCATGCGGTAAGTTCAATTTTTCAAATTGTATTCTGAAATTTATTTTCTGAGTAATACTTTTCGCTCATGAAACAAAAATTCTACTATTTTTGAATAAAAAACAAAAACTCGTCCCGTAATTTTTATTTTGTGATGAAAAAATAAAATTGAAAAATAATTCTCATTCTGCAAGTGAAAAATAAATCTCACCGCATAATTTTTATTTTTCCCCAAAAAAATAAAACTCAACAAATAATTTTTATTTTCTGATCGAAAAAAAAAATCAATAAATTATTATTATTCGGTGAGCGGAAAATAAAAATCGAGAAATTTTGGTTTATTGCTTTTTTGATAACTGCTTTCAAAAACAATCACTTTATTGCACTACGTGATATATCTGCAATGCTTCCTTCATCTTGATTTTTTTGATTAAAAATATTGCGATAATAATTATTTACGGTCCCTGAATTTTTCACTAGAAAAATTTTTTGCCATAGGCAGGAACAGACGATAGTCGCTTGGTGCCAGATCCTGACTATAAAGTAGATCCATAAAAACTTCCCAACTCAGCTCCCGGAACAAATGGCGGGTCATTATCGCTGTGTGTGAACTGGCGTTGTCCTGATGGAATACAATTCCTCTCATATTCGCCAAAGCTGGCCACTTCTGGGCGATTGCTTGCTTTAGACCATAAAAAGGATCAGGTAGTAATCACTTTTGCCAAGTCCGGACTATAAGGTTGATGCATAAGAATCGTGTGTGGCCTCGTGTTGTCCTGGTGGAACACAATTCCTCTGCTATTGGCCAAGACTGGACGCTTCTGGGCAATTGCTTTCTTCAGACAATGCAACAGTTGACAGTTTTGTTTCGCATTAAGAGTTTGGTCGTTGGGGAATAGCTCATAGTAGATCATTCCCTGTTTCTCTCACCAAACACACAGCAACCCCTTTTTCATTGTTAGTCCTTGTTTGGTCACCGTGTGCGCCATCTCACTGCAATCCCACCTGGCCCACTTTCCTTTGACTTTGTCGTAAGTGATCGACTTTCCACCATCAGTCACCATACGTCTCAGAAATGGTCCAATATCATTGCAATTCAGCAGATGCAATTTTGATCGTCGTGTGGCATCCATACAAATACATTGATCTTCTTTCTGTATTCATCCTTATTCAAGTGATTCTAAACGGCTTCTGATGCAATGTTTAGCTTCTGAACAATCGAAATATTGTCTACATGATGCTCGAACTTGATAATTTGTATGATTCTAATGACATTTTCTACAATTGACCTTCTACAATTGACCTTCTACATAAAACCTAAACACTAGAAAGACCGCAATGTATGGAAAACACCTACAAATACTATGTACATATAATATCCGCTGATATCTCGATAAGTATACATCGGGTTTAGCTAATTTTTCACAAAAAAAAAATATAATATATTATTTTTAAAAAATAAGTCTCCAAAACAAAAGTTAATCGAAATATTTTACAAAATACAAATACTAAAATATTTCTATCATATCATTTCTTTTGTTGATAGAAATATTTTAGAAACTAGAAATACTAAAATATTTCTATCAACTTTTGTTTATATATAAATTTTTTGACGATAAAAAAATAAAATCCTCCAAAAACAAAAGTTGATAGAAATATTTTAGAAAATAGAAATACTAAAATATTTCTATCAACTTTTGTTTTCGAGACATATATTTTTTTTATCGTCAAAAAATTTATATTTTTTAAATTTTTTTTTGTGAAAAATTAGCTAAACCCGATGTGTACTTATCGAGATATCAGAAATAGATAGAAATATTTTAGAAAATAGAAATACTAAAATATTTCCATCAACTTTTGTTTTGGAGTCTTTAATTTTAATTTTTTTTTAATTTAGAAAGACCATTGCGGTCAATTTGACGGTTTTTCATTTTGGAATAACTGTATTTTAGAAATTTAGAAATATTTTCGAAAATAGAAATACTAAAAATAAAATTAGAAATTTAGGATCTAGAAATTTAGAAAAATTTTAGAAAATAGAAATACTAAAATATTTCAAAATTTCTAAAATACAGTTGTTTAAAAATGAAACACCGTCAAAATGACCGCAATGGTCTTTCTAGTGTTAAACACTATTCACATTTTCAGAACAATTTAAAATATGCTCTTTTTTATTTTTACTCTTTTTGCTTTCCATCTTTGATGCGCGCTCAATCTCAAGTGAGTCAAGCAATTACAAATCTGTCTGAGAAGTTTTTTAAGTATGAAATCTTGTCTTTCTTTTCTGATATAAAGTAACCAGATTGCACTTACACAAAGCAATCTGCAATCCTAACCTAACCTAATGTCATCTATGGCCACTGCCCCCCTTTCTCAAGACGAAGATGAAAATCTTTAGGCTCCGCCTTCTTCGACAGCTTGGCTAACCTCAGTTCAGTCAACATCAGAGACTTAGTAGGGCTTGTCCACACAACAAGTTGGATTTTATAAGCTTTTCGACTTGCAGTAAGACTCAAAAGGGGAAAGTGACCTCCTTGTGAGACTATTTTGAGGCCTAAGTGCATCTTTCGGTAAGTCCCATCTTCAGGCAGCCCCATTAACCTAACCCTAAATCTATGTATTGGAAAAATAATAGATTAAATTTTAATGCACAGCCTTTCAGAAAATATGTATAATTCATTACTATACCTTCATTTGTGATTTTTATTAGCAACACTTTATTTTGAAACGCACTGTACAAACACTTTATTCTTTCCCTGATTTTATATATATTAACGCAAATATAATTGAAATTTCTTTGTGAAAAAAGAAGATTAATTGCAATGTTTTAGTAAAAATTTCATAAAATTCACAAATTTCAAAAAATTCCATCTCAGACCACTTAGTCTGCTATTCTTGTGCTAAACAAGAGATCAAAAAATAATTTTGTGTTCCATATACTTTATACTTAACCCTTGCGACCCCGAATTTTACCCTGTGTCTCGATATTACTTTTTGGTATTTAAATCATCGAAGACGCCACGCCTCTTTGTTAGAGTTCTAGAGCTAGTTTACTTTTAAACAATTTTAGCTTAAGGTATCATGGCACGTTAGAAAGGGGAATTTTTAATGATTTACAAAATTATTTATTTTTCAGCTCCTTTATTATCAATCTTTTTGAAAACACTTAATCTCCGAATCGGCTAATCTGAAACAAAAAAACAAAAAAGATTCATAATTATTAAGCTTTCGGACACAGGAATTCACCAGAAAAATAAAAAAACGCTAAAAATAAAAGAATAGGAGCTTTTTGAAAAAAAGTGTCAAAAATTGACTGCGTTTTTCACCTTTTTCCCCAGAAAAAGTACTTTGAACTAAAAATTTGTCTTCAATATTGTGGTGGATTCTTATAAAATACAAAAATTTTTTTTAAATCGGTCGAGCCAATCCGGAGGTTAAGTGTCCGCAATGGAGGATGTGTTTTTTTTTCTACGCGACTTCAGCTCCACCTATATACGAGACAATATGCTAAAAAAAAATTTGTTTGTGTTCCTTAAACCTTCAATATATTGTAAAAAAAAAACAATTTTCAAAAAGATTGATAATAAAGGAGCTGAAAAATAAATAATTTTGTAAATCATTAAAAATTCCCCTTTCTAACGTGCCATGATACCTTAAAACGGGTTAAATAAATTTTGAATCAATATTTTTTGATTACAGAAAAATTATTTAATTCTATGGAAAAATACAAAATTATCACTTTTTGATTTTATTTAACCATTATTAAAGAAACAGGGTTTTAATCAAACGAGCCCAATTCGTAGACTTCAATTAGAACACAAACTTTCCCTGATATCGCTGCAAATTATGGGAAATTATTTTGGGGATAACAGTAAAATTTTTGTAATTTGCTTTGAGTTCACTTCTAAAAATATTAATTTGGTGGTGCCTACTTAAATTAAACCCACAAATCAATCGTAGCTTTTGCTATAAGATGACAAATAGGTGAAGTTGCTCTCAGGCAACTTTGCGGTCGAAAGGGTTAAACGAATATGTATGCCTTATGTTTTACGTTATCCATTTAATGTAATAAATCTAAAACCAAACCATTTAGATTCCATCAGCTGACCCTTTCTCCTCGTTCACCACTTCAATCTGTTAAAAAGACCAAAATTAGAGCAAATAAAAGCGTTCATAATTGCTCCGGAGTTCGCTTTTCTGCTCCTCCTCTAACCACCTCAAGTACCGTTCAACTACTGCACTGGCTCGAAGTTAATTTTTCAGCCAATTAGCCAAATGCATTGTGTAGACGGGCAATTTTCTGTTTGCCGCAAAACAAAAACACAGCTTTAAAACTTTTACTTCATGCTTCATGCGATCTTCACGCTGCGCCTCCGCTTTCGTGCGCCACTCATAGCTGCCCATAAAATTTTACTTTTATGCTTGTGTTTTTATTTTGTTGTTATTCTTATCAAAAGTTGCAAATGAGCAACCGTTTTCGCATTCACGCTTATTACCGCCATTATGATTATGCCATTTACCCTTCTCCTGTCGCCGCCGCCCCGCCCCGTTCCAACCACCGCATCAGCGTCATGGCGGCCAACTTCATTGCAGATACGCCTAAAAGCATCAAAAACAAATACTTTGCATAGTTAAAGTTTTTCGGTGTGCCAGGCGTTGCCGGAAATCATTCGAACAGGCCAACAGATACACACGCACACAAACCAACAGACAGATAGACAGAGAGACAGCTCACAGAATGCCACAAAACGCAATGGACACGACGCGCGTACTGCATGAGCGCTAACACGCGCACACGCCGGAAAGTATGCTATGTCAATGCGAGGCATTTGATGTTCTCGTAAATCTTATGCGGCACTTTGCTGCCATGCAAAAACGGGCTCGGCACGTTCCAACACACAGTCGAATCGCTCCATGCCACCGCACAGCCATTCGTCTGCGTATTTGTTTATGTTTGAATGTGTTTGAGTGTGTGTGTGTGTGTTTAGTGCTTTCGTATTTGTGTTTTACTTAAAGGCATTTCGAATTCCTTATCGTCAACATTTAAAGTCACTTTTTTGGGCGCGCAAATGAAATTAATTTAAAATTCAAACGCAAACTTTTGCCGAATTTTCTGCGCCACCCGTTCAACAGCCCAACGCTCAACATAGCCATGAAAGAAAATTCCTAATTTCACACACAATTTATTTTAACTTTTGCTCGCAAACACACCGACTCCAACACCAACACCAAAACCAGCATCAACACACACATACATACAGATGGGCACACAGACAGCTACGCATACATATGCATCATAAATTGGTGCCATTGTATGGCTGGTAGTTCGAGGTTATGTTGCTCTGCTACGTTTGTGTCTGTGTGTGTTTGTGCGCGCGCACTTACAACAAATGAAATTTCATGTTTTCTTTGTGTATTATTTTATTTTCAGTTTTATTCTCATTTTTGTGTGAATGCCTCAACATTACATTAGGCGAATTGGTGTTGGCTGCCATGGTGCGACTGCGGTGTGATAAGCAGAGATAGCAAGTGAAAATATTGCATGTGATGTGGAGAAATGGTGAACACAGATGGAAGCAGAGCGAAATGCGTGTTTGCATTAAAAGTGGTGTCAGTTGAAATGGCCTTCTTAATATTTCGGACAAAGGAAATTAAAAAGTTGCCTTGGTTAGCCTATCAAAAGATGTTCCTAATGTTTGCATAAACCTGTTAAAAACTCATGAAAATATTATTAAAAAATGACTCGAAAAATGGTCGAAGTTGAAGTCTTGAACAAAAATTACACTGTACAACAGCATGTCTGTTGCATGGAGTTTTTTACATGAATCTGAATCGTTTTTCCACGCTGTTTTCAAAACCATACTCCGTTTTTATATAACAGCTCTAGTTTTCGCAAAAAATGGGCGTGTCACTTTTTCGAATTTTCCTCGGCTTTTTTCTCGTTTTCGAAGGTAATTTCTGAACCAATAATCCTATCGACATGATTTTTATACAGTTGCACTAACAACATCTCACGCCATCTTTTCTGACATAAACCAATTTTATGCGTTCTAAATTGGCGTTGTAATAAGGTTTCAAAGTAGGAAAATATTGAATTTCAAGGCGTTTTTTCTGATGGCGAAAATTGTACAGATGTTTCATAAATCAAGTTACGAAGTATATGAATATCTTAAGAAGAAACATCAAGCAATACAACACAGCTAAATTATTTGGCGGAATACACATTCGCATCGAAATAATAGCAAAAATGTACTATAGTCATTTTCATCACTTTTCAGCTTTTTCCTTTAAAACCTAAGAGCCTCAAAATATGCAAAGTTTTTAATTTTTTTTTGTTTCGAGCAATTCAAAATGTTTTTGTTTTTTGCTTGTATTTCAGACTATAAATGGAACATATAAAAGAGCATATTTTGAGGCCCCTAATTTTTTAAGGAGAAAGTGTGAAAAATGATGAAAATGACTACGGTACATTTTTACTATTATTTCGATGCGAATGTGTATTCCGCCAAATAATTTGGCTTTGTTGTATTGCTTGATGTGTCGGCTTTCATTATACACCTAACTCGTTAATTGATTTATAAAAAATGTGTATGTTTTTGACCATCAAAGAAAACACCTTAAAATTCCATATTTTCCGACTTTGAGGTCCAATTGCCGTGGAATTTTAAAACTTATAAAAATAAATTGCATCGGAAAAGAAGCCTTGCGGTGTTGTTAATGCGATAAGGTGACAATTATGTTAATCGGTTTTTTGGTTTAGAAATTACGATCAAAAATATAGAAAAAGTAGAGGAAAAAATGAAAAAATGACACGGTACCTATATCTCACTAACTAGAGCTGCTAGAAAAAATCTGAGGATAGATTCAAAATCAGCGCACCCAAATTAGTAAGAAACAGTAAAAAAACTTCATGCAACAGAAAAAAAGTGTTTTTTGTTGTGCTGTGTTATTTATACAATTTTACTCTCAGAGTTTTTTAAAATGTGATGTGCTTTCAAAATGGGCACAAATTTATTATTTACAGCAACAATACCAACAAGAACGCAACTAGATTCTCATATTTCTCATATTACATTCGAGTAGATTCGTTTGCCCTCAATCAATTCCAACGCCCGACGAAGCATTCACCAATCGAAACGTAATGCCAATTCATTAATAATAACTTCAACTTCAACAACAACAACAACAACAACAACATAGCCAACATTACCAGCTTCATTATAATCCATCTTATTACTATCTGCAACATAATCGACAATGCGTACATATTTTGCTTTTAACATGGAACGAGTATTTGCTTGTAAGTATGTTGAGTGAAGAAGAAGAAGAAGAAGGAGGAGGCATATTGATTTGCAAACAAATGTGAGTTATATCTTTGTATCTACATAGGCTGCATGTATAGTAAGCATTGTATATATGTTATGATATATTCCTATGTACGCACATACGTTAGATGCCAATTGCTGCCATTATCAAGTAGTGTGTATCTATGTGGAATAACACTGTACAACACAAAAAAAATAACAAAGTTCTAACAACTGATTCTGGTAGAGGGGGCAAAAAAAAATATACATGTGTTTGAAAGTTTTGAAAGTTTACGTCTAAATTTTTTTTGGGGTGAGGCAAAAATGTTCCCCTTTTTGCACATTCTTATGGTGTATCAGCATACGAAAACCATCTAATCTCACATTTTAGGTATATGATGTGTTCAGCGATTTGATGTAAAATACTACGAAGAACATTTTTGTGGAGCATTTTAACCCTGTAGCTCCTATTTGTATGGGTCAGTTTGACCCTATTTTTCTAAAATGCCAAAAATGTCCTATAGAACAGGACTTTTTAAGGACAAAATGTACCACGAAAATATTCGCCATGAAATTCTACTATAGGTCTCTGAATATATCAAAGCTCAGAAATTAACTTGGACTCCAGAATTAAGCCAAAACTGAAAACGTGTTTGAGTGTTTATTTCGTACTTAATCAAAATTGGTACTAAAATGTACGTATTTCAACGTTTTTCTAAAGGAAATAATTTTTTGTTTGATATCCGTAGAGCTTACCATGGAGATGACAGAGCTATGAATATGCAATTTATCAATTTATAACGGCGGGGCTATCAAAGAAATTATTATTCAAAATTAGACCTTCCTCCTTTTTTTTAAATAAGTTTAGTATATTAGCATTCAATCACATTTTAGCAAACAAATTCCATAGTAATGAAAAAAACTGGGCTCATAATGGGTTAAGTAGGCCTGCCAAGCCTATTTTTAAAAAGATCATTCATAAATCGCGCGATTGACTTGGTTACACATTTTGGTCACAATTTCAACTTTAACAATTTCTGTGAAAAAAACATACATTAGTAGTTTAGAAAAAATTAAATATTTTCCAAAGGCGCAAAAAGACACAACATTTTTTTGGCGGATTTAAGAGAAGAAAGTTCACTTACAAAAAGTCATAAGAAGGATTTTTTTTAATTTTATTTTCGATTCGATTTTAATTGCCTTTCTAAATTTGGTTATTTTTAATTTTCATTGATACCAAAAATTCATTTTTGAAAATTTGTAAAAAAAAAAAACATTTACACTATTCCTATTCAGGAAGTTATAATATTAAAATAAATTAGTGGCCTATCTGCAACAAAATATTTTCTACAATTTTTTTTATACAAGCTCCTAAATTTAATTTTTCACCTTCATAAATTTATGTAAAAATGTATCCGACTTTGACAAGCCATATCTCCTAATCGCGACAATTTTTCGATGAAATATTTCGGTTCAAGAATTAATTAAACAATTACCTTTGACATTATACTACTTTCGTAAAAATCTGCGATAATTCTTTTCTAATTTTTGTTCACTCTCGAAGCACTGTGCGGTGGTTCGGATACAAGAAGAATAAAGTGGAGTTGGGTTTTTTGGATATGGTACCATAAACGATACAAACCGCCGAGACCGAGGAACAAAAATAAAGGGAACATACTACTGTGTCCAAAAAATAAGGTGACATTGTATTTATTTTGAAAATTCTTTATTTATTCTTCCAAATCAATTTCATCCCCTTCAAAGTAATCCCCTCCCGATGCAATGCACTTATGCCAACGGATTTTCCAATCTTCGAAACACTGATTGTAGTCACTTTCCGGGATGGCCTTCAGTTCCGTCTTCGCTGCGGCTTGAATCTCCTCTATCGTATCAAAACGGTGTCCCCGGAGCGGTCTTTTGAGATTGCTGAACAGCCAGAAGTCGCACGGCGCCAGATCAGGTGAAGACGGTGGTTGCGGAACGATATGGGTTGAGTTTTTGGCGAAATGATCACGAATTACGAGTGCAGTATGGGATGGTGCATTATCGTGGTGTAAAAACCAAGAATTGTCTATCCACAATTCCGGCCTTTTTAGGCGGATAGCGTTACGCAAACGACGCATCACGTTCAAATAATATTCCTTGTTGACTGTTGACTAAAAAAAAATAATTCTCGAAATCCTTCGACGCGCGCAGTTTAAATTCAAATGTCACCTTATTTTTTGGACACAGTAGTAAGTACAGAAGGAGAAGGAAAGGATGGGATTGGAGGTGGGATCGACAGATCAGTGAACACACTGAGCACTTATTTAGCCAAAGGGCAAAGTACATGGAAAAGGAAGGCTTATCAGACATTGTGCTATGTCCTGTCTGTGAGAACAATGATGAGATGGCTCGAGTTAGATTTGAGAGGTTTAGCGGTGATGTGCTGAGAAGCGATCATCTTGGCTTCCTAGAATCGCAGGATCTACGCAGATTTCTAAAGAGATCTGCTAGATTCAAGGAACAGAGCAATGGACGTATATTCCGCAGAGACCTAAAATAATTATTATCCATATTTTTGGGAATAAAAAAAATGCCCTAATTTAAGAAATTTCTATATAAATTTTTTACGTCGCCTATAACTATTATCATGTAATAAATATTTTTGAGTTGCATAATGACTGTTATAAGTAACAAGTATATTTTTCGTAGTCGATAATTATTTTTTTGGGATTTTAGTTTTTTACATTGATTCATAACTTTTATTTATGATTTTTTTAATTTACGTTACCGATAACTATTATTTTGAGAAATTTGTTTTTTACGTTGCTTCATAACTTTTATTTATGATTTTTTTTCATATACGTTACCAATAACTATTATTTTGAAAAAAAATGTGTTTTCTTAAATTACATTTTGGATATGAATTGATTTTTAATTGTTTTAAATTGACAAACGCAAATTAACTGCAGAAACATAATTTCCACTAACAACTAAAAATAAAAAATCAATGCATACTCAAAATGTGGTAGGGCAACGTAAATAAAAAAATGTCTTTCATAAAATTTATGAGGCAACGTAAAAAAAATGTTCTTTCAAATAATAGTTATCGGCATCGTAAATAAAAAAAATCAAAAATAAAAATTATGAAGCAACGAAAAATACAAATTTTTTTAATAATAGTTATCGGTAACGTAAATAAAAAAAGTCATAAATAAAAGTTATGATGCAACGTAAACAAAAAAATCCCAAAATAATAATTATCCAGAAAGAAAAAAATATTTATTTCTAATAACAGTTATTATGCAACGTAAAAATTAATTGTCGCAAATAAAAATTATAATCAACAAATAAAATTTATGTTGCATTGTAATAGTTACATTGCAATTAATTTCTTAAAAAACTTATAATAGTTAAGTCCCTGATATTCCGACTGAGTTCTGCGCTTTCTTGATGAAAAAAGAATATAAATATAAGACAAGTACTCTCAGCAGAAGAAGCCGAGGTGGAATTGACCACTTTCTATGTTAATGTCCGGGGCAAAAGTAAAATTGGTTGGAGCATTTTGGATTACACTTTCCTACAAATCGAATACAGAGGAGGTCACATTACTCACTCATGCAGTTTTTTTTTTGGTTATATTTTCTAGGCCTTCAAAGTCCATTCTTTTACAGTTACAGTTTGTGACTGTTGGAAAAACACTCACAAGAAGTGCGTGTAAAAATACATATGTTTCATAATCGTATTTTTGCCGCAGAAAAACAATGTCAATATGCATAAAAATTACTCATGCACACAAATTGCGTATAGAGTATGTATGTATGTACTTATGTATGAATATGTATGCAACAGCACATTCCGCAGTGTGAGTGTAAATTTACACAAATCCACAGCCGTTGCTCCATTTGAAACTCACTGCGTTTTCGCAAGTTCAAAATTGTATAACGTTGTGTGCGAGTTCGCGATTTCCTATCGCACGCCCACATTTTCAATTAAACACACAATTTCGTTGAAAAGCTTATACTGGTTGTAGTTGTTGTAGTTGGTATTTTTTGCCCTTTCGTTTGCTGCCACTAGATTGCTTCATGTTTGGCTACACACGAACTTAATTTCCTTTTCAGCTTCAGCGCCGTCGGCCTCCTACGCGGCTCATTAGTACAACACGGCTCTCAGACTGGCGCTGCCACCCGCCACCCCCCCGCGGCGTCTGGCGTATTGCAGCTGCAGACGTTTATGTTTCACTTTAAGCGCCGCACGCCGCACGCCGCACGCCGCGACGCATTTTGGCAACTTGATTTAGCTGCCGCCGCCCTCACAATTCTTGCTGCGCCGCTTGCTCTGCCATTTCGTCTCGTTCGCTCGACGGCGGCATTGTCTTGCGCCGCATGCCTGTGAACTCCTTTAAAGATTAAACGCGGTTACGGTGACGTTTCCAACGCCTTTTATTCTTTCATGCTCCTCGGCACATTTTTGCGTTGGTTTTTTCACTTTTTGCATTCGACTCTCCCGCTGGCGCTGTCGTCCTGCTGCGTCTCGTACGCGTTGTTTGCTATCGTTTGCGCACAGCTGCGACAGCGACAGCGACGGCAGAATTTGCGGTTTTACTTAAAGGCAAAGTCGCTTTTGCTTGGCTGGCTTAAGCTTGTAAAATATTCTCTAATGAGATTATGTTGACTCTTTGTTCCCGCCGCTATGGCTCGTAACGTTTCTATTTTTTTCCTTCGCTTTTAAATTTTCTTCTTTTGTTGGCACAAAACTGAGTTCGTATATTTGGTTTTTATTTCTTCTTTTATTTGTTTTAATTTTTCAATTTCAGCTGGCGTTAAGTGTGCGCCGAGTTATTTCGTTGCATGTGCCACATTTGATAAAGTTAACTTTTGCTCGTATACAAATCTCCGTAATGGTGTCTTGATGGTGCAGCAAAATGTTGCAAACAACGCTGGGCGCAATGAAAAGGCGTGCGGCTTTAGTTGAAAAGAAATTTTGTTGCTATGAGATACTATATGAAACAGAAAAGAGACTTTGACATGGTCTACTGAAATACTGAACTGCTAAAAAACAGCTTAGCAAAGTGCTTAACCCTTTTGCTTTTTTTGTTGTAATATGGCAACATGCTTCTTTTGGACGTATGAATTCTTTATGGTTTCAAGAATACATTTTGCCTTTATCCTTAGAATAGTTTGATGTTTTAGCAATAATACGAAATTAATAAACTAAATATTGAAGTTTAAAGACGAGAAGCATATACGTTTTTGTGGATAAATATTGAAAAATTCAGCACATGAAAAGTTTTTAATTTTTTTTTGTTTTGAGCAATTCAAAATATTTTCGTTTTTGCTTGTATTTCAGACTATAAATGGAACATATAAAAGAGCATATTTTGAGGCCCTTAATTTTTTAAGGAAAAAGTATGAAAATTGATGAAAATGACTATGGTACATTTTTGCTATTATTTCGATGAGAATGGGAATCACTCCAAATAATTTGGCTGTGTTGTATTACTTGATGTTTCCGCTTTCATTTAACACCTAACCCGTTAATTGATTTACGAAAAAAGTGCATGTTTTTCAACATTAAATAAAACACCATGAAAATCCATGTTTTCCGACTTTGAGGTCCAATTGCCGCGGATTTTTAAAACTTATACAAATAAATTACATTGGAAAAGAAGCCGTGAGGTGTTGTAAATTCCACAAAGAGAAAATCATGTCAACCGGTTTATTGGTTTAGAAATTACAATCCCAAACGTGAAAAAAGTCAGGGAAAATCCGAAAAAGTGACACGCCCCATTTTTTGCAAAAACGGAAACTTAGTTTTAAAAACGGTTTGCGGATTCAAAATCAACGGTCCCTAATTTCCTTAGAACTGATGTCAAAACCAGAAAAGCCATTTTGCTGTTGATCAGCAATATATTCTTTGTCATCGTCGTAATCCACCGATTTATTTATATTTACAGCAAAATTAATTAAAATAATATTTTTTATATATTGTAGAAGTGGAAGTAGAAGTGGAAGGAGAAATGGAAGTACAAATAGAAATAAAAATAAAAATAGAAAGAGAAAAAGAAAAAGAAGTAGAAGTAGAAATAGAAGTAGAAGTAGAAGTAGAAGTAGAAGTAGAAGTAAAAGTAAAAGTAAAAGTAAAAGTAAAAGTAAAAGTAAAAGTAAAAGTAAAAGTAAAAGTAAAAGTAAAAGTAAAAGTAAAAGTAAAAGTAAAAGTAAAAGTAAAAGTAAAAGTAAAAGTAAAAGTAAAAGTAAAAGTAAAAGTAAAAGTAAAAGTAAAAGTAAAAGTAAAAGTAAAAGTAAAAGTAAAAGTAAAAGTAAAAGTAAAAGTAAAAGTAAAAGTAAAAGTAAAAGTAAAAGTAAAAGTAAAAGTAAAAGTAAAAGTAAAAGTAAAAGTAAAAGTAAAAGTAAATTTAAAAGTGAAAGTAAAAGTAAAGGAAGAAGGAGGAGTAGAAGTAGAAGTAGAGCTAAAAGTAGAGGTAAAAGTAGAAATAGAAATAGAAGTAGAAGCTATCAAAGTTCAGACACAGCTGTTTCAAAACTTTTTACTTCTCAATTATGGTTTTACTTTATTTTTTGGAAAACGATATATTAAGAATGTCAGTGATGTCAATTCTCATTTTCATATTTTTTAAATTTTATTAACTTTTACTGACACGTTTTTTATATACGTACTACTGTGTCCAAAAAATAAGGTGACATTGTATTTGTTTTGAAAATTCTTTATTTATTCTTCCAAATCAATTTCATCCCCTTCAAAGTAATCCCCTCCCGATGCAATGCACTTATGCCAACGGATTTTCCAATCTTCGAAACACTGATTGTAGTCACTTTCCGCGATAGCCTTCAGTTCCGTCTTCGCTGCGGCTTGAATCTCCTCTATCGTATCAAAACGGTGTCCCCGGAGCGGTCTTTTGAGCTTGCTGAACAGCCACGGCGCCAGATCAGGTGAATACGGTGGTTGCGGAACGATATGGGTTGAGTTTTTGGCGAAATGATCACGAATTACGAGTGCAGTATGGGGTGGTACATTATCGTGGTGTAAAAACCAAGAATTTTCTTTCCACAATTCCGGCCTTTTTAGGCGGATAGCGTTACGCAAACGACGCATCACGTTCAAATAATATTCCTTGTTGACTGTTGACTAAAAAAAAATAATTCTCGAAATCCTTCGACGCGCGCAGTTTAAATTCAAATGTCACCTTATTTTTTGGACACAGTAGTATTTAATTTTTTGTTGGTGTTTCACAACCGTTGAATATTTAAATCCAGCTCCACCTTGAACACACATACACACACCATGTATACAGTATGTATGTAAATAACTTTACCCAAAAGCTTACATCTCGTTGTGCAACATGCTGCTCGGCAGCCAATTAACAGCAACAGCAACAACAACAACAACAATTGATATCATTATTATTTATATTTATGACAAAAGCCCATTTATAAGTATGCACGCAGGAGTACGAACAATGTGCAGCGAATAATAATCTTTATTGTTAATATAATTTTTACAATTGTTGCTCATGCCAGGAATTAACAAAAACCCCAAACGACAACAACACCACCGCCAACAACAACAACAACAACAGCAGCACAAATTCAACCTGTAAAACGTGTGATGCCGTAACGGGCGGCAAATGTCGAATATGGCAGGACGTAAGCATAAAATCGCCTTATGCCCGACACGCATGTCGAGCCAGTATAAAACAACAACAACAACAACAACTACTGCAAAATATATAAATTGATATGAAAATGATGTTGCAAGATTGCTATTATTATTATGATTATTGCTGTCGTTGTTGTTGTTGTTGTTGTCGTCGTCGTGGTGGGTTGCTAACACCGACTGATGCTGACGCTTTTAACTGTTATTGTTGTTGTTGTTGTTGGCGCTGTGCATTGTTGCCGCCAACGCTCGTAATGACTGTTACGTGCAGCTGCGTTGTAAAATTGCTTGCGCGCCTTTGTTGTTATTTTATACTTTTTTTCACCTGTGTGAGTGTGTGTGTGTGTGTGTGTGTACGGCTGTGTGCCAATATACGTAAATGTGTGTTGTTTGTGTGCGTGCGTTTCCGTTTCATTTTTATTGTTGCTGTTGCTGCAGCTTCCGTTGCGCTACGCTATTAACAATGTTGCCAGCATTGTTGTTGTTTTTGTTATTGTTGCGCGTTTCTGGTGCTCTTCGGCTCATCACGTTACGTATGCAGATTTAACAGCAACAACAGCAAAGACAAACACACAACTTGTGCTGATTTTTGCACCCTCCGCAATGTGTGGCGGTCACAAATACAGAAATTATGCGCCCATTACAACAACAACAATCAAGTAACAACACTCATACGCCCCACAGTGCCAGTGCAACGTTGCCTTATGCCGGTTTTCAACGGATTTTTTCGCTGCTGTTTCATTTGCTTTGTTCAATTTTTATTAATTTTTTTTTTGTTTTTGACGCCTTTCATGCTCTTTATGCAGATAGCACAACAACAATAGCAATTTAATGTAAAAATACGGGAAATTATTATTGAATCATTTCGCTTTCGCTCTTTCAGTGCGCATCCGCATCGCTTGCTGCTTATTAAATTGCTGCACAGCATACATTACTGCACAGCGACAGCAACAATTTCAACCGCAGCAACAATAATAAAAACAACACCAACAAATAACCTCAACATTGGCAACGTTAACATTGGCCACACGGCAGCAGGAAACGGCAACAAAGATGGCGCGACTTTTGTTCACTGCGATTTTCCTTTTTTTTTGTTTTTGTTCACTTATTTATTTATTTATTATTTAAATAGGCCACAGCATGGTCAGGTAGCGCAGTGTTGGCGCGCTTAATTAACTGTGCATTTAATTTGCATACACGGCAAGTCGGCCAGCCTACAGTTCGCATGTTCCTTATATTTGCAATTCCTTTTTTATTGTCGCTGCTTTAATTCTGGCTTTGTTGTGTTGCATTTCTTTTTGTAATTAAAATGTACAGAAAATCATTTATCAATTGTAAATTGCGTGCTTTTAAAATATTTCTACATGAGCTGCACTCGTGCCGACGCATAACGTACAAAGTTAGCCGCACTTATACGCCCCGTATGACAGCGATGCCTGAAATGAAAATTCGCAGACGAACATATGAATGCATGTGTTTGTGTGTGTGTGTGTATTTGCTGCGTTAACAAGCAGTTAAAATGCAATAATGCTATTGTCCAGCCGCCACAAATAAATATAATTAACTGCATTAATTGAAATGCATTAATCGAACTGCGCTCACGTGATGCCACATGACGAAAAGTGGCTCACTGTCGCGCGTTGCAACAATAGTCAAATTGTCGCTGTGTGACCGCTGCTTACAGTCAACAACGCGCCCAACGGGGGCTTTGCACATCATTCATTCGTTCGTTATGGCGCATAACTTTCATTGAATTCAATTCAATTATTATTATTTTTTTAATTTCAATGCTGCGGCAGAAACGCTTTTCATTATATAGTTTCATCTTTTATATAGTTTTTTGAATAAATACACATTTTCATGGTTGCAATTTTTATTATAATTAACTAGCTGGGCCCTGCGGCTTTGCACGCAAGCTCTCCTGTTTCCCCCGATACGAATTCTTAACCCATTGTTAAGCCCATCAGATTTTGATTTAAAAAAAAAAACATGTGTCTATCTTTGATTTCGAGTGTTTTAAAAATTTTGAAGTAAGAAGGCCCTTTAAATCATGTGTTTTCACATTTACTCCAAACAAATTCTTAACCCTTGGTTTATCATGGTAGATTTAGATTTTCAAAAAAACTAAAATCACGTTTTTATTATTTCCCGATGTAACTACTTTTGATAAGTTTGAAGTCAGAATGCCCAATAAATCTTGTTTCTCCATACAAATTCTTAACCCATTGTTGACCCCGTTAGATTTTGATTTTAAAAAAAGTGGAAAACACGTGTCAAATTATTTCTCACAAATAGTACTTTCCCCAAGTTTGATGTCAATGGCCCCATTAATCCATATTTTTCATTTCACAGTTTTTCCATACAAACTTTTAACCCGTCGCTGACCCCGTCCCATTTTAATATTCGGAAAAATTACGTATCGAGTTATTTTACATTAGAAGTACTTTCACAAAGTTTGAAGTCAAAAGGGCTCAGCAAAATTTCTTTCTCTATACATACTTTTAACCCGTCGTTGATCCTGTTAGATTTCTATTTTGAAAATAATGAGAAACACGTGACTAATTTTATGTATTTAATTATTTATTTATTTTTACAATTGTTGAAGTCAATAGGCCCATCGGTTCGTGTTGTTTGTTTCGGAATCTTTCCCTAAATAAACCTCAACCCATTGTTGGGCCAGTTAAATTTTGATTTTCGAAAAATTATAAAATACATGTCGAATAAGTTTTGATCTAGAATGCTTTCAGGAAGTTCAAATTCAATATGTTTATTAAATCACGTTTCTTCATACAACACTTTAACCCATGTTTTGCCTTTTTAGACCCCGAATTTCCAAAAATTCCGTCTTGGCGAAGGTTAATTCTTCAAGATGTAACTACAGTCCAAAAGTCATGTTTGTAGCTTCAGCGGTTTGGGCTGGGCGATGATAAATCAACCAATCAATCAGTCAGTCAGTCAGGATAAACAATCTATGTATAAAAAAAATGGAGGCGGTACCACGCCCCCGTGTCAAAAACCCACCCCATTCCTCCTGTCGAAGGACACGACCCAATCGTTAGTTTGTACCGAGTGTCATTGATGTGAACGCTCTTGTTCAAAAGTTACACCGGAATTTAAAAAGTGCCACGGCCCCTGTCCAACTCCCATTAAATTTTACCAGTGAAATGACACGTCTACGCCATGACACTGTACCAAATTTCAATGCTTTACGACTTATAATTCTGAACATATTCCATATTAACAAATTGGGTTGTAATGGGTGGTGCCACGCCCCCTTGTCAAAAACCCACCCTATTGACTTTATTTTCTTTCTTTCAGCATTTTGGCTTGTAAATGTAAAATAATTAAAAATTATAATTAAAATAACAAATAATTAAAATTAATTATAATAAATAAATTTAAAGAGATTTAGAGATTTAAATCAAACCAGTATGACCCATATTGATCCATATTTATGAAAGCGTCACCTGCCAGACAGTAGCCACCTGAGCAAACTGACTACTTTGAAGACTACTTTGTTACTGTACTGGCCAGCTAACTTTAGAGAAGGTGAGCTTCTTCGACAGGTCACTACTGGGCGAACTGGCCAGTGTCCGACAACGCTTGAAATGTTCCATCTAATCTGTTGACTTGGAATCTATAGAAGCTCCATAAATGAAATAAACTCTGGATGGGACAAAATTAATACTGTTTCTACTGCTCATACACACCGATTGGGACCACAGGACCTCACCAAATTAAATTCTTTGTGTTGATTATGCTAATCTAATATATTGAAATTCTACCAAGTTGGGTGACTAGTTTATTGATAGCAATTCCAAGTAATGGGGCTGCCATCTAAGGAGTAACACTTCCGAATAACGAATTTCCTGTATAAGTTATATAAGCGTCATCTGCATATAAGTTCCTGTTGTAATGCCATGTAATAATGCAATGGCATACTGGAACCTAAGAGGTTCATTGAGCCCCTAAAATCATCTGGTGCTCAGGTATTGAATCAAATCATTCCTTGATAACTATTTAAATCAAGTCCTCTTCACCGAGTCTGTGTTTTCTCAGAATCTTTGCACGGCTATGTATCAACGCCGTACAGTTTGTAATGATGTGTTCCATTGTTTGGTCAATTTCATTGCATAATCTACATGTCCTGCCTGCCTGTCCGGCCAAGCCTTGCACGTAGAGTTGGTTGTTACAGTAGAAATGATCTCTTATAGCTACACATTAAGTCCTAAGGTGACTTCTATTTAGATGTAGAGATGACATAGCTATTTTCCTGTCAAAGTTCAGAAACTATTTCGACTACATAGTCTGGTATTGTTCTGGTATTCTTGCTTGAGTTTTTTATTCCAGTTGCGAATGTCTCATTTCACTTTAGTTTTACTGAAATCGAATCGAATTTTCGAATTTTACTGAATCGAACACTCTTCTTGGCTCATATGTTCACCATTTCATTACCTTCATAGCCCTCCCTGGTATCCAAAACAGAACTACACCTAATTCTGTTTTTACACGGTCTTTTTTACACGGTTTTGATTTAACATGGTTTGAAAATAAAAAAAATTTTAATTTTTCTACAAGATTTTATTCTATTTAGCACGAAAAATTAAAAAAAAATTTTATTTTCAAACCGTGTTAAATCAAAACCGTGTAAAAACAGAATTAGCTGTACTCGATTCTTGATTTCTAAGTTATTGAGTTCTTTGTGGCAGCCAAAGGAATTTATTATGAGAAAAAGTAGCTATCCAAAGCATTTAACATAAGTAAAATTTACTTAATTTTTTTACTTACTTACTTTTAATTTTAATTTACTTTAATTTTTTTTAATTTACTCATTTACTTTTTTTAATTTTCTCGTTAAAAACGATCATACTTGTATAACAAACTGAATTTACAAACCGTTTCTGCGCTCGTAAGTGCTTTACCCATGTTTTTGCTTTTCATTTTACATGTTTTTTGCTGAAGATCGATTCGAGGGTTTGCAATAACGAGTGGGTTCTGTAAATTCAAAGGGTTTCTGTCTTCGATGAGCGCTGTTATCGTTGTTGTTGCACTTGTGCTGCCAATTGATTGGAGTCTGACGTATAAGAATTTGTCACAAGCTAATAAATTATACGAGGCAATGTTATGGGTTGGGAAAAAATTAGAAGGAAGTAAAAATTGGAAAATTTTTAAAAATGGCTTCATTGGGAATTGAACCAACGACCTCTGGGCTTGCAGCCCAGTGTACCTACGCCTTGTTTCTGAGGCCACTATCTTTATTTATTTATTTATTTTAATTTATGTATTAATTTTTATGTATGTATTAATTTTTATGTATTAATTTTTATTTATTTATTTTATTTATTTTATTTATTTTATTTATTTTATTTTATTTCATTTCATTTTATTTATTTATTTTAATTTATTTTATTTTATTTTATTTTATTTATTTTATTTATTTTATTTATTTTATTTATTTTATTTATTTGATTTATTTTATTTATTTTATTTATTTTATTTATTTGATTTATTTTATTTATTTTATTTATTTTATTTATTTTATTTATTTTATTTATTTTATTAATTTTGTTTATTTTATTTATTTTATTGATTTACTTTATTTTATTGATTTTATTTATTTTATTGATATTATTTATATTATTTATTTTATTTATTTTATTTATTTTATTTATTTTATTTATTTTATTTATTTTATTTATTTTATTTATTTCATTTATTTTGTTAATTTTATTTATTTTTTTATTTTTTTAATTTTATTTATTTTATTTATTTTATTTATTTTATTTATTTTATTTATTTTATTTATTTTATTTATTTTATTTATTTTATTTATTTTATTTATTTTATTTATTTTATTTATTTTATTTATTTTATTTATTTTATTTATTTTATTTATTTTATTTATTTAATTTATTTTATTTATTTTATTCATTTTATTTATTTTATTTATTTTATTTATTTTATTTATTTTATTTATTTTATTTATTTTATTTATTTTATTTATTTTATTTATTTTATTTATTTTATTTATTTTATTTATTTTATTTATTTTATTTATTTTATTTATTTTATTTATTTTATTTATTTTATTTATTTTATTTATTTTATTTATTTTATTTATTTTATTTATTTTATTTATTTTATTTATGTTATTTATTTTATTTATTTTATTTATTTTATTTTTTTTTTATTTATTTATTTTATTTGATTTACTTATTTTATTTATTTTATTTATTTTATTTATGTTATTTATTTTATTTGTTTTATTTGTTTTATTTATTTTATTTATTTTATTTAATTTATTTTTTTTATTTGTTTTATTTATTTTATTTATTTTATTGATTTAATTTATTTTATTGATTTTATTGAAATTATTTATTTTATTTATTTTATTGATTTTATTTATTTTATTTATATTATTTAATTTATTTATTTCATTTATTTTATTTATTTTATTTATTTCATTTATTTCATTTATTTTATTTATTTTATTTATTTTATTTATTTTATTTATTTTATTTATTTTATTTTATTTATATTATTTAATTTGTTTAATTTATTTATTTTATTTATTTTATTTATTTTATTTATTTTATTTATTTTATTTATTTTATTTATTTTATTTATTATTTTATATTTTATTTATTTATATTATTCTGAAGAACTTATTTTACTTGAAATAGACCGACTGAATACTAATTGAGCGATGGGTGCCCGGATGGGACAGCCACGCAAAAGGCTTAGGACTATTTTCCAGAGATTTTAACCGGAGCTTCATAAATCAGGAAGAGGAGGAAAGCATACTTCATCTTCTTTGTACACGTTCTATACTCTCTATGAGAAAAACTAATCACCTAGGCGAACACTGAATCCATGTATATCTTTTTTAGTTTTCCTAAATCTATTTTATATATTATAAATTCGAAATACCAAAAATTTAACTCACAGTATATTTTTACGTATGTTATATTTTTTATGAAAAGTTTTCTCGGTTAAGTCGAGCAAAACATTTATTGCAAAAAAGTTATTTAAAACCGCAAAGCAATTGCTGATCGCTTTCCATTATTGCCAACAAACACACACACGCACACACAGCCATAACATTAACAATGCAATTTTCGAAAGCGTCAACGCGTAAAGCCATCAAGTATACTTAACGTCTCATATGCGCACTCGTACGCCAGCGCTACGCTTCGTCGACTGCATGCGTCAAGTGTACGTATCAGTCTTTGGCACTTTCAATACGGCTCCGAGCGACACTTTAGAAATTTATATAGTAGGAAAATTAACAAATATAAAAGTCTTCGAAAACCCCTACCGCACGCTTGCACATACAGACAAAGGCACTTATACACACACACACACACACACACACACACACACAGACGCACACATACGCACAAACATCGCATATAAAACGCAGGCAAAAAATCACAAGCACTTCAATGCAGATTTCGAACACACTTTTTCAAACAGAACAATGCAACCGAACGACGAGAATGCCATCACCACTGCCACCGCTATCGCCATTGCTACCGAAAAAAAAACAACAACCACACCAACAACGACTACGACAACGACGTATTTCTTTCGCTGTTGGCAAAGATTGATGACTTTCTTGGCACCCACACTGTCGCCGGCGGCGCAGCCAACGCCGCACTGGGTGTAGTCAAGTGGGATTTTGTTGTTGTTGTTGTTGTTGGCACCGTTGTTGGCAGTTGGCGGCGAATTGAAGCTGAAGCGCTCAAGTGACGGCAACGAGTGCGGCGCTAAAAAAGAGCACAGCAGCAGAGATATGGCGGCGGTGCGCCGCTTCGCATTGACAGGACGCCGGCGTACACAATAACGCTGCCGCTTTTTTTCAACCACTTTTCGCTATAACTCTACCTACTCGATCCGATTTCAGACGTTATTTTCACTGTGTTTGCACAGCAGCCGCATATATGCATGTTTCTTGGTTTGTTTGTGTGTGTGTGTGTGTGTGTGTGTGTGTGTGTGTGTGGCTATGAGCTATGAACTTTTTATGCGGGAGTTGGGTATGACGGCATTTGATGGAGGACCCCCAAATGAGGGCTGAAGGTAGAGTTTTTGACGACACACACACACACACACACACTCATATATTGACACACACACACAATTGCCATTTTATCTTATTTCATTTCGTTGCGTTGCGTTGGTGGCTCTTCAGCGTTGCTTCGCCTGCTGTTTTCACATTCATTTGTTGCCAAAAAGTATTTTAAAAGGATTTGCCAGAGGTATCAAATATATATATTAGTATATATACTTTTTTTTTGGTACGCGGAATTCGTTTCCTTTAGTGTAGTGCAAACAATGTGACTGAGTGCATGCTACAGGCGGTATTACAGGTGAGAAACAAGACAAGGCGGATAAGTGATACAAAGACTTGTCAACTCAGATGCGAAACAGTCATTTGTTTTATTTTTCTGCTTTTCAGGATTATGAGGTGTCACAATTTTCCAGCACAAATTTACTAAAGTTTGTCAATACTTAGTGATCGAATATTTATATCTGGTATTGGCAAGGACCTGACTGGTCTATGCGGGACCTTGGCTGGCCATTGTAACCTAACATAACTCTCATTATTATTATTATTATTATTATTATTATTATTACTATTATTATTATTATTATTATTATTATTATTATTATTATTATTATTATTATTATTATTATTGTTATTATTATTATTATTATTATTGTTATTATTATTATTTTTCCATAAAACACTTAAATTCGTTTATATATTTTTCTTTCGTCTGAATGCTTCCAATAGAATCAAAGAATTTAATTTACTTGAATGGAAGGATGTGAAATGGAGCGAAGAAAATGGACCTACAGAGTTTTCGTTCCTCAAGTACTCAGGCTTAGTAGCCCATTGCACTCTAGGCCCGGGAACAGGATCACAGCACTAAGAGCTGTGGGAAGATGCAAGAAAGTAGTTAAATGACGAAGGGACTCTTTCTTAGCAGGAAGTGAAGTGAAGAAGTCTAGTCTAGTCCAAGTCTAGTCCAGTCTAGTCTAGTCTAGTCTAGTCTAGTCTAGTCTAGTCTAGTCTAGTCTAGTCTAGTCTAGTCTAGTCTAGTCTAGTCTAGTCTAGTCTAGTCTAGTCTAGTCTAGTCTAGTCTAGTCTAGTCTAGTCTAGTCTAGTCTAGTCTAGTCTAGTCTAGTCTAGTCTAGTCTAGTCTAGTCTAGTCTAGTCTAGTCTAGTCTAGTCTAGTCTAGTCTAGTCTAGTCTAGTCTAGTCTAGTCTAGTCTAGTCTAGTCTAGTCTAGTCTAGTCTAGTCTAGTCTAGTCTAGTCTAGTCTAGTCTAGTCTAGTCTAGTCTAGTCTAGTCTAGTCTAGTCTAGTCTAGTCTAGTCTAGTCTAGTCTAGTCTAGTCTAGTCTAGTCTAGTCTAGTCTAGTCTAGTCTAGTCTAGTCTAGTCTAGTCTAGTCTAGTCTAGTCTAGTCTAGTCTAGTCTAGTCTAGTCTAGTCTAGTCTAGTCTAGTCTAGTCTAGTCTAGTCTAGTCTAGTCTAGTCTAGTCTAGTCTAGTCTAGTCTAGTCTAGTCTAGTCTAGTCTAGTCTAGTCTAGTCTAGTCTAGTCTAGTCTAGTCTAGTCTAGTCTAGTCTAGTCTAGTCTAGTCTAGTCCAAGTCTAGTCTAGAGTAGTCTAGTCTAGTCTAGTCTAGCTCACAATGAATGCAGCTAATCACATCAGCGTTCTCCAATTTAAGCTAAGAATCTTTTGGTTGCACTGCCTAATGGTTTTTTGAAAGTGATTTCAGGTTTTCTAAAACTGACATTTCTACAGTTTCTACACAAACAAACTTTCGCAGTATTAATTTACTAACGCAGTCCAATCCAATTTTTGGGATCAAAGAAGTCTGTTTATAAACTTCTCTTATCTTTCATAGTTAGTTGATAATTTTCAAATTTACTGTAGTCAAGTCCGTAGTGGAAGCAATGATTTTTCAAAGGACCTAAAGAAGTTACAGAAAGACTACCTCAAGATTGGCTAAATAAGGAGCTGGTTTGGCTTACTTTGCTCTGTACCAAAATGGCTTCTTGTCCTCATTGAATTCACCAGGTTTTCATGGACACATCTGTTGAGTTGATGGACTCATTCCAGAGTCCACTTAGAAGTCCTTTGCTATGTTTTATCACTGCCCGGTTGTACATTGCCATTGAAATCGACCCATTAAATACAAGCATTAATTTTTCCCAAAATTTCTTTGAAAAAACTTAACTATCTTCTTACTCAATAAACAAAAATGTTTGTATAAATCTTGAATGAAAACCCAAACAAATTCCATTTCATATACAAATAACGCCTAACTCAGCCGCTGTCAGCCAACGATTTTGCAATTCTTTTTCCATTTGGCATTTTGACTTAACACAAGCTGACAATTTCTTTTGCGGTAGATTTTTAAATTTTTTGCTTTCTTGCCAATATTTTATGTTCGTTTATCATTTGACCTCGTTTGGCCTATTTTTAGTGCACAACCGTGCGCCATGGCCGCCCAGCGGTGAGAAATGAAAATACGAATGGAATAGGATGAGCCGAATTAGAGTTGATGAGGTGCGGAAGTAAAGCCAAAAACATTCACAAATTTAGAACGCGCCGCCATTACAATTTACAGAAAAAACTGTTATTTATAAGTGTACTTAAATGTATATGTGTGTGTGTGTGTGTGTGTGTAGGTAGGCTACATAAATATTGTGGAAAATGTGTTGTTTATGTGATAGCTTCTCGTTGTCGGTGTTTTTGTTGTTGTTGTTTTGCGTGCTATTTTTTGTTTTGTTTGGTTTAATGATGCCATCATGCCCACAGCAATCTCTACAAATTATTTGTACCCAAATCATTTGCCTACTTGTGCGCCTGACCGCCTTGACGGCCTGCCGGACTGTCATTTCACGTTTTGAGTCCTTCGAGCGCTTTAATACTTAGATCTGCATTGGTTGTTGCTGCTTGATTGCTATTGTTGTCATTGTTTTTGCTGCTGTTTTTTCCCCATTGAATTGGTGCTATTGTTGTAGTTGTTGTTGTTGTTGTTGTGTTTGCAACGACGTGTAGTGAATTTTTTGGCGGACTTTATTGTGCGGGTCGTTTAGGTCTACTAATGGCATCTAATATTTTTTTGTTCGCCATTGCCGCCCTGTCGGTTTATATATATTTTTCATTTGATTTTTTTTCATGTTCCACTTGCAGCACACTTTAAACATTTATCAAGAGCGCAATGGAAGCGACACGGCTGCGGATGCTTTGCCATATAAATTGCCAAAAGAAGAAGGCGTCATTTTTGGCACAATTCCGGCAACGTTTGCAGTTTTCGGCAATTTGCTGCCGGCTGCGGTCACCGCCGGCGGGCGGAGTTCATTTTAAAGGCCATTTAAATGTTGCTGATAAATGTGCGCCGATGCGTTGTCATTGTGCCATGAGAGATTTGAATTTGAAATGGCCGCGCCATTTTGCATTGTTACAACGGCTGGGCTGGCCCGGCCCGGCCCGGCACCGACGTCACTAAAATAGATTTGAGCTATTTAATATTTTATTTGGTGCTTTCAGCAGTGTTGCCTACATACATGAATAACAGTTTTTTGTGTGCGGCTAGAACCAAACTACCAAAAAAAAATAGAAACAAAAAAAACGCCGAGTCATTCACCTGACGCGCATGCAATGACTGGCAGCAGGCAACCGACCGACCGGGCGGCTCCTGGTCTGTATTCGGCCGAAACGGGGAAGCTGACATTATTTGGGCAACATTTCAACTAAAATTAATATTTTATGTATTTTCAGCATAAATAAAATGAAATTTCTAATGCAAACAATGCCCGCGGGAGGAGGCGCGCTGCTGCTGAAATGGCACAAAATTGCCACGTCAACGTATACAGCAACACAACTCAGCATACATTGTTGCATGTTTGCACGATTGGTGTAGTACCAACAATAACAACAACAAGAACAACAACAATAACAGTAATAGTAGTAGTAGTTGAAGAAAGAAGAGCGCAGCTTATTTTTCATGCAAATTTTGCATGCAATATTGTTGCCAATTGTTGTTGTTGTTTTGTCGCCATTTGTATTCGCGCACGTTGTAGTTATTTTAATTAATACAATAACAACAATTTAAGTTATTTGTTTTCGAAATGCTGTTGGCATTGGTTATTGTAAAATGTGTGCGAGTGTGTGTTTGTGTATGTGTGTAGGTTACTTTGTTGTTTGTTGTTAGGCAATATTGTAGCTGCTCATTTGTTGCAGGTTTTTTTTTTAATTTTACAAACTTTGTATACTAACTTTGCATGTAAAATACGAAAAGTTGATGCACATACCAGCTTTCAGAACTTTAAGTCCTGAACTTTTAAGTCCTCTTACCATGCACAGTTTTCAAAAGAATCTCTGAATTGATTTCTTAAATTTATTTGAATACGTAAAGCACAAAATGTGTGAGGTGTCTCTATAAAAATTGATTGATTTAATTTAAAAATAAAATGCATACTTATTGAGTGAGTAGTCATATTTTTATTTCATTGTAAATTAGACATCTGCCTATTAATATGGAATTTAATATTCACCAAAGGACTCTCACAGCTCTCACTGGCCTTTGCTCTCCTATGATTTTCAATGGCATTTTGATGACAAAAATGTGATTCTATCTCATTTATGACACTTTGGATATCTGCCTTGAGCTCAAGAATTGTAAATGTTTTATTAGCATAGACCAGAGATTTCATAAAACACCCAATAAAGAAATCGCACATCATTAAAATGCACGTTTTTTGTGGCCAGTTCACATTGCTATTTCGTCAGATAATTCGGGCATTTGGCACTTCAATTTGCTCCGTCATTCATTTAATGACTTGAAGGCGCTGTGATAGATCCACTGGTTTGAACTTCTGATTTGCATCTTGTTTTTCGTCAAAATTTGCTGGAGTTTCACGAAATTAAAAGACGAAAAATTTCCGGCGGTATTCAAACCGCCCAAAACATCTCGTTTTTTTACAAACATTTTGGGTGGCAAAAAAGCTTTCAAAGGTTATTGGGCTCAAAAGTTGTGAGAGAAAAACCCCCTACTCCCAAAAATTACTTACTGTGTGCGCCACTAACGAATGTCATGGGCTAATTTTAACCATTTGAGAACCGCCTGAAGTCTCTGTGCAATCCGCTACACAACTTTGTTAAGTTCTTTAAAAAAAAATTGGAAATTTTTAAATAGATAATTTAAAAATCATTATGACTGTACCAAACAAAAGTTGAAATTTTTAACAATAGCCAATGAGTCATGGCTTGAAGTTGGAATAAAAAATAATATCATAAAAAACAAATTAATTTTTTGTGGCAATAAGAACGAAATTTGCTACACAATTGTGTCTAATCCTTTAAAAAAATTGAATAGATAATTAAAAAAACTCATAATGATTGAACCGACAAAAGTTGTAACTTTTAACAAAAGCCAATAAGTCATGGCTTGAAGTTGGAATAAAAAGGAATACCATAAAAAAATTAAATTGTTTGGCAATAAGAACGAAATTTGTGATTGATTGTGGAAGGCTTGAACACGGATTATTTACAAAATGTTTACAATTTTTTTAAATGTATTACACTGTGCGACAGCATTTTTCACACCGGGAAAAATCCATATGTGCATGAAACTAGAGACCAAATATAGCAATAGTGCGTACTCAGTTTTTAATTTCTACATCCTTTGTCCTTTTAAAAAGACTTCAAAATTTTGAAGGGGATAAAACCTAAAAAATATAAAAAATACTTAACCCCTTTAGAATATAGCGATATGTATATCAAATGAAAGAGGAAAGGCTCAAAAATTTTAATAAAATTTATTTTTTATCTATTTGTAAAAAAAGGATATGAAAAAGGTCCTTTGAAAATTTTAATTCTTTATATCCTCGAAAATTTATATAGAATTTTCTTGAAAAGTAAGTGTGTTAAAACCCAAAATCTCCTTGATCACGTGTCAAAATTTCATTACTCTAACTTTATTGGTTCGAAAGTTATTCAAAAAAAGGCGGAAGCTGCAAGTCTAATGAAGTACAAAAATTCTTATTTATTTGAGTATCAGTATTTTAAATAATAAAAAGATACAAAATCATTGAAGCGACAATAATGAAATTTTGTCACGTGATCAAGGAGATTTTGGGTTTTAACATAGTTACTTTTCAAGAAAATTCGATGTAAATTTTCAAGGATATAAAGGATTAAAATTTTCAAAGAACCCTTTTCATATCCTTTTTTTTAAATGGATAAAAATTCAATTTTATTTAAATTCTTGAGCCATTCCTCTTTCATTTGGTATACATATCGCAATATTCTAACGAGGTTAAGTATTTTTTATATTTTTTTTATTTTGTAACCCCTTCAAAATTTTGAAGTCCTTTTAAAAGGACTAGAGACCAAACATATTAATACTGCGTACTCAGTTTTTCATTTCTACATCATTTGTCCTGTTAAAAGGACTTTACAATTTTGAAGTCCTTTTAAAAGGGCAAAGGAGGTAGAAATGAAAAACTGAGTACGCAGTATTCCTATGTTTGCTCACTAGTTTCACGCCCATATGGATTTTTTCCGGTGTGAAAAATTTTTTTAATTTTTGTCGCACGGTGTTATGAACCATAAAGAGATTCCATTCATAAACACATACCTTAATCTGTCTGTTTAAATCTAAGTCCTGGTAAAATCGTTGTTATTGTTTTCGCCATCAGTCGCTGGTCAGCTGACATGCCAAAGCTTTTACCCCAAATAATTTCGTTTCTTTTCGTTAGTTGATTATTTGCAATAACACAAAGTATGCATATAATCTTCAACAAAAAGATACATGCAAAAACATGACAACAACAAAAACACCAACAACGAAAACCTTTTCCAAACATTAACATCGGCGAGGGCATATTTAATAAAGGAAAAGTTGTAAAGCAGCAAATTGCAACCGAAGGCCAACATCAACTGACAGGTGTAGTAACATAACAACAACAACAACACAGGCACGTCTATAATATGTAATGGCGACAACGCATCGCCGACGTGTAAGCAGCGTCCACAGCATTGAAATGCAAACAACATTTTTAGACATTCCATTCGCCGAATGTATCCCCAAGGACATTATAATCATAAAAAGTCGGATGTTTGCTTAGTTATGCGTGGCGTTAACTTTTACTTACCTTTTGGGAATGTGTCAAACAGGCAGCTGCCACGCGTGCAATTCAGCGATAGACAGAAAGGCGAGCAATGGCGCCCGAAGATGTTGCAAAGATGAAGCGTCAAGGAATTATCTCGGCCGCAGCTGTCAGTCGATCTGCTTTGCCGGACGCACACACACACACACGCACATTTTCACTATGTTAATAGTGGGGCTGACGGCTATGTAAACGTGTGTGTGTGTGTGTGTGTATGAATGGCAGTTAGGTCACCGCCGTTATAATATTTTCCACTCACGTGCGCACCGCATAAAATTTGACAACCTGCTGTCGGAACTTGAAATTTTCACATCTCCTGCACAACGAGCCACCATATTTTTTTTTTCCTTTTTTGCGATTTCTTTTCTCGTTTTTTAGGTTTTTTTCTTTTTTTTTTTTGATAATAATTTTTTGTGGCTTCGGCATTGTAGTCGACAGCGTTCAATGCCGAAAGCATTCAAAAGGAGCAGGAATGCATGACGATTTTGTCGTTGTCGTTGTTGTTATTGTTATTTCTTTTTGATACCATTTTTAAAGCGGAAGTGCTTATCAGTTTCGTTTGCATAAGCAGCGCAACAAACGAGAAGCATTGCTTTGAAGCGCCCGTCCACTCCACCTTCAACCGCCAATCCTGTTCGATGAAGTGCAAAAGCCGACAAATATTTTTCTAAAGCGTGTATTTTTCAAAACGAATTGTTAAAATTTTGTTCAGACATGTGAGAATAAATGTGTAGGTGTATGTGTTTGTGTAGGATAGCAAAATTTTTCCTTTCCTTTTTTTCGTGTTTTTTTCAATTTTTTGTGGGTCAAGTTGTCGGGCTTTTGTTGTGTGTATGTGACGGCATCATTTGCTGTGTCCTGTGACCGGAAAGGCGTCCGACCCAGCCGCTATTTTAAAATCATATCAGTGGATGCATTGTTGTTGCTTTGTAGTTATGGCTGCTGGTGCTGCTTTTCTTGTTGTTGTTTGTTGTTATGCGCATTGTGGCTTCCATTTCGTCCTGACAAGCCATCAAAAACACATTAAATACGATTTTTTTACGAGGCTCGTTTATCTAAACTGCCAGCCAGCGCAGAGCAGCACAGCTCATTCTTCATCACACATATACACACACTCACACACACACACACATTCAACATACAACTACACCTGTCTGCGTCTTTATGTTGTAGTATTTTATGTTGCTGTGGTAATTGAAAGTTGTTTTGTGTTTCTGTTACTTTTGACTAATGTGAAAGTTTTGTGGGAGCAGCAAATTGAGTTGTTGGCAAATTTCAAGTTTTCAACTGGTTGGGTGCAAAGGTGACTTACTTCGATAAAGTCATCCTCATTTGCAACAACATCAAAAGCACTAAAGCCGTTTTCACCTCATGTCTGCCGGTGTTCTTGTTCTTGTTTTTGTTTTCGTTTGTTGTGCGTTGTGTCTGCATGTCGACGATGTGTGATAGGATATGTTCAATAAGCAAAATTAAATTGAGACATGGCTGCTTCCGATCATATCCTCGTTGCTTGGAAGCTATTTCGTTTATTTATGCCTCATTAAAAGTTAATGCTTGAGGTGAAGCAAATTTTGAGAGAACGTAAATGAGTTGAGTTTGAGTTGGAAATATTTCAGTGGTTACTGTGAAACATGCAGTTTGTTAGTTAATTTTGTTTTAATAATTGTAATTTAACACTAGAATGCCCGAAAATCTTACTTACCTAAAATGCCCGTACACAGTGCGACAATTATGTATTAAGACTGCCTCTAGAAAACACAATTAAAACACGATATCTGCTAATTTTTCGGTATATTTATTCGAAATATTCTCCTCCTGATTCAATACACTTGTTACATCGATTTAATAGTGATTCAAACGCGTGTTCCAGCTCATTTTTCGGAATTTCCTCCAGTGCCCTCGTCGAAGCCCGTTGTATGGTCTGAATGTCATCAAAAAAGCATCCTTTCAACTTCAATTTAAGTTTCGGGAACAAAGAGAAGTCGCACGGTGCCAAATCAGGTGAACACGGCGGATGATTCAACACACAGACCTGATTCCGAGCCAAAAATTGACGAACAATGAGTGCTGTGTGACTCAGTGCATTATCGTGCAACAGAGACCAACTTTTTGGATCGCGGTATTCTGGTCGAATACGACGGATTCTGGCTTCAAAACTTCGAGGTAATATGCGGCAGTAACTGTTTGACCAGTTGGAACAAATTCTTTGTGGATAATTTCTTTGCTATCGAAGAATGTGATGAGCATTGTTTTGATTTTTGATGGAACTTTTCTTATTTTTTTGGCTTGTGGTGAGTTTTTTTATTTCCATTCCACACTTTGACGCTTGTTTTCTGGATCGTATTGGAAACACCATGTTTCATCACCCGTAACAATTGTTTTCAGGAAGTTTGGATCATTTTCTGCGGCTGCAACGATGTCTCTAGAATGACTGACTCTCATTAATCCATGTTTAAATTTCAACATCAAACGAAAACGTGTTTTGCAAAATGAATTTTAATAAATATTAAATGTCAACCAAATGTCATGAAATTTTTACAGTTAGTAGAGGAAGGTTGAAGCATCCAAACGCATGTCGCACATAGATGAGGCGCTTGGTTGCTGAGATATGGTTCGAGTCTTAATACATAATTGTCGCACTGTGTATCAATCATTTTGACTACAATATTGTTTACTGACTTTTTTTTTATTTTTATTGGTTTTTAAGTAGCAAATATGAATAAATGCACACGAGATTAAAATAAAATAAGTACTTAATGTTTATTTTGTTATGGTTTAGAAAGTAAATTCATTTCAAAAAATGGAATGTAATTTGGAATTTGTGAATGAATTTTGTGAGTGAATTTTGGATTGAAAAAATTGGGAATTGTCACAAACTTTTTTTTTAATATTTGCAATTATATAAAATTTTCATACTTCGCAATCGAAGATGCATATTTGTCTATTTATCAGTAAGATTTGCTGAAAATTTTGTATATGTAGTCAAACTGACTCCTTTTGGGCATTTAAGTTAAATGTTTCGAAATTGGTGGAAAAATTTTTTTTTAAATATTTTTAATTTATTTATTCCATTTAGCTTTAAGAATTAGTAGATGTCACGTAAGATATTTTTTTAGAAAGCGATGCAATAAAAGTTATTTAAATAACTTATTTAATAAAGTTATTTAATAAAAGACCTCAATGTAGTCAAAATGGCTGCCTTGGGCATTCGAGTGTTAAGACAGCGAATGCTTAGAGAAAAATCATAAATTTTCGAATGTTTTTTTATATGAAGATACAATAAATTATCTCCTCTGGTTTTAAAATCTAAGATTAAAGATATATGATATTATTTGAGCAAATATTAAGCCTAGCATGAACAGAATTGAAAGAAAAATTACAAAGTTATGATGCACTTAGCTAAAACACCAACTTTACATTTATTATACCGTGCGAAAATTTTTGTTTTTTTGCCGAGGAAACTAGAAGTCATTTATAGTAACTTGGTATAGTCAGTTTTTCTTTTGGTGACCCAAAGTCCTTTAAGGTATTATGGCACGTTAGAAAAGGGAATTTTGAATGATTTACAAAATTATTTATTTTTCAGATCCTTTGTTGATCTTTTTGAAAATTTTGTTTACAATATATTGAAGGTTTAAGGAACACAAACAAAATTTTTTTTAGCATATTGTCTCTTATATAGGTGGAGCTGAAGTCGCGTAGAACAAAAACACATCCTCCATTACGAACACTTAATCTCCGGATTGGCTAATCTGAACCAAAAAACAAAAAAGATTCATCATTATTAAGCTTTCGGACACAGGAATTCACCAAAAAAATTAAAAAAAACGCTAAAAATAAAAGGATAGGAGCTTTTTGAAAAAGAGTGTCAAATATTGACTGCGTTTTTCACCTTTTTTTCCCCAGAAAAAGTACTTGAAATTAAAAATTTTTCTTCAATATTGTGGTGGATTCTTGTAAAAAATAAGTTAATAAAAAGAACTAAAATTTTTTTTTTTAAATCGGTCGAGCCAAACCGGAGATTAAGTGTCCGTAATGGAGGATGTGTTTTTTTTTCTACGCGACACCTATATAAGAGACAATATGCTAAAAAAGAATTTTTTTGTGTTCCTTAAACCTTCAATATATTGTAAACAAAATTTCAAAAAGATTGATAATAAAGAAGCTGAAAAATAAATAATTTTCTAAATCATTAAAAATTCTCCTTTCTAACGTGCCATGATACCTTAAAATTTTCAGGACATACACATTTAAAATATTTTTTAAAATATTTGCGGTTGTGCAATGATGAAAGAGGAAAATTGTCTCCTTTTACCTAAATTTTTTATTTTGAACTTTCAGGACCAAAATATGTCAGGTTAGGAAAACAAACATGTTTTGGATCTCAGTCTGTAGATTCATACATCTTAATTTTATTCTATTTCAAAGTTCTTCAAAGAATTTTTTCAAAGATTTTTCGAAAACGCTTCTTAAAAAATTTTTGTATTTTCAGTTTCATATTCAGCGGCCCAGAGTTAGTCTAGAAAATACTTTTGTTTTTAGGTGCACGCGATTCACCCATTTTTTGTCGAGTAGTGTAATCTAACTTCAACTACTGTAAAAAAAGTACTTACTTCACTGTGCTTATCTGTCCTTCGACTATAACTAGTCATCCATTTTGCCTGCTTTCCCCACCACGCAATTCATCAATCACGCAGCTGCTCAATATTTGCTTCATTGCTTATTCATAAATCTTGATGAAGATGTTTTAATTGTCATCATTATGCTGGCAACATATTTCTTGCAAAATTATGGCCAAAAATTCATGCTTAAATTTCCGTGAAATTAACCGCAACTTCAATTATACACACACACACTCACACTCATACACTCACACTCAAGCATTCGTGCAGCAGCAGCGTACGCATAGTTAATGCGCTTCGGAAAAGTGCGGGAACGAATCGTAGTTATTCGAGTGTCTACTAATCAAAGCGTAATTGAAAACCCTTCAGCCGGCCGCACACTACTAAGCACGCACTCATACTTTCGCAACAACTAAAGCGAATGCGCAATTCTGCTCGACAGCGCGTCGGGGGTAATCAAATAACTAAAATTACAAGCACACTCAAGCCGCACAAACCCACACACACACACGCACTCACACTCACACTCACACTCTCACACACACACATGCACACGTATAGTAATTAGAGTGCGTATTTTGATAAGGGCCAACAAAAACCCAACAGTAAACCCACAGGACCACTGGGCGTATGAGTAATCAGCGCGTTCGATATCCCTGATTGAACACGTACGCGCCACTGCTGCCCAAACTGAAATTGCAAGCTGGTGCGATGCGAGGGGAATGCGAGGGGAGTGGGGCCATTGCAGGAGTAGGGGGGCGTGTGTTGGGGAAAAACACCTTCGTATGATGAATTGGATTGAACATTATGACAGCCCTACAGCCATCCAGGCAGCGAGCCAGCCAGACAACTACCACATAATGCGCGCCTGTGCCCAGCTGCGCAGCAGTGCAACAATTTAACGCCCACCCGCCGATGTCTCACATGCCATAATCCATTTGCTGCTGTCCTTTCAATGTCAAATGGCGAATTGAACGAAAACCGAGGCACGTGCGCGCTTTGCAGTCAAACAGGCCAAGAATGGCCAATGCGGTGTTGGGTTTTCGGTGGGATGCTGAAATTTTTCAAACTCAGCAATTTTATTGCAATATACTAACAACAAAATGATGAATTTTCGGGCATTGTCTTTTCATTTGATTAGAGCTGAGCGGGCGGCAAAGAAATATCTAAATATTGTAGTGAGCGCAACTTCAAAGCAAAATTTCTCCAAATAAAATACAAAAATCACATTTACACACACACGACTGCACTGAGAAAGTTTTGTTAAGTTTCAAGAGTAAAATAAATAAAATTAAAAAAATCAAACAAACAAACCTGTTGGCCAGGCGAACACGACCCGTGCGACATAAAAGAGTGGCGCCGCAGGACCCTATAAAGGGTTCAAATATGTGTGATTGGATGGCTGTGATAATTTTTGACATTTTTGGCTTAAAATTAATTGAAATTCTTTGCGTGCGCACAAAACACACACTTTTCGTACTTACACACACACACACACGCATACACAAACGCATGCCATAGATTTACAAAGAGATACACAACGGTTTTATGAATGTATGCAGGTATGTCTGTTTGCACCGTGCGACAAAAATTAACAAAATTTTTCATTTAAATAAAATTGATTTTTTATTTTTTTGTAAAAAAAGATATGAAAAAGGTCCTTTGAAAATTTTTAAAAATTTTGAAGGGGATAAAACATAAAAAAAATATAAAAAATACTTAACCTCGTTACACTATGGCGATATGTATACCAAATGAAAGAGGAAAGACTCAAGAATTTAAATAAAATTGATTTTTTATCTATTTGTAAAAAAAAGATATGAAAAAGGTCCTTTGAAAATTTTAATCCTTTATATCCTTGAAAATTTTCATCGCATTTTCTTGAAAAGTAAGTATGTTAAAACCCAAAATTTCCTTGATCACGTGTCAAAATGTCATTATTCTGGCTTCATTGATTTTGTATCTTTACGTTATTTCAAATACTGATACTCAAATAAATGAGAATTTTTGTACTTCATTAGACTTGCAGCTTCCGCCTTTTTTTTAATAACTTTCGAACCAATAAAGTTAGAGTAATGAAATTTTGACACGTGATGAAGGAGATTTTGAGTTTTAACATACTTTCTTTTCATGAAAATTCTACAGAAAATTTCAAGGATATAAAGGATTAAAATTTTAAAAGGACTTTTTTCATATCCTTTTTTTACAAATAGATAAAAAATTAATTTTATTGAAATTCTCAAGCCTTTCCTCTTTCATTTGATATACATATCGTCATATTCCAACGAGGTTAAGTATTTTTTATATTTTTTTTATGTTTTATCCCCTTCAAAATTGTGAAGTCCTTTTAAAAGGATAAAGGATGTAGAAATGAAAAAGTGAGTACGCAGTATTACTATATTTGGTCTCTAGTTTCACGCATATATGAATTTTTTCCGGTGTGAAAAATTTTGTCGCACGGTGTTATATGTATTAATGTATGTATTTATAACCGCAATGATGAGTTGGCAGCGGCCGCAGCGCAGCGTTTAAATCTTTTCTGTTCTGATTTCGATGGTTTGCCGAAAAACGAATAAATGACTTTTAACAACTGTTCACCATTGTGTCTGTTGTCGTTGTTGGATTTTCATAGTTGTAGTTGTTATTGATGTTGTCATTGTGTCGGCAGTTTTCGTTGTGTGTGTGTGTGTGTGACTGTAGCCACAATGTGCATAAATACATAAGTTGCAACAACAATATTTAGTGTAGTAAAGTCAGCATTTGCCAATTCGATTGATTTATAATGTTGATATAAATAAAATGTTTTGCTAAGAACCGATTACTTTATTTGACTGCCTATTCCCACAAGAATCACTATCAGAAATTTTAGACTGTTGAGTATGTATTGGTGCATTCAATTTGTGTTTATGCTAAAAAACACAAATTCATTGGCAACAATTAAAAAAATCAGCAAGAACAAATACAATGAAATTCTACGAAAAGACACAAAGTTGCTGGATAAGCCAAAAGTCTGAAATATGAATACAATAATCGACTTGAAACTGGGTAGGTGGCTCGACTTAACCTTCGCCTTACCAACACTCACGCGGGTGACCCCAGCCGCCTGAAGGCCCAACTTTAACGATTTGTTTTATGACAATGGAAAAACTTGAAAGATTTGTTTTCAGAGGATTTATTGAACACATACTGAAGTACGAAAAAAAAATTTCACTCAAAAGTTTTATTCAAAATAGTGGCGAACGTGCCTGACAATTCACTGGTAAAATTGGTAAACCACGTTGATCAGTCTGACTTGGGGGCGTTTTTTCCAGCTTCCCTAAGCAGCTCAGGCAGTGCTGGCCCAAAAATAAGAAGCACAATCTTACTAGCGTCGGACATTTCTAGCGAAGATGTTCAATGGTTGCCCTGCAGTATTCATTCCTACAGCTTCTGAGAGCATGCTGACCAATCAGGCAGTGTCCAGTTATGATTCCCACGACAATCTCTATGGAGGGTTTGACTTGTATGATCAAATTTAATTGGTTATAGATCGTACTGCAAACAGGGTATTTGACATAAAATGTTTGCTTCAAAAAAACACAAAACAATAATGCCAAAAGCGCAGCTAAAAAAGTTGTCAATGTTTTATGTTGACTAAGTGATGATTTCAACTATTAACCCTCCGACTCGTAGGTCTTGGGTTTGTCATTTCTTGCCAAAAGCTTACCTACTAAAAAAAATCCTTTCCATTCCATTTATCATTTATCACCATCTTCTTACTTATTTCTTTAACTGGCCACAACAACCCATTTCCAGAAGTTCACAACAAGAGATGACAAGAGGGCATCTTCAATTTTGTCCGTCCATCTTAGAAACGGTCTCCTTCTTCACCGTCGAGCTCCAAGTAATGCGTTGTACATAAAACGTTGCACGTTGGGAAAAACAGGCATAAACGCTCGCATCGTCTGTTTTGAGCTCTAGAATCTACAGTTTTTCCACTATAGTACTGAAATTTGGCTATTTTTTTCAGAATTTTTTAGAAAATTGTATGGTATATATTTGTAATTTTACCTACCAGGAGCTGGTATCCCACTATTGGAAGTTAAAATTTTTAGAAATATGCATAACCAGAAGCAAAAAAATAAATCAATATTTTGATGATTGATTCTCATAGAAGATTAAAAATAAAGTTACACGTGTTTTCGCGTATTTGAATTTTAGCAATTTTTTGCACCACACGGTTTATGATTTTCGAATGTACGAAAATAACGAATTACGAAAAATGTTACAACTTCGAAAATAATAAAGATAAAAGATTGATGTGGTTTCCCATAAGTAGAAGATGATTTGTTAAAAAAATTAAAAAAATTCGCCCACGGTCACGCCCATTGCCCATACAGACTTTATTTTTAACCATATTAAAATAGACTAAATTTTTTTTGTCATGCATTAAAATCCACTTTAGAGACACTTAGCTCACTTTTATAAAAGTAGGCAAACTCTTTCTTAAAAAAAATTAAAAATCTAAACTACTCATTTACTTTTATATAGCACATGACAAGGTTAACTGACAAGTATATCTTTGCTCACTAAAATTTAAAATAATGACATATGATGTATCATAAGGGGTTAAAGAGGCATGCCACACCTATTTCCAGACAAAAATACCCATAAACGGACGGTACATATTTAAAAGTTCATATTTACGCTGACGCAGGACTCTGCAGATAAGTTTGGTACTATCATTTGTTTGGTACTATCATTTGTCCCACCTAATCTGTGTATTAGTATTTCGAGGAATGCTGTGGAATCTCAAAAGTTATAGTCCATAGAAAATCAAGATTTTTTTTCATTTTTATAAAAAAATGAGACATAGGTTGAATATGCATTTTCTTGTCGAAATAAACATTTTTGGAATGCAGTTTTTTTTTAATATTAATTGTTTAAATATCGTTACCCCACATGTGAAAAATTATGGGATTTCATTCAAAAATATAGATTCTACAGGCGTCTGAAGAAAGTCTTGTTAACGATATTTTGCTAGAAGTGAAAACTAATTAATTAATTAATTAATTAACTTTGAAAGGGCTGAAAGCGCAGGTTATGCAAAGTTGCATTAATTTCCACAAACAAACAAAATCGTGCATGGAACCCACACGTTCCACACACGCATGTGGTGAGAGCACGGTTGCCAACTTTTCTATTTCAGAACATTTTCAAAAATCACTAAATTTAGTGCGAAAAGCACTAAGTTGGCATCAGCAACCACTGACCACATGTCCCAAATTTTGCATTTTTACGTTTTGTTTTGATCACGTTATTCTTAAGAGTCCAACTCAAATCTTACAAAAATGTAGTTAGAGTCAGCGTTGCCGTTTTGGTTAAATTTAACCAAAATTGGTTATTTTTTTTTCGTATGGTTACATGGTAACATGCTTCAGATTCAGATTTTGGTTCTTTGTTTAGCAAGCTCAATACAAGTCTGCTTTAGGATTTATAATCTGTTACTTTAACAAATGTGTATGTTTTTAAAACCAAAAATTTTGTGAAGTCATTCAAAATAAGTTTTTTTACGTTATGTTTTGAAATAAAATGTGTGATCTGAAGTTTTTGTCAATGTACCAGGCATTTGGTTATTTTTTTCAGGATTTGGTAATTTTTACTTAAGAATTTGGTAACTCATTTTTTTTTGGTCATGGCAACACTGGTTAGAGTTCTTTTTGAAAAATGGCAACATCGACTACAAAAAGAAGAAACAAAATTTTAACGAAGGGAGGAAGTTTGTTGCTATAATTAAAAATTAACCACATCGATGGCTTGACCAGTGCATGTTCACATTGTAAAGCCAAGCATTTTGTATCCGATGTGAGGTAAAAACGTTGTTGTTGTTGTTGCGCTGGCGAAAGGCAAAAATTGTAAAACGATTTCTATTTTTTGGCAAGCTTTTGTTCTTCTTTAAGGCTAGCCAGTGCTGCTATGTTCCAAATTTTGCATTTTTATGTTTTGTTTTGATCATTATTATTCTTACGTTATACTTAAGAGTCCAATTCAAGTTTTACAAAAAAGCCCATGTGAACGCAGACGGCGAATGTAGGATTTCAAGAAGTACCATAATGCAAAAAATATTCATCAAATTTTAATAACATAAACCAAATGGTAGTTTTTTGATTCCACCCGAATTTCGGGAGTTACAACTAGTGTATCTATGTATATTACGATAAGTAAAAAACAAAATGCAGGTTCGCAACTTTGAATTTGCTCCAATGCGAGAGTTTTTGCCTGTTTTTTCCCAACGTGTGTTGCCAATGCGAACTTTACCGCTTTTTATTTAATGTAAACTAATACACGTTTTGAACCAAGAACACTTCAACTCATAGTCGAAGGCACTAACTACTTAATCACACTAAATATTTATAATTTTTAGCTTTTCACTCAGAACTGAACAACAATTTAGATTCTCATGTGTACAAAGAGTTATTCGAAGACCTCCACAGTTGTTGAAATCAAATGAAATTTGAATCACCTTAACCCATTGCTGCCTAATGGGTAAAAATTTACCCATGAAAATTTACTTTTTAAAAAAATCACAGAAAAGTTCGTGGTAGAGATATCTCAAAATCATTGATAGGGATGGTTGGGGTAAAGATGGAACTACCTTAGTCTAGTAGAGGTCACCCTAAAATTCCGCCATCTAGCTAGAGTTACCAGACTCCAAAAATTGTGAATTTTCCGGAGGTGGAAAATGTGGCGAAACGCAGTGGCCTAAGAACTTCACAAAAATCTGCCTCCTAACTCACCTGTAAAAAATACAACTTTTGTTCTCGTGTTTAGCTGATCACTTTAAAAAGTATGGAAAAAAGCTACCATTGCTGCGTAATGGGTACAAAATACCTAATGAATATCTCAGCAACGTGCAGAGATAGAAAGCTGAAAGCTTTGTTTCTGATCGTTTTGGGTCAATTCCAGGTCGTGTATGAAATTTTATCAAAATCGTATGGGCGGAACTGGTACCCAGCTTTAATGGGTTAACTCAAATTTGTCCAATGCTCGCCACTTATTGCCTAACGAGACTCGGCACGAGTTGCTTGTTCCTCAGCAAACAATAAATCCGAATTTTGAGTAACTGTAACGAGATTTGCGCCTACGACATTGTGGCGATGTGTGCACACTTGAAATGCCAGCAGGGCGTCGGCCACAGCCACCCTGTGGCACTGACAGCAGGCGCCAATGCAATGCCTGCGGCGCAAACACAAACGCGCGGTCGAAAGGTGCAAGTGTGCGTGTGCGTATGTGTGTGTGTGTGTGTGTGGAAGGAAGTGCTTAATTAAGATAAATGCGCGACTGCAATTAACGTTGCAGATTTAAATACATTTTAGAGTGAGCGGCAATGGAAAACGCTGGCACAGCGCACAGCATTGATGTCAAACAGCTGGCAGCGGCCGTGATTGCAATGCCAGAAATGCTGTTGCCAGCACAGAGTTGACGCTGCCAGACTGACGTATAGATAAACGACCAAATGCACTGACAGGCGAGCATTGGGAGATAGTGTGTGTGAGAGAGATAGAGAGATAGAGAGAGAGTTGCAGTTAGGCAGATGAACAGTCAGACGGGACAGACATGCAGACGATGCAGTCAACAGCATCTTCAGTGCACTTTAGTGCTCATTAAAAGCAGTTCACGGCACACACAAACATGCAACTACGTGCGCTCACCCACACAGGCAGACAGACAGACAACCACGCACACAGACGCGCGCCTATGCAGCCAACCGAGTGAGACGTGCCACTCGAGTCAGTCAACGCTGCCGTGCACATTATGCGACGCGTTTAAGTTTGCGTGTTCTGAGGTGAAAGCGAATAGGAGTAGCAGGACCTCGCTGTTGGCTTTAACCCTTTCGCTACAGGTTTTTACTGGGGAAAGTTAAAATTTTAAATTTTACGTTTTAGGCTTCTATGTTGTTATATAAGCAATATTCCATAAGAAATTTTTTAATTTTTATACTCGGACCCTGTATTTTAGAGTGTTTTTCTATGAGACCAACCACATCGTTGTGGCTGTAATAATTACTTAAACATAAAACTTTTTACGCATAACGAAAATTTGAATATTTCTTCATTTAATTCAGGCAAAATTTAAAAAAAGTATCTAAATTCAAAGAAAACGTAAAATTAAAAAGTTCTCTAATTTTGTTCTGCTTCTTCTTCCTTTACTATGTCAAGATATACCATTAAAAAAACGTTTATACTTTTCTTCTTTAAACTTAAATATTCAATTTATTAATTTCGTATTTTTCCTAAAACTTCAAACTATTCTAAAGACCAACAAAAAAATTTATTCTTGCAACCATAGAGGATGCAGACGTCCACAAATTAGCATGTTGCCATATGGCAACAAAATAGCGAAAGGGCTAAGGAAGCCGCGCTGCAGTGTCAACAGCTGAACATGCAAGGCTTATAATTTGCATAAAAATGTTTTGCTTATTTTATAGTAAAAAAATATACATAGAAAAAAAATTTAAAATTATTAAAAATTAAAATCGTTTCTCTTTTCATGCCATTCGCTGCTATGGAATTTTTAGCCATTTTTACATTCTATTCTTTATAGGAAAAATATTCATTTTACCTCAAAGGCAAATATTTGCTATGTGTGCAAATATATTTTTCAAACACATCTACCTTTTTGTTACTATTTTTATTGAAAAAAAACACAAATATTTTTGCATTGTTTGCCATCGAACGAACGAAGACAAAGTGAGCGACGGCGGGTTCGAGCGCATTGAAGTTCATTGAATTTTCAAATGGCCACTTGCAGCCACATCAATTGAGCATAAAAGTGCACAATATCCGGCTGCACTTCATGTGAACGGGCGGCAAGTAGACAAATTGTAAAAAAGCCAACAAAAAAAAAACGGCACAACATTGCACAGAAAACAATTGCCAAAACGAAAAAACAATAACACAAACTAAAATATCGACGCAAAACTATTTTTTCCCCCTCAGGCAACCCCGATGCAACATCGAAGAACGGCGAGCAATGTGCAGCCGCAAACTCATATTGCATGTCTGAAACATTGGCCGCCGGCTGAGTGGGGTTGAAGCACCTTTCAGTGGCGTACGCTGCCACTTACAATGCCACATCCATTGTCCCGTTCCGTCCCGTTCCACGTTCAACCAACCATTCGGCGGCCAAAGCCAATCCGTACAGGAGTGCCGGTATGCTTCGCTGCTTAGTTGTTAGTGTTGTTGTTATTGTTGTTGTTGTTGCGGCTGTTGCACACGCCACTCATGCGCACAACAATAACAATCATGCATATCCACATAACCGCGCCCCCCCAGCTCGCATTGCCGCACCAATCGATCGAGTGTCACTTAAAAAATTGTTGCATTTCAATCGTCAGCGGCATCAACAAGCTCAGCAACAACAACAACAACAACAACCATCAGCGTACAAGTAACAATGCCGCGCGCCAGTCGATAATGACTAAATTTGCGCCCCCGCCCGCCCCTTTGTCCCAATTGCCTCGGCTGCCATTAGTTACTCAATGTTTAATGCTGCCACTGTTGCTGCTTGTTACTGTTGCTGCTTGTTGCTGTTGCTATTTTGTTTATCGCATTGTTCGACGCTGCATTTCCACTTGAACGGATTTTAAGTTTTCGGTTTTTGCAAATTGCAGCCGTAGTTACCATGTCCGACACTCGCAACTAGGCAACAGCAGCAACATTGCGTTGTTAATTTTGTTGAAACTATGGAATTTTCCAATACTCGTTCTGTGTAAAGCAAAAAGTTGCCGGTTTCAATGCGCTTATGGCCACTGCTTTTGCCCATCGAAAGCCGGATTGCATAACCAGTAAACAGTAGATCGCGTTGCTCTTTATTTGCGTAATGTGCCAATTTACAGGAGCTCATATAGGGTGTTTTTTTTAGAGGTATAGAACTTCGAATTGAAATAAAACACAAGAAAATCGTTTTAATGTCCATCAATTTGGCTTTATTGGAAGGATAATTTTATGCCATTAATGTTTAAATATGATTTCGGGCATGTGGCCGCCGCGGCTGGCTCGAATAAAGCCAATTCTACAGGTCCAATTTTCAACCACTTTTTCGAGCATTTGGGGCCGTATGTCGGCAATAACGCCACGAATGTTGGCTTCCAAGTCCCCTAACGTTTCTGGTTTGTTGGCGTAGACGAGCGACTTCACATATCCCCAAAGAAAATAATCCAATGGTTTCAAATCACACGATCTTGGTGGCCAATTGACAGGTCCATTCCGCGAAATTATGCGCTCATCGAATGTTTCCTTCAATAAATCGATTGTGACGTGCGCTGTGTGGCATGTAGCGCCGTCTTGTTGGAACCACAACTCATCCACATTCATGTTGCGCAAAATCTTCCATAAAGTTGATGGACAAAGCTCCAATTGCTGTGCACGGTGGCGAATCGATTCATTCGGGTCCTCTTCAACATTTTGCTCTACAGCGGCAATTGTTTCTTCGGTGCGCACTGTTCGACGTCTCTGCGGATGCGTATTATCACATAGAGTAAACGTAGTGCGAAAACGACCCATGGTTAACCGAATTAATTGCTCTGATGGACGATTATGTCGACCATAAAATGGACGGAGCTTGCGGTAAACTTCGCGAACTGAACCATTATTTTCGAAATAAATTTGCACGATTTGCAAGCGTTGTTCTTTTGTCAACCTGTTCATGATGAAATGGCAAACCAAACTGAACATAAATGACATTAGAGTTGCCAGATTTGACCACAAAATGCCAGTTTTATCTCTATTCGAAAAACAAACCTCTAAAAAAAACACCCTATATAAGAGCTCATAGTAGAGCAACTCTAGTGAAGTGGTTCAGGAATGTTGGCTAACACCGTGCGACAGCATTTTTCACACCGGGAAAAATTCATATGTGCGTGAAACTAGAGACCAAATATAGTAATACTACGTACTCAGTTTTTCATTTCTACATCCTTTGTCCTTTTAAAAGGACTTCAAAATTTTTAAGGGGATACAAAATAAAAAAAAATAGAAAAAATACTTAACCTCGTTAGAATAAAGCGAGATGTATATCAAATGAAAGAGAAAAGGCTCAAAAATTTAAATAAAATTGAATTTTTATCCATTTGTAAACAAAGGATATGAAAAAGATCCTTGGAAAATTTTAATCCTTTATATCCTTGAAAATTTATATACAATTTTCTTGAAAAATAAGCATGTCCCAAAATCTCCTTGATCACCTGTCAAAATTTCATTACTCTAACTTTATTGGTTCGAAAGTTATTCAAAAAAAGGCGGAAGCTGCAATTTTAATGAAGTACAAAAATTCTAATTTATTTGTGTATCAGTATTTTAAATAATAAAAAGATTCAAAATCAATGAAGCGAGAATAATGCAATTTTGACACGTGATCAAGGAGATTTGGGACTTTAACATACTTACATTTCAAAAAAATTCGATGTAAATGTTTAAGGATATAAAGGATTAAAATTTTCAAAGGACCTTTTTCATATCCTTTTTTTCCAAATAGATAAAAAATCAATTTTATTTAAATTCTTGAGCCTTTTCTCTTTCATTTGATATACATATCACTTTATATTAACGAGGTTTAGTATTTTTTATATTTTTTTTATTTTTTATCCCCTTCAAAATTTTGAAGTCCTTAAAAGGAAAAAGGATGTAGAAATAAAAAACTGAGTACGCAGTTTCACTATATTTGGTCTCTAGTTTCACGCCCACATGGATTTTTTCCGGTGTGAAATTTTTTTTTAATTTTTGTCGCACGATGTAATGAGTACGAGTATTATTAAGTTTTCATATAGTTACACAAATCTATGAATAAGTACATATGACCATAAATATGTATAAAAGCACGTTTAAAATTTCCAATTCACATGTGTAAATAATAACTTGATTTAATATATTATTTAATCTGATAAAGATTCATTGAATAATTTCTTTCAATTCTTTTCAAATATTATTTAACTTGATAAAGATTCATTGAATAATTTCTTTCAAATAATTGGGTGCCAGACAGACGTGTGAGAGGTATGAGGCATATGAACAGATTTACATATAGCAAGCGCTCTGAAAAAGGTTAGTAAGTAATAAATGTACCAACGCTCTGGTTGAACTTAAGCATGAAGTGCACTTCTTGATGTAATACCTTCTTTAGCTTATCAATAGAAAGTGTCCTTAAGTAGATAAGCTTGTTTTCGTTATCGCTTTCGATATACAGAACAAAAGCAAAGGAGATTTGTCAAAGTTTTTCACTCTACCTATAGTCATGAAAATAATGTACTTTGTCACCAAGTGGCGCACATAGGATTTAATTTTTGAATAAAAGAATTTGAAACCAAATTTGCCACCCACAATTTTTGGAAAAAAAAAGATTTGGAGGTTTGAGCTCCAAAACCTTCTTGCTTGTGACTCTGTTGTCATCACATGGTGTCTCGGCGTAAATGGTTGTTTATCACACATGGCAGTAGAACAACATTATGGGTTGGTATATCAGGCATTGCAATACTTTTATAGAATCCTGTCCAGTTCTTAGAGTACTCCTTAGAGTCTGACTTTCGCGTCTGTACTTATACCAACTTGACCAACTAGACTCTTACACACCATTTGAAGGTTTACAATTCACTAAATTTGATGATTCGCTCAACATAACAGATTTCGCGTCAGTTAAAATCAAATAAATTTTATTAAAGAAAAATACAAAAATAAAAAAAAATACATAAGTCACAAAGTATGCCATAAAGGATATAAGATGATTAAGAATTAATGATCAAAAGTTCGTAGAAGGTATTCATTGCTATAGTATTCATTGGACGTTTATATGAAAGCATGAGCTCTGTGGTGTTTAAGGAATACTCATAACTTAAGAAGGCAGTCATACAAAATCACCTTCGAATTAGAAGAGTTATTAGGAAAACTTAGGGATCCTATTGCTCGCTGTCACTGTGAAGTTTTCAAGGAAGACAAAGTAGAATACGACTTGCGTTGGCATACTTTTAGGGGCATGATAATTTCGCTAGAACATTCGCAAAGATGACTCGCAATGATACTGAAAATTTTAAGTCCAACTAGAATGTGCGAGAATGATCTGTGCGACAAGCAAACCAATATAAAAGGCAGCCGGGTACAGCGCAGAGGAAAAGAGTTTGGTACAAGCAAGCAGCGGTGCAACACGGCGTAGTGCAATGAGTAACAAGTGTGAAAATAGTAAAATTGTAGAATGTGACTAGTGACTGCTAGTTTGAGCTGCGTTAGAGAATTGTAATGTATTTTTTTTTCTTGAGCACAATCCAGAGAAACGAATAAGCCTGAGTTGAGGTGGCTGAACTAATTTTCGTAACACTATTTTATAGGTTCTGCGATTCAACTAAGGAACTCTCCTTTCCTCTCCAATCTTTTATGGTTGTGGAATCTTGAAATGGGGCACAGAGCCTCACTAAGGCGAATGCCTTTTGTCAGTAATGTTGATCAATGTTCTGCCAGGATGGGTGACAAGCCTATCGCTAGTGGTTGACTAAATCGGTTTATGTTCCGTTAAAGTAGGTGGTTAGCACATTTCTGGCTGTCATGGGAGTGGGGGTGGCCATCAATCGCAGTCAAAAAATGATGCCTTTTATAAATAAAACAGATTTTTGCTGATGACTTTTATAAATAAAACTCACTAACTGATTTTTATTGATGACTTCTTTAAGTTGATTAGGTTAAAGAAGGGGATTTTTCGGCATGCACTTCCACCCGGAGACCCCATTGGATCTATTGTGAATCCCTTCAACTTCTTTAAGTAAAAAGTCACCAATAATTGTTATCATAAGACAACTTAAATAAAAATTAAAAATAAATTTTTATTAAAATAAAAATGTTAAATAAATTAAAATTAAAATAAATTAAATAAATTAAATAATTTAATTTAAAATTTCAATTTCAATTTTTAAAAATAAAAATGAATTTAAAATAAATTTTTATTTATGGAGTAATTATTTGTAAGTAATAAAAGTAAGAGTAATAAAAATCGATTTTCGATTGTTCTAATTATTAAAAAATCGGTTTTGAATCGTTATAAGATTTTTAAAATATCAACAAATTAAAATTATAATTAAAAATTGTTCGCTTTTAAAAACTAATACCGTCGTGTTTTTTTATTTTAATAAAAATTTAAAATAACATTTAAATAAATTTTTATTTATGGAGTAATTATTTGTGGAGTAAAAAAATTGGAAATAATTGTTCTGATTATTACAAAATATGTTGTGAATTGTTATAAGATTTTTGAAATAAAAACGAAAAAAATTATTTTTCTTTTTTAAAATTATGCACATAAAATATTACGTAATACAATTTTATTGTCAAATTATATTCTCGGTACGAAAAGATATGTATTGGTATATTTCATTCAATTATATTACATTTCCTTGATAATAATTTTTTCAAATGTAATTTTCATAAATAACTGATATTTCCGGTCACCGGTAAATATTATTTAGATTTAGAAAACGATTTATTTTTGAGTCTTTTATTTTTATTTATAATTTTTTTATTTTTATTTTTATTTATTTTATTTTTACTTTTTATTTATTTTATTTTTATTTATTTATGTTTTTTTTTAATTTTTTTATCAATTTTGCCCAATCACCAAATTATTTTTATACTTTCCTCCTGTAGCGTAACATATTTTTCACATTTCTTTTCCTTCTGCATGATATTAGAAAAATATAAAACGCATTTTTTTTAATACAATTTTTTTCTAGAGGTTCATATTCCATTAGAATTCCTTTATTTTGTTATTTAACTCACTTCACTTATTTTAGGTATACATTTAAGCTTCACGACAACATTTATCAGTTGCTCAAAGTCGTTTTTTCTCTCTTATTTTAACTAAAATCAATTTTGAAAGACCAACATTGAAATTGAGACTGAAAATTTAAACATTTAAATTTAATTTTAATATCTATTGCAAACTTTTGTAGCCAATCAAATCAGACATTATATATTTATTTTAAGCATAAGCATCGAGCGGCAAAGTTCAACGCCTCAAATTTCGCCCTCGCCAGCCATGACACCGAACAATTTACCGACAACGAAACCGAACGGACATATTAATGCCAGCGGGCCAATTGTTATTGTTTGCATTGCGATTGCTTTTATTTACGCATTTATTTTCTCTCTTTTCTCTCTCTATGTATGTGTATGTGTACAAGTGTGTTTGTATAATTTTGTTTTTGTTATTATTTTTACACTTGCTACCTGAACAGTTTCGATGCTACCTCAGCACTGTGAGCGTTCTTGCCCGCAAACGAAAAAGCCAATAGCAACAAAGTCGACTGCCACAACAACAATTCGAGGCCAAAAATAATAGCACAAACAAAAATAATAACAAAAAGCCTTCGAGCGTCGAGCATATTTTCATGCATACATATTTATTTATTTACTTTTTTATAGAATAAAACCCAGAAGAATATCAGAAAATTGGCCCAGCCAAAAATTGCAAAGATGAAAGCAGTCGAGTCAGTCGGCCGCTGAGGGGCGTGGGGGAGGCGGCATGGGGAGCAAGAAAAATAATGAAAATATCGCACAAGCTGTTGCCAGCAGCTTAGCAAAGACTGCGACTTCTTCGGCTGCTGTGGGACCTGAGGTGATGGCCTGCGCCGGCCGGCCGGCAGACAGATTTCCCACCTCAACTCGACTCAATAGCAAAAATATTGTACACCGAAAGCCAAAGTAGCGAGATGCAAAAGGAAAACGTGAAAATGCCAAAAGTCGCTGCGGGTGTGAGTGCATGTCGACAGGCGCGACGAGGCCAAGGCGCGTCAAAACGAATCGCATCAGCGAACGGCAGCGCGCGGCGAAGGGTTGCGCCGGCCGGGCAAGTGGACGCGCGAACAGCTGTGCGCGGCCAGAAGGTGTGGGCCGGTGGGCGGGGTGCGGACGCAGGTGCGCAACAGCCAAAGCGAAAGCAAATGTTTGCATAGGTAAATTGGCTTGCAAGTTGTTTCGGTATTCTTTTCTTTACTTTATTACGTTCTGCTGGTGTTTTGTTTGCCGTTTCGTTTCGTTTCGCTGCTGTCTGTGTCCTTTTCTCTTGCGCTGCTGTGGTTTTCTCGAGAGGATTACCTTGTTCGGTTTCTTTGTACGGACAGAACTTAGTAAGCGCTGCATCAAAAATAGAAAATAGCAAAATACCAAAAATTGAAAGACAGCAGCAACTATGCGCAGCACAACACGGCCAAAGGAGCAGACGACGTCGCCAGTCGACGAACGAATATACGAAAAAGTACAAGTCCGGCTGTCGCGTGCAACATTTTTAGCTCGATGGGTTGCTCAAAATAATTAAAAATTCTACAGCTGGGAAATGTCAGAGATGGCAAACAATTTAACCAATGCCAACAGCCCGAACCAAGGCTGCGCCACGTTCGCTTTTAACATAAAATTTTTAATTGAGTAGCTGCAATGTCTTAAAGTTTATTAAATTTCACATAAACTTTCATGAATCCCATAATAAAAGAATTTCAGATTTTATTTCAGTGTTAACTGACTTTTTCCAAGTCATTAACAAAATTGCTGTCGTATCTCATCTGGAAATCCATCAAAATTCATATTAATCGCGCTACCCGCATCAAAGGTCAAAGGGCTTTTCTCTGTAGGCTTTTAGTTAAAATTAATTTTCAGCTAACCTTTCGCTGCTAAGCAACTAAATCCCGAGCGCTAATTAACACACACACACAAATGGCTACAAACACCAATACAGACGCTTGACGCGTTGCGCTCAGGTAAATGCCGCCATTTCTATAACAAATTAAAACAAATAATCCTTTTCGCATAATTAATACAAAAGCCTTATTAAAATTAAAACTTGTCAAATCCAAAGTTAAAAGACAAACAAGAAAATACGTCAATCAGTTCGGTCCATCAAGTCGAGCGCGTGACAGCGCAAAAGCCCAAACGGTGATGAGCGGTTCAGATGGGCCGAGTTAAGCAGCAGGCGGCAACAACAACTTGAACTCGCCAGTATTTAGAGGGGAAATTTTCTGTTGAGTTTTTAAGGTTATATTGACTTGAAACTTTCTTAATCCAAATTACTAAAAACATTTGCAATTTAATTGGAATTTTTTTCTCTCCTCTTTTCTTTCGAGAATATTTTCATTTTCAATTTAATAATGGAGTTCTTTCCTCTCTGTCCTTAACTTTGGTTCGAAAAAAATCATGAAACTAATTGAAAAAATTAAGTTTCCTATGAAAAATAAAAAAATCATGAAACTAGTTGAAAAAAATTTAGTTTCTTATGAAAAATAAAATTTTTATAAAAAAAAATTTTTTTATTCTTAAACATTTCCCAGAAGATTTGACAAAACAACTCGTATGGTTTTTTTATTTTCAATCAAAATATAGAACAATTTTAATTTACGTGGAGCTCTCTGTCATCCATCTTTTGTTCTTAAAATATTTCTATAAAAATTTTCTTGGAAATATGGCTGCAATTTTGGTGAAATTTTCAAACCACAAACCATGACAAATATTATTATTAACAGAACAACTTGAATTAAAATATGAAAATATCCCTGATTTTTTTTATAATACCTTAATTTAATTTTTATATTATTTTATATTTTATCATAGTTATCTTTTTAGTTTTATTGGATTTTTGGTTTGTTCAGTGTATTTCTAGAACATTCAATTAATTATAAATCATCTACAAAATGCAAAAATTCCAAAATTTTCTTTGGACATAATTTTTCTTACAACGAATAGTTCAGACTCTCACCTACAAGTAAATATTAAATTTATATGAAAAAATTCAACGGCAAAAGGATGTCATTAGTGGTTGGTTGGTAAATTAAGGTTTCAAATGGCATTGGGCTCGAAAGTTGTGTACAGAATTTTCCCTCAAAAATGAATTCCTGTGTGTGCCAGTGTATTAGTGTGTAGCTTGATTTGATGTTTTTGTTTTCCCTCTAAGAAAACATTTCACCGAATCAATCCACAAAACTAACCGAAAATGTTTTTTTAATTTTTAGTGATTTTTTGGCAATTTATTATTGTAAAAACTTCAAGGTCATGTTGCTGCCTGCATTAGTTACCGTTTTTAATTTATATTTACATTTATTTGACTGAACTAAAATCTCTGAACAATGATTCTTATGGACTAGATGCAAGTGGAAAATTGCTGATAGCTAAATATAAAAATTGTATTAATTTAATTTTTTTTTAATTTTATTATTAATTTTAATTTTTAAGTAAAAGACAATTATTTAAAACTTGAGTTTTTATCCTAATTGTTTTTTACAAACATTTTAGGAAAACAAGATTGAACTCCACAATCAATTAAACATCTTTTCACACGTTAAGTCTGGTGGATGCCTGGCAGTCACAGAGAGCACTCAGAATGGGCAATGATGCCTCTGAATAGATCTACGGGTTTTCAGTGCACGCCCTCTGAACCTAATCTAACCCAACACTCAACTACAATTATAATTATGTTCGAAATGCGGAGCTAAATGGGGTTTCCACAATATATTTTGATTTTTGCTTCGTAGAAACTCAAAAGTTGGCGACCTCACAATTTCGTTTGTTTGGGAGGCGTGCTCTGGTGGTAATTTTTTGAACTTTAA
>OZ057399.1:116505802-116870802 GCA_964056695.1 Melieria picta | reverse complement strand
ACGAAGTAGATAGGTGGAAGAATATGAAACGGCCAGCACTGAAATTGCAAATAAACAAAAAAAAAACAGCCAGCGGGTGTATTGCGCAGCAGTGGCGAGGGGCAAGGGGGGTACGGTTGGCGTTGATAGTGTTAGTGAATTATTGCTTGTTACTTGCCTCATTCGTGTCAGCCAAACGAACATCTCAGCTGGCAGCCAACTAGCACAACTACCACAGCGCTCTGTGTATGTGTGTGTGTTTGTATATTTTGGGGGTCAGTCAAATCGTTTGCCGTATAGGATATGCCATTTAATCCTTTTTAGCAAAGTCGGCATTGCTGCCGGCGCTACTTGCCCGACGCTCGCACTTTTGTGCATACAGCGGCGTGCGTAAGCAAACACACTCGTTCGCCTGAGGTGTTCTAAGCAATTTTATTTGCACGCATTGTATGTGTGTGCGTGTGTGTGTGTGTGCACAATCGCTTTGGCATATGTCCAAAGGCGTAATAAAGTGCGCATTGTTATCTGCTTTTGGCCGCATTTCTGCTGCTCCGACATTGCTTTTCAACGCTCGATTCGTGCACTTAGTCCATTTTCAATGCTTTCAAGGACTTTGCACATTTTCTCGCACTGCATTCGATGTTTATTTGCGTCTGCCTTTTGCCATAATTTAAGTTGGACCGGCAAACGATTTCACCATTTTAGTGACAAATATTTTAGTGCTTAAATTTGTATAGCTCCAGCATTTTTAATTACTTAGTCGTAGTTATAAATTGAGACGAGAAAGTGTGCGCAAAATTCCATAAAATCGTACAATGTGAAGCGAGCTTTGTGGTCGCATAAAGTTGTAGCAGCGAGCGTTAACATTTCAGTAGTAAAAGTGTATGCGAGGATATAAACGTTGCTTTGCAATGCAGACCAATGAAATAAATTTTGAATTGCTGTGAGTAATGCAATGAAGTAACCAGAAATATTACAGAAACAAATTTACAAATTAAAAGTTGCACAGTCGGTGTCTGAATTTTGTGCTCGTAAGTTTTATTGGATTTATGAATTATTTGCTTACTTGGTTAAGTTTAGTGTCCGACCGAAACCACTTTTTTGGGCCGAAACCGAAACCGAGTTTCGGTTTTTTTTTATTCGGTCGGACACTAGTTAAGTTAGATTGCAGTGGCAGCCTTGTGCGGAAATGCTCATTTAAGCATAGAGAAATGGTTTGTTGTGATATTCCACTGAGAGAAGACAAAAAAAAGTAGTTAAGCTAAACAAAAATCAGCGATCAGCGGTCCCGCTCCTATCAATGTAGTTTTAATTTTAAAAGAAATTAGTAGCGTATCTACAACAACACATTTTCTACAATTTTTTTTTATACAAGCAACTAAATTTCATTTTTCCCCTTCATACATTTTTGTAAAAATATATCCGACTTTGAAAAGCTATATCTCCTAATCTCGACAATTTTTCGAGAAAGTATTTCGGATCCAGCTTAATTAAACAATTACCTTTAACATGATAGGTACTACTTTTGTCAAAATCCGCGATACTTTTTTTTGCGACTCCTAGAAACTGGAATTTCTAAATTAAGCATGCAATCTGCCTCATTTTGAAGGTAAAAATATCTATGGGGCTGATGGCTGGTACCAGGGTTGTCTGTTAATATAGCAAGCGCATTCTTTCATCCAGAGATTTTAAGCTTTTTAGTAAAATGGACTTCATAAAAAAAACAATTCATTGTCAACACTTTTTTGAGTTCCCTAGAGCGAGCTATGATCATAATGCACCTATTCCTTGAGCCTTAGCTGAGCTAAACGCGCTGTTGGCCTGCTTTATATTTAACTTGTCTGTCCCTAAACTTTAGATACACCAAATTGCCTGTTTAACCCTTTCGACCCCGAATTTTACCCTGTGTCTCGATATTACTTTTTGGTATTTAAAATATGAAACACTTGCCTTAGAAGTGTGTACACGACATTTGAAGTCACCACGCCTCTTTGTTAGAGTTCTAGAGGTAGTTTAGTTTTGAACAATTTTAGCTTCAAACGGGTTAAATAAATTTTGCATCAATATTTTTTAATTACAGAAAACTTATTTAATATTTATAGAAAAATACAAAATTATTACTTTTTGATTTTATTTAAGCATTTTTAAAGAAACAGGGTTTTGATCAAACGCGTTCAATTCGTAGACTTCAATGAGAACACAAACTTTCCCTGATATCGCTGCAAATTACTGCAAATTATTTTTGGGATAACAGTAAAATTGTTGTAATTTGCTTTGAATGCACTTCTAAAAATATTAATTTGTTGGTGCCTCCTTTAATTAAACCCATAAATCAATCGTAGCTTTTGCTATAAGATGACAAATAGGTGAAGTTGCTCTCAGGCAACTTTGCGGTCGAAAGGGTTAAGTTTATTTCTAATGCATTGTTAATTAATAATAATATAAAAGACGCTACAGTAGTCAGGCAGATGAAGTGGGAGTTTTATTCCAAAATTACTGGAGAACAACTCGATTATCTTCAGAGTTGAGTCCTCAGTCAGTACCTAAAAAACTTATATTTTACTTTCATGTTCCTGTACAAATAAGTTTTGAGGCATTCAAAAAAGATTACATAACTGGCATCAAATCACATTGGACATCTTACAATTGCAGTCATATTAAAGTGCCATTATTTTCCTCTAAAAGTCAGTCAATGTGCTGAAGTGTAAAGAAAATACTTTCCTTGTGCTCTTTCCTCTTGTACTTTCCTTTTTTCTGCAAAGAAAGAACTTTTTCTGGATACATTTTCTACATCAGATCGACTACAAGGAATTTTTGACATAGTTCGATGAGATGTCCTACTACATTCGCCGTATTCACCAGACATTTTTTCTTCGGACTATTACTTGTTGCGGCTCCTTAGAAGCCAAAATTTGGGCCCATACTTTGATTGCTACAAAGAATGGGGAATATTTTCAAAATCGGATCCACGTGCTGCCCACAGATGGGAAAAAATCATAGCTAAGGATGAACAATTTTTTTAATAAAATTGTACTCAATTTTCGAAATAAAGCTTCAAAGTTACAAAAAATAATAAAAAATAAAAAAAGTTAATAAAAAAATAAAAAAAACATAATAATAATTTATATTTGTACACCTAATACATTCATTGGTTTACTAATAGATATTATTTCGAAAAAGAGAGGAGTTTTTTTTTTAATTCTTGCCCCAAGAGAAACATTATTTCTAGTATCCGACCGAATATTCAGTTTCGGCCCAAATAAGTGGTTTCGGTTTCGGTTTCAGTTTTGGCCATAAAATGGCCGAACGGCCGAAACCGAAACTTTCTAGAATATTTTTTTACATTTTATTGTTTAGCAGATATATAGTGAAACTTTTTTTTTAGCATATAATATTAAATTATTTAATTTTTAATATTAGCGAGTAAGGTACGAAAGGGTGATTTTTTCATGTTTATGTTTTTAAAAAATGAATAAATTGTTTTTATTAATAAGTATTTATCAATTTATGTTATGGTTGTTTGTTCTTTATTTACTTAATGTAAAATTCGTTTGTTGAAAAAAATGCTTGATATGGTGATTTTTATTTCAAGTAGAATGTTTGGGTTTCGGCCGAATATTAAAAAAAAAAGCCGAAATTCGGTTTCGGTTTCGGCCCAAAAAAGATGTTTCGGTCGGACACTAATTATTTTAGTGAGAGACAAGAGAACCTAAAATTTTACTAAAGAATAAAATTATTTGAACAAGAAAAAAAAACTTAAACTTTCCTTTAATAGTAAAAGTGCAATGGATATTTGTAGCTTTAATTTTTTGTTTTCTTTGACAAAACTTAACTTAAAAAAATATAATAAAATTTAATTTACCACACTCTTTCCACCAATTAGAATACAATTCCAATACAAAATCTAGTATAATCTTCACAGCTACTCGATTTGAAGCGACCAACGGTGCGTATGAGTGACATCGTAAATTAAGGAATCAATCAAGTTGAAGCGTGTGTTTTTTATTTTTAGTTTTTTTCCAAGCACTATTGCACAGGCTGGCTTTAATGGCATATTTTCCGTTAACTGCCCGTCGGCGACTGTAAGGCAAATGGACCACATGGCACAAATGCGTTAATTAAATCAGTGAAAAACACGAAGAATAGTGCAAAAAGCCAAACAGACAAAAAAATATATATATAGATATATGTATATAAATATGTATATAAACAATAGCAGTTAAACAACAACAACAAATCGCAAACTGCACAAAACCTCACACAGACAAACTTACAAACACATACGCACATGAACATAGGAAAAGTGGATTAGTGGGCAAGGACAACAGCCAACAGCGACAACTACAACAACAATGTAATTCGTTTGATAGAATTGTAGAGTATGAGTAGAGAAATTGTCGCAATTACCCACACGCTTGCCGCATAATGTACAAAACACGAATGGCGCAAATACCACAAAATACACACAAACAGCAACAAATACACACATAAGGAGTGCGTCGAATAACATTGTCCGTTACAAAAATGATGAAATCTTTTGAACCAGTAGTCCGATTTTTATAAATTAAAGTATTTTTGCTCAAACATGTTTTACAGATTTCAAAACCAAAGTAAAAAACCAGATATTATGTTTTTTTAATAAAAAGTTTTAATTTTTCAGGAACCCCGTCCATTAATGCTTTAATGGTAGTGTCCGACACCCTCATAGCTGATGAAGACCACTTTCTTTTAAAGTCTTGAAGGTCTTTGGCCACTTTTTTGGTTACCTTCATCTCTCTTTTTACTAAAGCACAGTATCTCTCGATCGACCTTAGTTCTGGACAGTTAGGTGGATTGGCTTCTCTAGGTACCAAAATCACTTTATTCCGTTGGAACCACTCTGAAGCCGTTTTGCTGTAATGACATGAAGCGAGGTCAGGCCAAAAAAACATGGACACTTCATGTTGGCTTAAAAAAGGTAGCAATCTTTTTTGTAAACATTCCTTCACATATATTTCGCTGTTGATTGCATCCGATGTAACGAATGAGCTGCTCCTTTTGCCACAAATGCAGAATTTCTTTGGGAATTTTGTCACTTTTTTGGACTTGAATTTTTCAGGAACATTTCTTCAAGAATCGGCTGTATAAAATTCCTGCCCAGATAGCTGGGAAAAGTCCGCTAAAACATAAGTTTCGTCATCCATTATGCAGCATTCGAATTTCTTTACAAAATCTTGCGCCAGTTTTTTTGCTCTTTGTTTTGAGGTTTCATTCTTGACGGCGTTTCGGTCTGTAACTTTCTGCACCTTATACTTCTTCAGCCCAGCATTCTTCTTAGTTCTGCTAACGAAAGATTCTGAGCAGTCAGCCTTCCTCGCCAATTTCCTTCCCGAAATGCTTGGATCTTTCTTCAGAATGGTCACAACGTTCTTCGCCTTTTCATGATCATGTGGCCCCTTATTTTTACCAGAACCTTTCTTCCGATCAATACGCAGGTCCTCCTTAAAGCGTTTAAGGGGGCTTTCCCGTTTTTTCGTCGAAAAATGAGGTGTTTTTCAAGAATTAATTTTGGAAAGACAGTTTGATAAAATGTTGTAATTCTTTTTTATTTTGTTTGTTGTTACAATAGTGAGTTGAAAAAAATTTGTTTTTTGGAAAAAAAACAAAATGGCCGCCGGCTTGCCAAGTACTTATGTTGCCTTGTTTGGAAAACATACTCCCAGTTTTTTACACTTTTCTCGGGTACGGTTTATCTGAAATCAAATTGACCATCATTTTCATTAATTACATAGTTTTAGTTATCGCACATCGGAGGATTTTTGAAAAATTTCAACTTGGTGAAATTTGGCGCAAATTTGAAAAAAAAATCGATTTTTTTGCAAAATTTTGGTACTAAAAGTGTTGTTAAAAATCGAAATTTCACAATATTGAAAAAATCCTATGATGTGCGATAGAGAATTCATTTGTGAACACGTGAAATTCAGTTTTATCCAAATCGGTTCATTAGATCCGAAAAAAAGTGTAAAAAACGTCACAAAAACATGGTTTCGAGAAAAACGCGTTTAAAGAAAAGCGCGGAGCGTACGCGAGGCTGTGCGCGCCGAAACATTTTTGGCTATAACTTCAAAACTATTGCATATTTAATTATGAAACCTTGGCTTCATATTGTTATAGTATTTATAAATCGATTTCTGTAAAAAAAAAAAAAACGATTTTTTGAAACCGAAAAACGGGAAAGCCCCCTTAATAACACAATAAATGGTTTTAGGGTTAGATCCTACCTCTTTGGCAATTTTTTTAAAAGACCACTGAGGTTGCTTTTGAAAAATTGTAATGATGTTTTTTCGCACTTCCACTTCGCTTGCCATGTTCGCGTTAAATAAATTTTTATTGACTCTACCAGACGCATTATATTTTCTGACATTTAATTCAGAGCTACTGAGATAAAAACTTTTTTATTTTAAATTTTCAATAGCACTGTAGGGAAAAAAATTTAAAGGACAATTTTATTCGACGCAGTCCTTACTTACACACAAACGAAACAAATATGCACGCATACAAACGTAACGAAAATAACATTAGGCCAACATAAACACAACACGAAGGCAAAGCAAAGTAACAGCAAAAACAACAAAAAGCACAATGCAACAACAACAAAACAGACGAGCAAAACAATGAAAAAAATTTAAGCGAGCTGGACTGCTATTTACATTACGTTAAAGCATATTACCGGGGAGTGGCTTTTTTGCGGCGAAAAGGATAGACGACGACGACGGTGGCAGCGACAGCGGTAACGCACAATCGAGGCTACTCGGCGGCCGGCACTTGCAACAGTCGCGCGTACACGCAGCGTGTAATCGCCCGCTGCTATGTGCCGTCTTGTTTTTATTTGTCCAGTAATAATGACAAACGCTGCATGACATTAAATCGGCCTAAAATAGCAACAACATCAACAACACCAACAACCCAAATAACATTTACTGGCGGCCAGCGGGGGCAGTGGTTGCGCTGCGGTGGTGTCGGAGCGCGCTGGTGAGAGAAGAATGGAGGAGAGGAGAGTTCCGGCAAGGTTCCAAATATCCGTCGCACTGTCTGGCCGAACATGCACAACACGCACGTGGCTTTGTGGTGTGGGTGGGTGTGTGTGTGTGTGTGTGTTGTGGCCGCATATTTTCGGTTCGAATGTTTCATTAATGTGAAATTTTGCTTGAAATGATTGCAATACAAAATGCCGAAAGGAAATGACCGAAAAACGTGCAAATACGACGAGTATTTAATATTGTGTGCGGACGGTGAGTGGGGCAAGAATGAAAGGGACCCAACATTGAATGGCATTGAATCGGTAGGGGGGAAACCACAAATTAAAGTCGGTCAGTTGGTGTGAACGTACGTGGACATTAGTGTATGTATTTGGCTGTCACGTAGTCACTTCCACTTGAATTTTGTTGTTGTTGTTGGTGAAAGGAGTGCCACTTAAATGCCTCTCAAAAAAAAAAACACACACAAAAAACGCTTCATTGAAGTGTGAACATAATCCACAGAGTAACGAATTTTATGCACGTCATGGAAAAACTGCTAAATTCTTGTCTTCTTTTTTTTTATTCTCGACCAAACTGCTGCAAACCGTTAGCCATATATTTTAAGTGCTCTCCCGAATAACAGTAAATACTTAGATTAAGCTGCGCCATAGATCAGCGCCCCCAACCGCGTCACATTCATAACCGCCTCGACCGCAGATTTAATTTGTTTTCAACAACGCAAAGCCAAGCAAAGGCGCCAGCAACAACATTAACAACAATGCCAACAACAGCAACATCAGCCGCAGCAGCAATTCACCACGACTCAATTCGATTCGATTCGATTTTATACATTCGATTGCTTGTGCAATGTTTCTGATTCGATTTAATGGAAAATCGACCACAAGCACACAACAACAACAACAACAATACAACACCGCAACAAACCAAACCGAAACCCAGTCAACGCAGACCGACGACCAGCATTCAAACCGTAAGTCCCAAAACCAAATGCGACCAATACCGCCGTCGTAACAACAACAACAACAACAACAGCTACCACCACAGCAACTATGACTTTTGCAATTCAGAGAAATTGCAATCGAACCGAAGCGTAACCAAGCAAAATGTGCACGCAAAATCAAGCACAATGCCGACATTTACACAAACACACACACACACACACTCGCACACAAACATAAACACACTCACTCACACAAACAACGTTGCATTGAGTGCAGTACTCGTGTTTGCCAAGTCTGCGGCCGAAGCGAACCTCATCAGCCAAACACGCTCAGCAGTCGCGCGCTAAAAGCTTCCGTAAAGTGCGCGCAACTACGCGTCGCAGTCGCGAGCGCGCATGCATTACGCTTTTGTCGTCGTTGCGACGCGTCTTCATGTTGCACTTAACGACCAACGAAAATAACAATTTCTCAGGCGTCAGCGGCAGGCCACCACCACACCACCACACCATCAGCAACAACAACAACAACAACAACCAACACAGCGAGCGACGGCTACAAGTGTTCCGTGAAATGAGTCGAAAATTGACATTCGATTTGCGGGACCATTGCACAAGTACCGCAGCGCCCAACAACAATGCTCGTTGTTGGTGTTGAAACCGCGACTGCACTGAACAAAAATAAAAACGGCGCCTAAGCAAAAGAGCACATTTGCTAGTGACAAATGTTTTCTTGGTGAGTGGAACTCTGGCTGGTTGTAAGCTTCCAGTTGTAGCCAGAAGAATTTAAAAGTTATAGATAAATTGTTGATCGAACAAACTGAAAATATTTAATACCAGAAACTAGTTTTTTTTTAATTTCATATTTTTTTATTCTAGTATTTTATTTTATTTTATTTTATTCTATTTTATCTTATTTTATTTTTTTATTTTATACTATTTTATTTTATTTTATTTTATTTTATTTCATTTTATTTTATTTCATTTCATTTTATTTTATTTTATTTCATTTCATTTCATTTTATTTTATTTTATTTTATTTTATTTTATTTTACTTCATTTTACTTTATTTTATTTTTTTAATTTAATTTTATTTTATTTTATTTTATTTTATTTGATTTGATTTGGCTTTATTTTATTTTATTTCCACGGCCTATCTGCCCCCACATACTGCGCGAGGTGGCGTCCATAATTTTATTTTATTTTATTTTATTTTGTTGTATTTTATTTTATTTTATCTTACTTTATTTTATTTTATTTTATTTTATTTTATTTTATTTCCACAATTTATTGGACTCTTTAAGGGTTACATATTATGTATCGGTTGTTTAACAACAAGATACATAAAACTATTGCAGGTACATGATATTATTTTAATCATATATACAATTTATTTTATTTTATTTTATTTATTTCATTTATTCTATTCTATTCTATTCTATTCTATTCTATTCTATTCTATTCTATTCTATTCTATTCTATTCTATTCTATTCTATTCTATTCTATTCTATTCTATTCTATTCTATTCTATTCTATTGTATTCTATTGTATTCTATTCTATTCTATTCTATTCTATTCTATTCTATTCTATTCTATTCTATTCTATTCTATTCTATTCTATTCTATTCTATTCTATTCTATTCTATTCTATTCTATTCTATTCTATTCTATTCTATTCTATTCTATTCTATTCTATTCTATTCTATTCTATTCTATTCTATTCTATTCTATTCTATTCTATTCTATTCTATTCTATTCTATTCTATTCTATTCTATTCTATTCTATTCTATTCTATTCTATTCTATTCTATTCTATTCTATTCTATTCTATTCTATTTAATTTAATTTAATTTAATTTTATTTTATTTTATTCTATTTTATTTTATTTTATTTTATTTTATTTTATTTTATTTTATTTTATTTTATTTTATTTTATTTTATTTTATTTTATTTTATTTTATTTTATTTTATTTTATTTTATTTTATTATACATATTTTCAATTAGCATTTGAAGAAAATTTTAGTTGCAGTTTTCGATAAATGAGACGATTTAACATCAGAAAGCAGTTTAGTCAAATTGTTTGACATTGGATTTTGTACTGTAAGGCTTGATTGAAAAAAATCTTGAGAAGTAATTCGTTCAGGCGTCAATGGGTCAATGCCCTCATAGCACTTAGGAAGACAAATGACAAGGGAAGATTTTTTCACAGCATTGGAAATCTTTACTACTTTTGAACTCGTTACATGAGTATGAAATGTTCTTAGTGTCCAAATAAACCTCCTGTCAGAAATTCTGCATAAAGATCTGCTTTTTAGATCCCTTAACTATTAGATTTTTTTCTCAGGAAATGGAAATCTTCACTACTGTTGAACTCGTATCAACCAGTATTTAGTGTTCTCAAGGCCAAAGAACAACTTCCATTGGACAATCTGCCATTTTCTTAGTGCCCAAATTCACTTCCTGTCTGTTAGATCCCCTTTTATTCTCAGAATGTAGAAGTCTTCACTACCCAAACCAACTTCTATCGGAAAATCTGCCATATTCTTAGTGCCCAAATTCACATCCTGTAAGAAATTCTGCCGAAAGATCTGCCTGTTAGATCCCCTATTGTTCTCAGAAAGTGAAAATCTTTACTACTGTTTAGCTCGGATCCACCAGTATTTAGTTTTCTCAAGGCCAACATCAACTTCTATTGGAAAATTTGTCAAAAAGATTTGCCTATGGGTCCTCTTTTGTCTACAGCAACTTGTATTTATCAGAATCTGGTGTTCATGCCGCAAAAAAAGAAAAATTTTGCCAAAAGATTTTAGCTACTAGGTTCCCTTTTGTCTACAGCAACTGGAAATCCTCACTAATGTTGAATTCATATTCATTAACACCTCGTGTCCTTAGCAGCCAAAACTCACCTCCTATCAAAATATCTACTGCAGAATCCGCCTATTGGACCCCGTTTTGCCTACAGCAAGTGAAAAACTTCCCTATTGTTCAGCACAAATAGATTTGCCTATGAGTCCTCTTCTCCTTTAATGAGCATGCCATGTCCATAGCGACTAAATTCTCCTCTTGTTGGACACTCTGCCTAAAGATCTGCCTCTCAAACCCTTTTTTGTTCTCAGGAAGTGAAAGTCTTCACTACGGTTGAACTCCTATTCACTAGTATTTCGTGTTCTTAAGGCCAAAAACCAACTTCTATCGAAAAATCTGCCGAAGGATCTGCCTATTGGGTTCTCTTTTTTGCACAGCAACTCTTACTTATCAGAATTTCGTGTTCATGACGCACAAAAACAAAAACTCTTCTCAAAAGATTAGTCTACTAGGATCCCTTTTGTCTGCAGCAAAGAAAAAATATTCACTATTATTGAACTCATATTCATTAATACGTCGTGTTCTTAGGCGCCAAAAATCGCCGCCTACCGAAAATCTGCTATTGGGCCCCCTTTTGTCTACAGCAAATGGAAAAATGTTCTACTGTTCAGTACAAAAAGATTTGCCTATGGGTCCCCTTCTCGTTGTTAGCGATCAAATTCACCTTTTATCAGAAACTCTACCAAAAAGATGGACCTCTTAGTTCCCCTTTTTGTCTACTTTCTTCCAAAAACAAAGACATCACTGACCTAACACCTTACTACACACACATACACATTCACCATTCACACATTTGTTCTATGAATATTTCTCTTCATTGAATTTTTTTAATCACAAACTTTTTGTCACACTTCCGCTCAGTGCAGTCCCTTCAGCTGGCACTGCTTTGCAACATTCCCTTTTTTCGCTTCGATGTTGGTCGGTTAGTGGCATTTGTGTTGGTGACAAATACACTAACCGGCCAACCATTTGACGTTTGTTTAAAGGCCAGTCGCGTCAACTGAAAACGAACCGCAAACCGAGCAACAAAATGCTGCTTCATGTTGCTCGTCGTTGGTTGTTTTCCACTTGAATGGCATACAAAATACTTGTTGTGCTTTTTGGTTTAGTTTGGTTGCTGTGGCTGACGGAAAGAACCAACAAATATAAATATACTATATACTTATACGTGTGCGCGTGTGTGTAAAGGAATGGCATATAAAAATACGCACACACACACAAGCGGCGAATGGCCGGAAACGCAAAAAAAGAGGAGAGGTTGAGAAAATGTAATTTTCATTCATTTGCGCGCGTTATCTACACGCAATTGCTTACTTTAATTGCGGAAGTTGCCATTTTCCGATTTTCCGACCATCAATGTGTGCGCCACAAGCGCTGTCACTCTGTCCACAGCACCCGCACACATACACACACACACACACACAATTTAGTTTATGCGCTTTGCCAAAGCTTAAACCGCATCAGAGATTTAACCGGTGCCACAGTAATGCTACTAGAGTCCGACCGATACCAAATTTTTTGGCCGATGCCGATGCCGATTAATCGGCATCGGCCAATTCTCTGGCCGATGCCGATTAATCGGTCAAAAGGCCGAGAATCGCCGATGCCGAAGCCGATGCCGATGCCGATGCCGATGCCGATTCCATAGAAAAAACAACACGAATGGATTCAATCAAAACACAGTTTATATTTTTAAACAACAAAAGGAATTATTACATATAACAGTACATTTCATTTCATAACAAATTAACAAACAAAAATAAGAAAATTATATTAAATATAACAGTACATTTCAAAAAATTCAAAATTTGAATACATTAACAATGTATCTATCATCTATTACAATACCTTTAATTGCTTTGCAATTGGTTTGCATTCATAAATTCATTGTTTCAAAAATAAATATTTCTCTAGTGAAGAAATTTACAGATGCGAAATTTTAATAAATTAACAATTGAATCAAAATGATTGTAATGAAACAGTTCAAACTGCTTCTTCTAGTTCCCCTCATGGAAAACCCCACTCCCAAAAACTCCACCCCTTGTGAACTTTTATCACAAGGGGTGGAACTGGAAGAAGGCAGTTCGCCTTTACAAAAACAGTTTGAAGCATATCTGGCGCAACAACGCATTCCTCGAGATTGTAATATTTTCGAATATTGGCATCAAAGATGCTATTTCCTTAAAAAAGCAGCTAAAAAGTAACTGGGCCTGCTTCAAGCGTTGCAGGCGAACAGCTATTCAGTGCTGCAGGTCAGTTGTATAGCGATAGACACACCAATTTACTCGGTGAAAATGCGAACAAACTTCTGTTTCTGATTTACAATATAAAACTATTTAATTTTGATTATTAAAAATAATTAAATTCGAACTATATAATTATTTATTTAATTTAATTTAATTATTTTAATTTTTAATTTAATTTTTAATTATTTAATTTAATAAAGAATTTAATTATTTTTAATAATCAAAATTAAATAGTTTTATATTGTAATGCAGATGCAGAGGGCCAATATGCCATCGACCAAAAAAAAACCGATGTGGCATCGGCAAAAAAAGGCCGATGTGGCATCGGCCAAAAAAGGCCGATGCCGATGCCGATGCCGATTCTTTTTTTTTTGGCCGATGCCGATACTAGCCGATGCCGATACCAATTTTATTGGCCGATACTAGCCGATGCCGATGCCGATGCCGATTAATCGGTCGGACTCTAAATGCTACAATACCTGCACACACACACGCACACACCTACAGAGCTGTCATTACGAGCGCACAAGCCACTAAGCAGCAGCAGCAGTCGCACGAAAAACCATAAAAAGCGCGCACCAACAAATGGCAAATGCACAGCGGCCAGTTGCTGCCGGCTGCCGGACCCGCCCAACGCAAACGGATGCGGCTAAAATTATCAAAGCAATTTTCGTTTAGTTAATTTAATATTATGGCATGTCGCACTTCCTTATGGCGATTTCTTTTTTTCTTCGCTCTTCGAGTCAATTTTGTTCTTCGCCTTTGTCGTTGCGCTAGTTTTGTCTTAGACGATCGCTTTATGCTGCTATTCTATCCCTCTATGTGTGTGTGTGTGCAGGTGTAGGTGTGTAATTTTGCACAGGTATGCGCGCGCAAAGGAAAAACGCCGTCTGTAGCTGATAGTTAATGGCGCTGTCGTTGAAACCATAGCCGGCCACTGTTAGCGTCGACAATATTCCCCGTCGGCCATAATTTACTTGTCACAGCAGGCCAGCAGATTCCAATTGCAGTCACCCGATATGGCGGCACTTCGTAGCCGTATTTACGCTGTCGCCGAAATATATTTGAATTAATTTTATAAATTGGCTTCCAGCAGGCTGCTAATAATAATGTCCTTAGTCGTCAGATTTATGCCAATTCGTTTATGTTTGCAAGGTGGTTGTTGCTATTTTTGTTGTTTTTGCTGTTAATGCGAAGATTTTATAAAATTCTCAATCTTTCTGTTTCAATGGTACACAATTCGCAACAATGTGGCAGCTCTGAAAAACAGCACTTGAGCTCAAGTCAAGTTTGGGTTGAGAGAAGCATCAAAGTTCATTTTTCATCTCTTGAATTTCATTAAAAAGAGATTAAGAAGAGATTATGAGATGATATAAGTCAAGAGATCCTGTGTGTGTAAGCTTAATGATAGGATTCTGTACGTGCAGAGATATGAGATGCCTAGGCTTACAAGTAGTGAACAATTGTTGTACTTTTGAAGTAATAAAGGACTTTAGACACCCTGCCGCAGCCATTTTCAGCCACAATGATATCAGCTTGGCGACCAAGACAACTCTTGAAAATAGAAAAAATTGAGGTGTAAGGATGTGGAGTCAGTGGCGGAACCAGGGGGGGGCCTGGGTATTCAAACATTTGGGTATTCAGACATAAAAAAATAGGGCATATTTCTTTAAATCCAGCAACCCACATCTTTGGTTATATCGGAGGTCGTGAAAGGACACCTTTTCCATATTCAATGACCATAAATTAATGGCATCATATCTCAAACATAAAATTTGGTTTTTCTGCAAATAAAATTCTTTTTCTTGTAATTTTTTTCTGCTTCATGTGGATAGCGATAGCAGTATACGAGCGTTTCACCAGCCCGAGCTGGGATTCGAACCTAGGGCCTCGATATGAGAAGCCAGCGCGCTACTCACTGGACCATCGCGGTCGTCTCCTTTACTCCTAACAAGAAATAGATTGCAGATTGAATCTGGTCTGGGTACCTCAATCCATTAAATTTGCACTTTAAACTTACTTAAACTTACAAATATTGTAATACTGCGTACTCAGTTTTTCATTTCTACATCTTTTGTCCTTTTAAAAGGACTTCACAATTTGTAAGGGGATAAAAAATTAAAAAAAATATAAAAAATACGTAACCTTGTTAGAATATGGCGATATGTATATCAAATGGAAGAGGAAAGGCTCAAGAATGTAAATAATATTAATTTGTTATCTATTTGTAAAAAAAGGATATGAAAAAGGTCCTTTGAAAATTTTAATCCTTTATATCCTTGAAACTTTATGTCGAATTTTTTTGAAAAGTAAGTGTGATAAACCCCAAAAATCTTCCTGATCACGTGTCAAAATTTCATTACTCTAGCTTTATTAATTCGAAAGTTATAAAAAAGGCGGAAGCTGCAATTCTAATGAAGTATGTACAAAAATTCTAATTTATTTGAGTTTCAGTATTTTAAATTATAAAAAGATACAAAATCAATGAAGCGAGAATAATGAAATTTTGACACGTGATCAAGGAGATTGGGGTTTTTAACATACTTACTTTTCGAGAAAATTCTATATAAATTTTCAAGGATATAAAGGACTAAAATTTTCAAGGGACCTTTTTCATATCCTTCATATTTCTTACAAATAGATAAACAATTAATTTTATTTAAATTCTTGAGCCCTTCCTCTTTCATTTGATATACATATCGCTATATTCTAACGAGGTTAATTATTTTTTATATTTTTTTCTGTTCGTCCCTCTATGAGTCTCTTTGGCTGACCCTTTCGCTACAGGTTTTTACTGGAGAAAGTTACAATTTTGAATTTTACGTCATAGGCTTCTATGTGGTTATATTAGCCACATTCCATAAGAAATTTTTTAGTTTTTATACTCGGACCCTGTATTTTAGAGTGTTTTTCGATGAGAGCAACCAAATCGTTGTGGCTGTAATAATTACTTAAACATAAAACTTTGTACGCATAACAAAAAATTGAATATTTCTTCATTGACTTCAGCCAAAATTAAAAAAAAGGTATCTAAATTCAAAGAAAACGTCAAATTAAAAAGTTCTTTAATTTTTCTGCTTCTTCTTCCTTTACTATGTCAAGATATACCATTACAAAAACGTTTATACTTCTCTTCTTTAAACTTAAATATTCAGTTTATTCATTTCGTATTTTTCCTAAAACTTCAAACTATTCTAAAGACCAACAAAAAAATTTATTCTTGCAACCATAGAGGATGCAGACGTCCACAAAGTAGCATGTTGCCATATGACAAAAAAATAGCGAAAGAGTTAACCGAATGACCCACAGTACGACTTTTAAAAAAGTTAAACCCACGCATCCTTTAAAAACTGCCTAATAAATTAAAAAACCTACAGCGACATCGCTGGTTAGGAATTTATGATTCAACGGTCGTCTGTGTAACCGCAAACAAACTTTATTTCTATTTCTTATTATTGAACTAAAATAGAGGACAACTCATTGAACTGACTGGAGTTTTTTTTGGCCAAATTTTCTGTCGTAAGGTGATTGTGGGAAAACATGTGAAACGTTTTATCCAGGAGAAACTAATGAAAAATTACCTCCGTAAAGGCAAATGAAGAACTACATTCTCACAAGATTTCTAGAAATAAAATGATTTTCTGGCTCTTAAAAAACCATGTAGGAAGTGTGGTAAAAAATTACATTAATCTAAGGTCCAAGATTCTTCTTCTGGAAGATTTTTGGGTCCATATTTTTGATAACAAAAAATCGCTAAGCACATCAAGTCACCTATATTCATATCTTTCATAAATATCTGTTTATAACTAAATTTTCGAAATGGCTGATTATGTCAAAATTTGTTGGGGACATGTGTACCAACATAGCAAAAAAATTTTATGTCGAAAATCGAATATAGCAGAGACCTAATATAATTATTTTCCATATTTTTGGAAATAAAAAAATTGCGCTAATTTAAGGAATTACTAAAAATTTTGCTTTACAATAATTATTCCCAATAAGAAATTTAAATAAGAAAGAAGTATATTTTTTGTTGTCGATTATTATTATTTTGTTATTTTTTTGTAACTTTTATTTATGATTTTTTTATTTATGTTACTGACAGTTATTATGCAACGTAAAAATTAATTGTCGCAAATAATAATTATAATAAAAAAAAATATGTTGCATTGTAATATTTTTTTGTTATTTTCTTAAAAAACTTATAATAGTTAAATCCCTGGAATATAGTGCATGAAGTTTTAAACCTTTTTAACAGACCTCGCACATTTAAACATATTGAATTACGCTCTTTTCAGTCTTCAGCTACAATTTTTCTACATGAAATAATATATTAAAAAAATACATTAAAGCAGAAATTGTTGCTGCTCAAAATGTAAACATTTCCTTAAAAATCCTTGTGGCTAACACACCAACTTAGGCGCCATGTGTTCCAGCATCTGCACTTTTTTGCGATCTTTCAAGCCCAACTTTTAATCAATTCACAACAACTAAAAGCAAATTTGATAATTGACAATTTTCAATTCGCTGCAAGTCGTCTGACGCACACACAACCATCTCCACTCAGTTGCACATTGCAGCTGTACAACAGTGAATTATGCCAAACGAAAATATATAATTCTACGTACTATAACTTTTATTTATAGAACCGACTGTGCATTTTAATTGTTTGGGGCATTTCGAGCACTGCTAATGACTCGAAGTGGTTCGCAGGCGGCGCAGTTGTGCGGGCAGCGGCGAGTGCACGCTCAAGAAAATCAGTTCATTCCGTTTGATTGCGCTTTCCTGCATTTCATTAGTGCCATGCCAGAAATAAATGAGTGCACAGACAAACGGAAGACCAAAAGAACGGATGAAGTGAATATTTGAATGAGCGAACAGATTGAAATGGCAGCAAGCAAAATGCGAGGCATTGCATTAATTTGATCATTGAGGCGTAAAATTTTATGGTAATGCCAAATTCAGTGCCATTCAATGGTTGTGTGGTACCCATACAAATATATATTTAATGTGTATGTGTGTGTGTATGTGACTGTCGAATCGCTGTTTGCGCTTTCAAGTTTCAGTGCTTCCTTTTGTTTTTCTAGCGTTCTTGGGTTCTTTTGTGCCGCTTCACTACACATTGCTTGATTTTTGAATAATGCTGTCTGTTATCGCTCGTTTGCCGCAATCAGTCATTAAAGGCCACATGACAAAAGCAAAAAAAAAGAGAAAACTATGCAAAAATGGGTTTAATGAGGAAAAGTGTTGAGTAAGTTTGAAAAAGTAAAAGTTGCGGTTTAGTTGTGGGAATAGTTTTTTTTATATTTTCAAGCGAAATGCGACTTTACATACGACTGTATGAAGATGAATGTGAGTGAATATGAGTGAATTCAGTGTATCGAAATGAAAATTTTTCATCTAAAACTTCAATAATAAGTAAGATTTCGAAGTGAGAATCGAAGGCAGGAGATGATGAAGAATTTCGTATTTTTAATAGACCAAAATATCAGGCCCTCTTGTCGCTTTGTGCATAAAACTTGAAGGGACTTTATACTTAACCCTTTCTCTACAGGTTTTTCGAGGAGAAAGTTAAAATTTTAAATTTATCAATTTAGTCTTTTGTGTGGTTATATCAACAACAGCCCATAATAATTTTTTTAATTTTTGCTGCTGGACTCTGTTTGTTAGAAAGTTGTCATATGACAGCAACCTTAACGTTGCGGCTGTAATAATTACTCAAACATACCGTTTTTTTACATAACTAAAAACCGAGGAATTCTTCACTTATGTTTTTTCTGCTAAAAGTATCTATAAAATTTATCTGAACAAAAGTAAAAAGACAAATTCAAAATGTCTCTTATTTTTTCTGTTTCTTCTTTCTTTAATATGTAAAGATATAACATTCAAAAATACACGTTTTTTGTATACTTTTATACTTAAATATTCAGTTTATAAATTTCGTATTATTCCCAAACCATCAAACTATTCCGAGGACTAACAAAAAATTTATTTTTGAATCCATAGAGGGTTTAGACGTCCACAAAGTATCATGTTGCCATATGGCAACAAAATAACGAAAGGGTTCAAGAGGAAATATGGTAGTTGATTTTTATGAACCGTTAACTAAAATGTTTAACGCTTTAATGTTGAATGTATTTTTGAATATTCATCAGAAAGCTTATGTAAAAATATAATTTATGTCACTTAGTTCACTGAAAAGCAGGCAGACGGAAAGGCAAAACTATATTACATCAATTCGCTGCCTACTGGTCACAAATCTGATAGAGACGAACGCATGTGGCTACAAACTATAGATTTGAAAATAAATAGCTTTGAAATTATATTCAAATAGTGAAATTTAGTGTTGTACATCAGCTATACTTTGGTACGAATTTTCAACTTAGACTCTCTCTTTTTCAGAAAACTCGGACAGGCGTGCAATGAGGTTGAAGAGGTTTGGTAACTCAGTGTGAAATACCTTCAAAATTACAAGTCGCATAGGATTGAAGTTTGGCATAGAGCTACAGTATACAGCTACAGCTATGTGGCACTTTTCAAGTAACTCAAAATCTTAAGATCCAGTAAAAGACATACGCATGAAAATGGAGGTCTGGTTGAAAGCTTTCAACTGAAATAATATTTTTCAATAAAATTGCCGGTTGTAGTAACACAAAACTATATAGTAACAAGGTCTCTTTGATCTTAACAAATGACACCAAATAATCAGAACATTATTTTTACCTATAAATAAATTAGTGTGCATCTTTCTTTTACGGTATGCGAAAAATTAAAAAAAAAAAATTATCTCACATCAGTTACAAAATATGCACTTTTCCTTAAACATCGAGTATAATTTTTATTAAATATATTTTTTTCAGCTAGTTTACTTTTGAAAAATTTTAGCTTAAAACGGGTTAAATAAATTTTGTATCAATATTTTTTAATTACAGAAATAGTATCTAATATTTATGTAAAAATACGAAATTATCACTTTTTGATTTTATTTAACCATTATTAAAGAAACAGGGTTTTGATCAAACGAGCCCAATTCGTAGACTTCAATTAGAGCACAAACTTTTCCTGATATCGCTGCAAATTATTGGAAATTATTTTGGGGATAAAGGTAAAATTTTTGTAGTTTGCTTTAAAAATATTAATTTGTTGGTGCCTACTTAAATTAAACCCAAATCAATCGTAGCTTTTTGCTATGACAAGTAGGTGAAGTTAGGTTAGGTTGCGGTGGCTGCCTCTGTATGAGACACACTTAGGCCTCTTAACGGGCCCGTTGTGATACCACAAATTCCACCCGTTTGAAATGCGTATGCAACACTGTTTTTTCCAACATGTGATACAACACACATTTCAAACGGATGGGGAAAGGGAGGGAAGGGGACCTACAGTTTAACGCCGAATCCGAACGGCGATTGGCAGTTTTTTCGGTCACACTTGGAGGTTTTGCCATTGCCTGCCAAGAGCGCACTTGTGCGATTCTTGTAATTCTCATCTCCTTCATGTGGATAGCGATAGAAGTAGATGAGCGTTTTTTCCAGCCCGAGCCAGGAATCGAACCTGGGGCGCTCGGTATGAGAAGCCAACGCGCTTCCCGCTGGGCTATCGAGGCCGGCTAGGTTAAGTTGCTCTCAGGCAACTTTGGGTCGAAAGGGTTAAGGGCATTTTTTTTTATAAAGAGTCAGAGAGTTTCTAAAGTTTCCCCTAAGAAGTATTATAATAGTTTCTTTTTATTAAGAATGGAAAAGTCAAACAATTTATGAAAAAAGTAATTAATTAAGGTTTCGTGTTTAAGGCTTTTTATTTTTTTGGAAAAGTTTTGTTGCTTGAAGACTTCCCCTAATTTTTAATAAGGAATACTTTTCCAAAAGACAATATTATATTTTTTTCAATATTTTACTCAATACTTACTTTTTATAAAAAGAAATTTCTGAAAAACATGAAAAAGGCGGGTAAGGAAAAGGGGAGGAGGGTTCATGTGCATAAAAAAATATTCACATGTTAAATGCAAAAAACTTTGTCCTAGAGATCGAAGCTCTAGCTCTTCAAGTTTTCATACTTTTCGTCTAAAGGTCTATAGAGACCTCTTTAACCTTTAAGCTTAAATTTCAAAAAACTCAAACGTGTTAGAGTATCATTTTGTTTGCCAAAAATGATCTGTACGATGACCTCTTTCAGAAATATATGGTAGTTACTCTGTTGCAGAAATGCTGTTGTACAGTGTAACTTTACAAATTTAGTTATGTGTTGATGTAGAACAAGCAGAGGAACATTTATGTCCAACAAATTCAAGGTTTGATTTCTTTTTTAGTATCATAAATGACACTTATGACTTCATACTAACCTCTTCTATGCTTTAAATTTCCCAACAAATTCCTATGCTACATTTTCATTGAGTTGTGTAAATATCAGGAATGACTCAAATGCCCTCAGACTAATCTTTTCTAGGTTTGCAATTTTCTATCAAATTCATATGTTACGTTTTCATTGAGTTGTGAAAGTATCAGAAATGACAAATAATGACCACAGACCTCTTCTTGGTTTGTAATTTCCAAACAAATTCCTATGTCACATTTTCATAAATTCATGTTTGAAAAACTATACAATTTACAATGAAATCTAAATAAAACTAACAAAAATTTGTATAAAGTCTCCACAAAATTCTGAATCCCTTACATGTGGCATTCCTAAGTTCTAACAATTTTGTATTTTATTGATATAAAGTCGTATTTGATTTTATTGTTTTATTTATTTCGATACTTTCTCGTGTCATTGTCAACTTTGCTCAGGGTGTTGAGTGTTGAAAGCAATGGCAACAAAGTAAAATAAGCTCCACATTGCTTTTGCCATAAACCATTCACAAACACACACACACACACACACATTTACAGCCAGTCAGTCCAAAACACATACACACGCAGCCAAATAAATATGCACACATTGTTGTAGATCTTCGTGCATACACAGAGCGACGCTAACTTCTGTCGTCACATTGCGTCCGCGCACCCCTCGCAAGCCGCCAGCAAGTTGCAAGCTGCATCGTGCACAATCAGCCAATTTCGCTTTGCAATCGAATTGAAACAATATTTTTCTTTGCCATTTCCGCACTGCCACGTACCATGCCACATGCCGCTGCCCCCTCAACATGCCCCTTCACTCTTCTTTATAGAATGCAACAGCAGCAGCAACAGCATCCACCTTGCAGTTCGCTGCATTCCCAGCGAAATGAGAATTTTCCAAAGTTATTTTCCGCATTCTTTTTTCTCCTTTATTTTCTTACTCGCTTATTTTATTTTATTTATTTTTCCCTTTCTGCCCGTTTGCCTGCTATGCCGCTTGCCGCATATTCGAAAGGACATTCTTGTGGCGCTGTGCTGCACGTCTGTCCGTCCATGCCAGTACTCATGTCTGTTCATATTTGTATTTGTATTTGTATTAGTGCTCTTGTGTGCATATATGGTATGTATGTCTGCGTGTGTGTGTGCATTGTTGTGTAAAAAAATGTATATGACTATTTTTCCTTTGTTTTCGCTGAATGCTTTGCACTGTTTGCCCTCTGCTTTTATTATTATTTAGGCAACGAGTTGCATAGCTGTCGGCGCCGCTTTCGCAAACTAAATGAAATTGAAAATTGAAAATACATACATACGCACAATATATAACAGCAAAGCAATAACAACAACAACAACAAACACAACAACACCTACAAACGCTTCAAACAATAAAAACTAAAAAAATCAAACTGAATCAATAAAAAATTGAACGAAAAAATGAAGAAAGTCAAAGTTAAAACAAAAAATCGCGAGCGACATCTTGTCGTCGATGACTTTGGCAATTTTGCCGCTGCCGCTGCTGCTTATTGTTGTAGTTGTTGTTGTTGTAATTGTGCCTGCAATGTGCACTTTTCAATTGCCTGATAAGACAATTCACAGGGAATTCAGCAGTCAAGCGTCCAAATCCGAGCACGAAGCCAACTGTTACGCACCGAATCCATTCAACCAACCAGCCAACCAACTAACCTATCAACAACAACAACAACAACAGCAACCAGTCAGCCGTAACAACAACAACACCAACAGCAATCACACCCAACAGCCGCCGTTCGCAGCAGCGTCGGCGTCGACGTCTGCAGAAGTAAGTTGTCGATTGCCGTTTTATTTTCAATATATTTGTTGTTGTTGTTGCACGCGGCCCAGACCAGGCACCACGCCTCGCCGCCGAATGCGGAATAAAGAGTTTGTGATTTGGAAAATTAAATTTTTTTCCTCCTGTCGAGGCGTGTTTGAAGGTAATAAAATTTTGCGATTTTCTTGTGGAATTTTTCATTGAGTTTATTATTTTTTTTGTTCAGTTGCTGCTTGCGTTTTGCTTTTGCTTTTGGTAAGCAAATCGACTGCTGGAAAATTTGCTCATTAATTCGATTTTATTTCTTATGCGAGAATTCGCGGATTGACAATGCCATGGCACGTGGTGCAACGACGCAGCGATGAAGTTTGTAATGTGAAAAATAAATTGCATTAAATTCGTATGGAATTTGATTCTTCGGCGGAGTTAAAGTGAGCAATTCAATTCAAATATATATACATTTTTTTATTATTTAATGCAATGTGGCCAATCAATAGAGGAATTTTTGAGAGCAAATACATTTTGGGTAAATATTTTGGTAGGACACCAAGTTCAGCTATTCGTGGAGGAGAACGTGGCTGCACTGATTGGGAAATGTGGATTAAGTGGTCGTTATATGTATAGGAAATTTTTTTTTAATTTTTCGTCATATATTCTCTTCTTCCATTATGACCAGATCGAGTCAGCAAAGCTACTGAATTATTATAATTATTTCGCTGCTTTGTTGCCATATGGCAATAAGTCACTTTGTGATCATCTGAGCTCTCTGTGGTTGGGTAAGGTTAGATAATCTGGCTGGCCAAGTCGGCCACATATAGACCGTATTGGGTCCCTAGCGATACCAATTAGAGCTCCTTAGTGTTGCAAATCGACGTAAAAGTCATCGATGAGAATGAAGTGTTCCTAGCAAAGTTCAGCAGCGACTTCAAAATCATTCTTGGGCACCTCTCCCAGAAAGGAACGAGGCACCTAAGTAAGTCGTGGTTTTGAGATACCCTGACAGGAGCAAAGAATATGCTCGAGGGTTCTCTGTGATTCCAGGAATACAAATATTTCTTATTCCTTAAAATAGTTTGAAGTCTAAGTAGTAAATTATTTTAAATAAAACAACTTAATGTTTAAAACAGAAAGTACTTAAATGTTATTATTTCACAAGAAGAAAAAATAAGAAGAAACAAGAAAAATAAATTAAAAATAAACAAGAATCGAAATTCTTATACTTATTTATTTTCAACATCAATTCCGAAACGTTTTGTTTAGTTAAAAAATAGTGGTATCATTTATATTGTTACGAAAATTAGTTCGGTGAACTTATTCGTCTCTCTGGATTGTGCTTCGAAATAAAACACACTTAAATTCTTTAACGCAGTCAAAACCCAGCCATCACTTTATTTACAAATTGACTCTTTACACTTATGACTTATTGGATTACTCCGTGTGCGACAGGGTGCCTCATCGTTACAATATACATACATACTCGTATAATTGTTTGTCCTGACTGACTGACAAACTGTCTGATTGATGCATAATCACCCAGCCCAAACAGGTAAAGCTACAAACATGAATTTACACATCTGGAAAAATAAACTTTTTCTAAAACGGGATTTTTTGAAATTTTGGGTCTAAAAGGGCAAAACATGGGTTAAGGTGTTGTATGAAGAAACTTGATTTAATGGGCATAGTTATTGATTTTATTTATTGATTTTGGTAAAAACACTCTAAATCAAAAATAATTAGACACGAATTTTTCAATTTTTCCAAAATCAAAATTTAACGAGGTGAAAAAGGGTTAAAGTTTGTTTATGGACAGACTACCAAAAAAACACTGAACTGATTGGCCTATTGACTTCAAAGTTGGTGAAAACACTTGAAATAAAAAATAATTTTCGCACGTGCTTCTAATTTTTTTTTTTTAAATCAAAACTTTAAGGGGTGATTTAAGGGTTAATAGTTTGTATGAAGAAACATGATTTTTTACGCCTTTTGACTTCAAACTTGGTGAAAGTACTCTTAGTGAGAAATAATTCCACACGTGTATTTCACTTGTTTGAAAATACAAATCTGACTGGGTCAACGACGGGTTAATGTTTGCAAACATGATTTAATGAGTTATTCGACTTCAAACTAAGCTAAAGCGCTTCAAACTAGAAATAAATGGACACATATTTTTATTTTATTCGAAAATCAAAATTGATCGTTGTCAACGATGGGTTAAGAGCTTGAATGGAGAAACTGTGAACAAACAAGAATTAGTGGGCCCATTTACTTCAAACTTGGTGAAAGCACTTCAAATGATAAATAATTTGACACTTGTCTTTCATTTTTTGAAAATAAAAACCTGACAGTGTCAACGACGGGTTAAAATTTATATGGAGCAACATGATTAAATGATTTATTCGACTTCAAACTTAGTAAAAGCGCTTTAAATTAGAAATAAATTGACACTATTTTTAATTTTTTCAAAAATCAAAATTGAACGGGGTCAACAAAGGATTAAAAGTTTGTATGGAGAAACTGTGAATACACAAGATTTAATCGGCTTTTGACTTGAAAATTGGTAAAAACACTTGAAATGAAAAATAAATAAACACATGTTTTTAATTTTTTTTGAAAACCAAAATCTTACGGGTCAAGTATGGGTTAAGAGTTTGTATGGGGAAACATGACTTAATGCGCCAATTGACTTCAAATGTGGTGAAAGCACTTCAAATGAGAAATAATTAGATATATATGTAGCTATTTTTTCATAAAAATCTGACGGTATCAACAAAGTGTTAAGAAGAACTTGATTTATTGGCCCCATTGACTTCAAATTTGCGTGCAAATCCGCGGGTAGTAAGAAAAAAAGGAGAAAAGAGAGAGGAATCGAAGAAGAAGAAAAATCGAATTTATTAATTTTTATTTATCTTCAACAATAATTTCTAAATATTTTGATTAACTAAAATCTAAAAGAATCTAATACTACTACTAAGTGAACAGATAGAATAAAGGACTCTTTTTGGATGACAGAAAAAGATAAATTTTAAAAATTATACGTCATGTTCGTCGTAATGTTCAAACCCTGAATAATTCAACCTTGAATAATACACAAGTTTGACGTTGGTGCGATTTCAATAAAATCAAAGCAAGAAGATTTTAGGAATTTTAGGAATTTTGTAGTGTTCGTTGCTCTAACTGTAAATGCATCCGTGATCTCCTAGTCTTACTACTCCTTCGAAAAATTTCGAATTGCTATTCAATCATGGTAGGTAGATATTCAAAGTTTTTTAGTTACATATGTCTCGGTATAAGATTTTTAGTATAGTTCACTCGAGGAATGTTTTTGTCGATGGGAGTTTGCTATAAATTGCTAGTAACTTCCTAAAAATCTTTATTTCTCATTACAAAAAATTAATTGTCTTTAAATAATATTTTTTCATGAATTAATTTTTTTAAATTTAATGCAAATCTTCACCATCACTAACAACACACTTAAAAATATTTCACATTTTTGTTGAAAATTTCAAGGAATTTTTTACAACCTTTGTAAAGTTTCACAAATATGCAACAACCATTTTCAAACAAATTTTTCTATTCAACCATCTTTCAAAGCGTTTGGCTCTCCAATTCTCACTGAACACTTCAACGTTGCAATTGTCTGTAGTTATTTTGACTGCAGTTGGCCAGCACAGCGTCAGCCACAGCCATTACAGCTCGTCTAAGCATTTACGGAAAACGGAAACGGAAGTGCATTGACCAAAGCGGATTTGGCTTTTTGCTGTTGGCATCCGCAGCGTTGTTTGCCCCACAGACTTATGTATGTTTAAGTGTATGAATATTTGTCGTTTTGTATGTATGTATGTATGTATGTATATATGAAGATGTGTAAGCACTGCTAGGCAGCGCTGCCTGTAAAAATGCCAGCAGTTGGTTTTGGACAGAAAATATCAGAGCACAGAGACACAAACGCACACACACACAGGCGGAGACACTGACGAAAAATGTATAGCACAACGCCAAAAATTTTGAAGCGCATAAATGCATGCATTGCTGGGCCATGCTGGGGCGATGATGAGCGTCTGGACGAGGACGGCGGCGACGCTGCTCTGGTGCTGCTTATGGCCAGCATGCAGTGACATGACGATGTTGATGGAGAGTGCGAGCGGAATAAAGTGAAATTCCTTGCAGCCACATTTACGAAGTGCATTATGATAAGCTGCGGAATGGGAAATGCTGTTGAACGGTGGATGGCCGAAAGGACGTGGGACGGAAGCAAGACAGGAAGCAGCGCAAAAGTAGTGAATGCGGCAAGTAAAAGTGTAGCAACACATAAATCATAGAACATTAACATCTGTTTAAAGCACATCAAACAAGCGTCGAGCAGCAGCAGCACAACGCAACCGAATGAAAGTCAGCCAACGGAAGTAATGCCACAATAATGTCCTGCCGGACTGGTTGGCTGACTGACTGTGCCAGTCAGCTGTGCTGCCGGCTGGCTGCCAACCGGCAATAAACGGCATCGCTATGGAATTACAGTTGAGCATTTGATATGCTTTTGTGCATTCCGGCTGCCATTGCTGTCGTACAGTATTTGTGTGTTAATGGCGCAGCCAGCCGAGCGAAGGCAAATAAAATGGCCCAGCCAGCCAGCCAGCAGATAGGAAATAATATCAAAAATGTGCAGCACACGGATTACTTAATGGACGAGGAGTTGGCGTTGCTGGTTTCGGCATTTTCAACTTTATGCAACTTCTTGCGGCCAACCGCACGCAAAACTATCACACACACACACACACACAGACACGCACACAATGCATCTCGTTCGCATTCTGATTTTCGCATCCATCAGCTGCGTGTGCACCACTGCGAATAATGCGATTTTAATAATGTAGCGATAATTTATGATTTCTGCACACACACACACACACTCACAAGTCCGCAGAAATTCGGTTAAGAGATATTTGGCTGACAGTTGCACAAATCCTTTTATAATGCACAACTTGGCGAGCGTTTAAAATTCGATTTGTTGGCTGACTTTTTGGTAATGTAGTTTTATACATATGTACCTATGTGCATGCTTACATACATACATACATGCATTTTTGTGCACATGTGTGTATAGCAAAAATATTAGAAACAACTGGCGCCAGTGTAAAGTTTTTTTTTTGAAGCATTAATTGTAACTGTTGGATTTAAGAGTGAGTGGGTTTTCTTTAACCCTTTTGACCCCGATTTTCATCCTGTGTCTCGATATTAGGTTAGGTTAGGTTAGGTTAAAGTGGCTGTCTTGGCCTGGGACTTGCCGAGAGACACACTTAGGCCACGGAATGGGCCCGTTGTGATACCACAAATTGAAAGGTCTGTCTTACTGCAAGTCGAGAAGCCTATACAAGCCATTTCGAGGAGTGAATGAACTCAAGCAAGTCATTGATTTTGGCTGAACTGAGGTTATTCAAGTTGTCGAAGAAAGGAGATCCTAGAGTCTTACATCTTCGTCTAGATAGAGCCGGACAGTTGCAGAGAAGATGGCTGATAGATTCCTCCTCCTCTTCATTGAAGCAACTGCGGCAGAAGTCCCAACCGTTGACGCCTAGCCTGGAAGCATGGCGTCCAAAAAGACAGTGGCCAGTCAGGATTGCGACGACCTTACAAATGTGTTGCCTGCTAAGCGAAACAAGTGCTCTTGTTCGCCTAAGATTAAAAACAGGCCAGAGCTGTTTAGTTATGGAACATGTGCTCTCCCCTTGCCATCGCCTGTTAGCCTTGTCGAGGTAGAGGGAACAGATCATTAGTTTACAGGAAGCGAGAGGAATGCCTGCCGTAACTGAGGTGTTGAAGTGCGGGAGGGTGGTGCCACGCCTGGCAAGCTCATCAGCTACACAATTTCCACTGATGTCTTTGTGGCCCGGTACCCAGATAAGGGTAATGTCGTGCGCATGCCCTAGCTCATTTAGTAGGGAGCGGCAAAGAGTAACCACTTTCGATGTGGTTGAAACCTTCTTGAGGGATTTAATTGCTGCCTGGCTGTCAGTGAAAATGCGAACCATACCTTTAGGGAGGTTGCATTGTTTTAGCATAGACAGGGCTTTAAAAATGGCCAGAACTTCCGCTTGGAAGACACTGCAGAAATCTGGAAGACGAAAACATTCTTCCATGGGTGGATTTTCACACATAACTCCACCCCCTACTCTACCATCCAATTTGGAGCCGTCAGTATAAAAACATACTCCAGTTTTCGGAACCGTGTCTTGTTCCCACTCCTGTCTGTGAGGTATGAGGGTTGAGAATTTGGAGTTGAAAACAAATGATGGTAGCGAGTAATCTATATTGTCCCGTAGGTCAGGTGAGCTGCCTAGAATCTGGCAGTGACCGAAATCAGTACGTGTCCATCTATTGATGATGTTTAGTCTCACTGCAGAGAGGGTAGCCATTTGTTTACCGAAAAGGTCAACAGGGAGAAGGTGGAGCAGGGCGTAGAGTCCTTTGGACGGAGTCGATCGCATGGCCCCAGTTATTATGAGCGCCGCCGATCTTTGAACTGAGTCCAGAGGTTTCTGGTTGGTCCCCTTATCCAGGGCAGTCCACCATACAATTGCTCCATAGAAAAGAATGGGCCTAATCACGGAGATGTACAACCAGTACACGATGCGTGGTTGGAGACCCCATTTTTTGCCAACTGCTCTTTTGCAAGAGTACAGTGCAACAGTTGCCTTGCGAACCCTTTCTAGTATGTTCGCTTTCCAGTTAAGTTTCCTATCCAGCAGTAGACCAAGGTATTTGGCCTGCGAGCTGATAGTTAAACTAGTCCCGTTAAGAAAAGGCGGGTTAAAAGTAGGAACATGGTGCTTCCTTGTGAAAAGGACCAGATCGGTTTTGGACGGGTTGACGCCCAAACCGTTCCTAGAGCACCAAGATCCCAATAGGTTCAGGGCACCTTGAAGAAGATCGACCAGTGTCGAAAGGTTCTTCCCAGATACCGCTATGGCCACATCGTCTGCGTATGCAACAACCTTACACCCCGTACGGCTCAGTTGCAAAAGCAGGTCATTAATCGCAAGGTTCCAAAGGAGAGGAGAAAGGACTCCCCCCTGCGGGGTACCTCTGGTGACCCACCTCCTAACGGAGGAGTAACCTAGCGAAGAGTTAATAACCCTATTTGTTAAAAGGAAATGAACTATGTCCACTATCGGCTTACATAGTTTCAAGTTGGTCAGTGAGCCAGTAATGGCTGCCGGAATAATATTGTTGAAAGCTCCCTCAATGTCGAGAAAAGCCACCAAGGTGAATTCTCTATAAAGGAGGGAGTATTCAATTTGCCGCACGAGTGCATGAAGAGCCGTCTCGACGGACTTGCCCTTCGTATATGCATGTTGGTTGGGTGAAAGTAGATGACCCACTTTGTCCCTAATGTAAAAGTCAATGAGCCTTTCAAAGATTTTGAGAAGAAAAGAGGACAGGCTAATAGGCCTGTGATCTTTTGCTTTCGAGTGTGAGACCTTCCCCGCTTTAGGTATGAAGACCACGTTTACCTCAGTCCAAACAGTAGGAATATGAGATAGGTGTAGAATAGCTACAAAAATCTCCAGAAGCCACGGTACGACCATGTCTGATGTGTGTTGCAGATCAGCTGGGATGATACCGTCAGGCCCCGGAGACTTGAAAGGAAGAAAACTATTTATAGCCCAGTGCAGTTTTTCACTGCTGACCATGTCTTGCCCCCCCATGCTATGATGTGGGCCGATTGAACTTGTTGTACCCAGGATAGTTTCGTCGGTACAACTATTACCCGGAAAGTGGGTGTCAACCAAGAGTTCGATTGTCTCTTGGCTTGACGATGTCCAGGAGCCGTCTTCCCTCTGCAGAAAGCTGGGGACCGCAGGACTGGAAGCGAGAATCTTTCGAAGGCGACTGGCCTCAGAGTTGCAGTCTATGTTCTGGCAGAACTGCCTCCATGAGGATCGCTTAGCAGATCTCACTGCTTTTTTGAAAAGCTTTAGTCTGGCTTTATATTCGGACCAGTCGTTAGTCGCCCTAGCGCGATTGAAAAGTTTGCGGCACTCCCTTCTCAGCACAGCTATCTCAGAGTTCCACCAATTAGGTTTAGTCCTACCCCAGAGTGGTCTCACAGGGCATGACTCCTCAGTGGCAACTTTGTAAGCAGCTGTGAGGGATACTACCGCGTTATCCAATTTCTGAACTGAGTCAATCTTACTGGGACAATCAGTTGGCAGAGATCTCGCAAAGATTTCTCTGAACATATCCCAGTCCGTTCGAACTCTGTTTCTATAAGAGGTGACCAGAGGGGTTGCAACTTCTATGCGAAAATCTAAGTACCTGTGGTCGGAGAAAGAGTGCTCCATGGAGACTCTCCATTCTTTGAGCAAATTAGTGGCAAATTCATTTGCCAACGACAGATCAAGGACCTCTTTACGGACCGAGGTAATAAAAGTGGGCTCATGCCCAGTGTTTACAACATATAGATTGGTACTAACAATATATTCAAAAAGTGACTCACCTCGCGGGTTGATGTCCGAACTGCCCCAAATGGTGTGGTGCGCATTGGCGTCTGTTCCGATGACCAATGGCATTTTGTCCCTCTTAGCCGCCGCCACTACTTTTTTCAGCAGAACCGGCGGGGGATCCTCGGAGTCATTGTGGGCCATGTATGTGGATGTCACCCAAATTGTGGAACCCGGTACTTCCAGCGCCGCCACTACGCTATCTGCATCACTGAAACTGGTAAGTACAAATGCGTTAATGTGTTTTTTAACGAGGATACAGGATCTGTTTTTACCTCCACAGGGTATATACAGAGTTCTGTATCCTGGTGCGTTGAGACCACAAATGCGCCCGTTGCAGACCCAGGGTTCTTGAACGAGCGCAATCTCCTCCCCATTTTTAGAAAGTCGGAGGAGAAGTGCGGCAGATGCCGCTTTGGAGTGGTGCAAGTTAATTTGCACCACTTTCATGTCCACCCACGGGAGGGTCCGACTGTGCGACGATAGTGCTGTCTGCGTCGTCGGAGTGGGAAGACAGCAGCAGTTCGTCCTCGGAGGGACCACCAAACAGGTCACGGACCATGTGTGACGTGGATTCCTCGGACGTAACACTGGCCGCATCTTCTACTTCTGACACCTCCATGGCCTGTGCATCAGTTACCACATTTGTGTCTTGGCGGTAGACATGCAAGGTCAGATGAGAAAAACAGAAGTTAATCTCACCCTTCCTTGCAGCAAGGGGGGCTAGGGATTCCTCGTTCAGGATGATGACCATCAGACGCGAGTTACCCACGGCCTCACCAAGTCTGGCCACCCTCCAGTCGGCGGTAGGGAGGTCAGGGTTACCCAGCTTAATCAGCTGCAGAATAGTGACAGGGTCGGAATAAATTGCCGGAACCCTCGTCCGAGAGCGGGGACGATTTGGAATATTGTCCCTCGTTACGGCCTCAAGCCTTGCACCAGGCCAGACTTCGCCAATGCCTGCGATTGCCAGCGAGTAGAGCTCGGCAGAGCGCTGATCAGCGCACGAGGTAAGCTTTACACGATTTTGGAACCATCCAAAATCGCGACAGCACGGTGGTGGGCCCGGGTTCTTGGCCAGCACCTCAATGTAAGCTGGCCACAGCTTATTTTCAACTAGTGGCCAGTTTTTGGGGGAGATCGAGCCGTCTGTGTTGCTACGATCAATAACCGCCAGAGTGAGGCTATCTTTAGCAGCCTCTCTGAAAGAGCGAAAGCTTCGTTTGCTGACCGTCGGGGTCTGAGCGGTCCTGGCGCGTTTAGCCGCTGCCGGAGGTTCCTCAGCTGATCGCTGCCGCTTTATGACCATAGTTTTGGTCGCGTGCTCCGCAATCACCGCCTTTGCCCATTCACGAGAGGCTATGTCCTTCTCCGTGAGGTCTTCGTCCTTGACTGCGCTTAGCCTGTCGAGGATTTTGTGTGCCGATCTCCTATTGCGGTACGCCTGTGTCGAAGCACTAACAGCGCGCGCAGCAGAGGGCTTGATGGAGGTAGCCTGGTTTGCTACAACTTGGCGAAGCGTGGGATTTACACCTGACGACAACGCTCTTTTGGGTTGCACAGCCTCTTTTGCAGATGTAGCTGGCATGAAGAGGGCACTCTGTCCTGATCTGCTCGCAGACTTTGTGCTACTCAAAAAGTGGCCTCGGCTGTCATTTGGCGCTGCACCTGAACCTCCTTTTAAAAATGGGCGGACATTTGACCTAGGTTGGCCCAAAGGTCTAGCCCCACCCTGAGAAGGAGCAATCGCAGCCCGATTTTCCGAGGCTGGAGTGATCTTGGTGCCAAAAACGCCCTTGACACTGCGATCAGCCGTTGATATGACTGCACTTTTGCGCGCAGCCATATTACCGGAAGAAGTTGAGGTAGCGCTGCGTCCAGCTACGCTTTTACCTCTGGAAACATATCCAGAAAAAGTTGTGGTAGCGCTGCGTTCAGCTGCGCTTTTACCACTGGGATTATCTTTCCCACCTAGTGTCACTACCCTATCACCATCGGTGGTAGCGCTGCGCTCAGCTGCGCCATTGCCCTCGGGATTTAAATTTGCCCTGTGTGGCATCACCGCATAAGGTTAGCAAAAAGGAGAGAAAGAGCAAAAGAAGTAATAGAGCCACTTATCTTGGTGATGAAAATGGCGCCTACAAAAAGCACTGGCAGCTCGCCACTGGAGCACCAGGGTCCCCCGCCGCCGTCACAGCACAGCCGACAGCAAATTGGCATCCGCGCCACCAGAGGCCGGGACCGGCACTTGCACCCGGTACAATGAAGCCTCCTCCGACAGCAGACAACAGCACCGGCGAGATATGCGATGACAAAAAACGGCAACCAGCAGGCCACCAAAAACAGCAACAATGACACGTAGCCGCCGGGTCTAGGCGACAATCGTGAAAAACGTTGACAAAACCGCGTGCGCACTTTGCACTATGCACTTAAAACGCAGAGGAGCACTTGCACGCAAGAAAACGACCACCTTTTGGCACTTGTCGCGTTTATTTTTTTAGAAATTTAGATTCAAAAAGATCAAAAGCGCGGAGACAAGAAAATTGTGTGCACATCGGTGCAGCGTTGCCAGACCTTTTCCGTGTCTCGATATTACTTTTTGGTATTTAAATCATGAAACAGTCACCTAAGAAGTGTGCACACGACAATTGAAGTCGCTATGCCTCTTTGTTAGAGTTCTAGAGCTAGTTTACTTTTGGCAATTTTAGCTTAAAGCGGGTTAAATAAATTTGTTATCAATATTTTTTAATTACAGAAAAAATTATTTAATATTTACGGAAAAATACAAAATGATCACTTTTCGATTTTCTTTAACCATTATTAAAGAAACAGTGTTTTGATCAAACGCGTCCAATTCGTAGACTTCAATTAGAACACAAACTTTCCCTGATATCGCTGCAAATTATGGGAAATTATTTTGGAGATAACAGTAACATTTTTGTAGTTTGCTTTGAATTCACTTCTGAAAATATTAATTTGCTGGTGCCTACTTAAATTAAACCCATAAATAAATCGTAGCTTTTGCTATAAGATGACAAATAGGTGAAGTTGCTCTCAGGCAACTTTGGGGTCGAAAGGGTTAATAGGAAAGGCGTGGCATGGAAAAAAATACTTTATTAGAAAGCCAATAAATTTAAGTATAATATAAAAAAAATAATTTCGATTTATGGTAACAAAGAAAAATCTGAATGTCTATGATTCGTTACCGAATCAAAGGTACGAAATGGGATAACAGATATAAAAAGCTTTATTGTAATACAAAACTTGTGTGGTATTTTTCCAATCATTGTGTGTTGATTTTGTACAAATCTGGTTATTTTAAATATTTTTAAAGAATTTAAGAAGAAAAATATATACAAAAGTCTATAAGTCTTTAATAGGGAAGGCGTGGCGTGACAGAAAAATATTTTATTTTTATTTTTTATTTTTATTTTTTTATTTTTTTTAGATTTAAGTATAGCATAAAAAGCATAAACTTTCGGTATATCGTAATAAAGAAAAATCTGCCAGCATTACTAATTTCTATGATTCGTTAATGAAGCAAAAGTACAAAAAGGGTTAACAGATTTAAAAAATTTGTTATAATACAAAACTTGTACGGCATTTTTCCAATCATTCTGTGTTGGTTTTGTAAAAATCTGGTTCTTTTCGTATTTTTAAAGAATTTAAGAAGAAAAGTCTAGATTTTTTCAAGGCCCGCCCATCTTTAATAGAGAAGGAGTGGCATGGTCAACAAATATTTTATTAGAAAGCCAATAGATCCAAGTATAATATAAAAAATATAAACTTTCGATTTATCCTAATGAAGAAAAATCTTCAAACATTACTTATTTCCATGATTCGTTAACGAATCAAAGGTACGAAATGGGTTAACAGATTTTAAAACATTTATTATAATACAAAATTTGTGTGGCATTTTTCTAATCATTCTGTGTTATTTTTATACAAATCTGGTTCTTCTTAGTACTTTAAAGAATTTAAGAATAAAAGTCTATGTATGAGGATTTTTTCAATTTTAAAGGTACGAAATGGGTTAACAGATTTAAAATTGTATTATAATACAAAATGTGTGTAATATTTTTCCAATCATTCTGTGTTGGTTTTGTAGAAATCTGGGTATTTTGAGTATTTTTAAAGAATTTAAATTTCTGCATTATCTGAAAATCTCTATCCAAGTTACTTCATTAACCCTTTCGCTACAGGTATTTACTGGGGAAAGTTCAATATTTAAATTTTAAGTCTTAGGCTTCTATGTGGTTATATTAGCAACATTCCATAAGAAATTTTTTAATTTTTATACTCGGACCCTGTATTTTAGAGTGTTTTTCTATGAGAGCAACCACATCGTTGTAGTTGTAATAATTACTTAAACATACAACTTTTTACGCATAACGAAAATTTGAATATTTCTTCATTTACTTCAGCCAAAACTAAAAAAAAAAAGTATATAAATTGAGAGAAAACGTCAAATTAAAAAGTTATCTAAAGTTTTCTGCTTCTTCTTCATTTACTATGTCAAGATATACCATTACAAAAACGTGTATACTTCTCTTCTTTAAACTTAAATATTCAGTTTATTAATTTCGTATTTTTCCTAAAACTTCAAACTATTCTAAAGACCAACAAAAAAATGTATTCTTGCAACCATAGAGGATGCAGACGTCCACAAAGTAGCATGTTGCCATATGGCAACAAAATAGCGAAAGGGTTAAGGTACTCCACAGTTTTTCCAAAACACTCAATTCTCTCCAGTGTTGCCAGATACCTGAAATTATTTTCTCCGAAATCTTAAAAAAAAATACTCAAAATTCCTCCCAAAAGTTAAAAAAAATCTCCTACAATTTTGTTTAATTTGCGTAATTTTAAAGGAATCAAATTTCTCACAAAAAAATAAAAATATATATGATACATATAATTTTTTTAATGCAGCCCTTTTTTATTCATCTTCAGCTTAACAACAAAAACTTAACTTAACTTAAAAAAAATATAACAAATGAATTAAATAAAAAGTGCCATTTTTGGTGGGATTTCATTGTGACAGCAATAAGTGAGAACGAGATAGAACGAGCTTGCATTTTGTATGCATACACATTTTTAACACAATAGGATGCTTTGACTATTAAAATAGTTGCCAAAATATGTTTTGAGCCAGTGTTTCCAATACATCGTTACATACATACTTCGTTATCCAAAAATCTCCCAAAAATCCACTACGGATCCGAAAAATCTTCTAATATAAAATATCTAAATCTCCTCAACTTTCTCCTAAAAATTCTCCCAAAAGGCCAAGAATCTCCTAAATCTAGGAGGAATTCTCCTGATCTGGCAACACTGATTCTCTCCTTTCTTTGCAGTATCTGAAGATAACCATCGAACTGCCCTATTTTAGGTACTGAACAAGTTTTGTAGAAGAATACCCACTTTCCTTTCTCTGCGGTATTTCAATCTCTGCAGTCCCTAAAGGGCTCCTCTTGTGTTTCCAGCAGCTATTACTTTCATGACAACCATCCTTCCATCCATCCTAATAGTATCCAAAACTAATTACAAAATATATTACCAGAACCTTTTTGAAAGTTCTATAACAAGAAATGTATTTCTCAAACATTGCAATTTCTACCCAAAATCACAATTTTCTACACAAACTTGTACGCTACGGACCCACGCGGCCAGAGTTCATGCCCTCAGCCTTGGCCAATCCCTCAAGTACCAAATGTTCTCCACTCCAACAACATTGTCATCTATCAGCGACAGAATGGCGGAAGGGTTGCACCCGCTCATTTCTCACATGGCGCAGTATTTTCGACAGCTCGGCCCGTTATCCCACCGCACCACATGCGCCAACACACACACACACACACACACACGCACACACATAGACATTTTATTTAAATTATTACGAATAGAGTGTGCTTAACGTGATTATTTATAGCCGACTGTAGTCGCATTCGCTGCCGCCGCCTTCAGTTCGCAGCAGCGCGGCGAAATGCTCAAATTTGTTTCGGGCGTGTTCGTTTGGCCTGCCGCAGCCATAAACTCTCGCTCAACATTTTCATATCCTGCGCACACGCTGCAAATATGAAATATCATTTGCTATTCGCTTTTTGTTGTTATTTTGTGTTGTTGTTGTTAAAATTGTTTTTCCTAGCAAGTCGTATGCGAAACTTGAAATGTTGTGTGCCGGCCTTGTTTGGTCGAAAAATTCTTTTGGGCGTACATTTTTCTGTTCTGTGTTGGATTTCGGCTGCTGCTGCTGCTGCGAGTTGAATTTGTTGCATGTATTAAAATTATGCCACTGGGGTGCAATTATTTATTTACAGGAATTTGCACGCGGCGGCACAAAGGGCGACGACGACGACGACGGCGCAAACATGTGAGCTTTGTACTGTTTTGACAAATGTTTGAGTTTTTGTTGTTGGTGTTGGTGATTTTGCTTGCTTGCCAGCGACCAAAACAAGCGAGCGAATTTCAAATGAAATAAATGGCGAACGTGTAAGCGGGCAAAAAACAAGCGTCGTTAGTGTCGCCAGGGAGCATTTACAAACATTTTCTTATTTCGCTTATTACATCTCGGCCAACACCATAACAGCAAGAAAAAAGTATCATAGAAAATGCGAGTGCGCCGAGTGGCAAAGATCTGACAGCGGGCACCAGAACAGCGGCAAAGCGATGCTAAGGCAATGTTTATACGGAATCACAACAAATAATACGATGACATTTTAAATAAGCCAAGAAAGCTTACAGCAATACAAAATGTTCTTTAATGGTTGCTAGAAGAAATTATGAAGTGCCGCACATTAGGCGGACTTGAGTCAAAGTTGAGTATAGCACTCGGTCTGCTTTTGCTTAGAGGGAACTGAAACTAATATTTTGGAATTAAAGTTTGTAGAGCATTAAATTTCTGAGTATTTTTTGAACAATGCTAAAATTTTTCCTTACGTGATCTAACTTTATGGATCCACTTATTTAGATATGGGTCCACAGATAGTCTCTCAGTTTGAAAAATTGTATGTATTTGTTGGTTTAATTTTTGTGTTGATATTTTTGTTGGGTTAAAACTCTTTAGATCACATTCCAAGTGGGAATCCAAAAGTTTAGGATACTCAAATTTTTATCGACCTACTAATACATTTTTAATCCATGTAAAGGAAAAAAAATATCTAACACAAAAGTCAAAGAAGGAGTAGTCTGTCTGCATCAGTTTTATTAAATTGATAAACTATGTTATGTCATTGAGAATTGGCGAAGTGATCAAAGAAACGGTTGACCTGAAACCTGAGTTGATAATTTGATAATCTTTCACATACAACTTCTCAGCCTGAGTTGTTAATTTTATAACCTCTCCAGTGCGATTGTACTTCCTGTATTTAATTAACCGAAGTAATTTTTACCGAAGCATTGGATTAAAGCTTTCTAGGTGTAAATCGATAGAAGAAAGCTTCTCAGACCCTTCAATGATAGTCTCCTCAGACGCTCTTAGAGGCTCTTTCTGGCAATGGATTTGATAGTTGCCGAGATCATCTGCATCTATAACAACATTCAAGCGCCTCATTTTAGTCATCGATATCTCAGTTTCAAAGATCAAAGGCAGTAATACATCGGATTGCTCAGTTGGATAGTTCATTGATCTGAAAATTTTTGTGATGCTAATCAATCACCAAATCATTACGAAAATTGGTTCTGCTGTTCATCGCAAGCACACTTCGTATCGCCGGATTGTGACAAAATAAAACGCACTAAAATTCTTCATTTCAGTTCACCACGATACATAGTCACTTTATTTAAAAATTTGCAGTCACTTTGCTTTCACTTCACTTTCCTTATACGTGTTACACCGGTGTTTGCCTAAACCAAAACTGACTCGCAACACCATTTCCGGTTGCCTTTCCTACTTGTTTGCCCAGAGCGTAAGTCGTCCTCGAACATTCCTCCTCACATTCCGCCTCACATAGTCTCTGCAATAATTCCGCAATATTACCATGCCCCTAAAAGTATGCAATACTGCTGCTGCCGACAAATGGCATGTTCAGTGCAGTAGTGTTGCCTATGCTTAGGGGCCCGCAGTTGCGCAAAGCTTTATCGTCACATTACACAGTGATTCGTTCCATAGAAAAAATTCAAAACATTTATAGCAGTGGCGTATCCAGGATTTCATGAAGGGGGGCGGATATTGGAAGAATTATTCAACATATTTTTATACTTTTTTCAACATGGTTTACGCTTTTTTCAACAATTTTTTACGCCTTAAGCTTTGCGTTTATTTGTTTTAATTGCTTTTTTCTCAAAGCAAAATCACATACATGAAATTATATAAAAATCTAATTTTTGTAATTAATAGTATATTACAAAATAAAATCAAGCCTTCGTTGCTTAGTACACATTTTATCGATCACTTTTTCTGCCGTTCATCATGTGTACTGCCAACATTGCTAATATGGCGTTCAAACTGACTCATTTAAACTAGTTTAACCCTTTCGCTACAGGTTTTTACTGGGGAAAGTTAAAATTTTAAATGTTACGTCTTAAACTTCTATGTGGTTATATTACCAACATTCCATAAAAACTGTTTAATTTTTATACTCGGACCCTGTATTTTAGAGTGTTTTTCTATAAGAGCAACCACATCGTTGTGGCTGTAATAATTACGAAAACATTAAATTTTGTACGCATAACGAAAATTGGAATATTTTTTCATTTATTTCAGCCAAAATTAAAAAATAAATGTATCTAAATTGAAAGAAAACGTCAAATTAAAAAGTTCTCTAATTTTTCTTCTTCGTTTACTATGTCAAGATATACCATTCAAAAACGTGTATACCATACTTCTCTTCTTTAAACTTTAATACTCAGTTTATTAATTTCGTATTTTTCCTAAAACTTCAAGCTATTCTAAAGACCAACAAAAAAATCTATTCTTGCAACCATAGAGGATGCAGACAACCACAAAGTAGCATGTTGCCATATGGCAACAAAATAGCGAAAGGGTTAAGTAAAAAGAGCTTTTTGTTGAAGACGACCGTCCAGACTGCTCAATGAGGTTCAATTTGACAGCTGTTTATTTACAAACAACAAATAAATATTTTTGTGAACTGAAGTGCTGCGAGCATGATTCGAGCGAAATATTGGCGCATATTTCACAATCCACGGCAAAATACTCACCTTCGTCCAAATATTAGACGCCTTGTATTCAGATGCCATAAAAAGGCGATGAATGGAATGAAAGTAGTGCGAGCAAAACAATTTTTTTCATTCATTCCAAATTTTTCAAATTTTCAATTTTTCTTTGGTTTTGTTTTGATGAAATGACAGTTCAATATTAAGGGATGTGTTTCATATATGAATAGTTGTGTTTCATTGGTAAAAAAGCTTTTTCATAGAAAGCTTTCGGATACAACCCTTCGCTAAACTCGTCTTAAAACATGTTAAATGGTTTATTTTATTTTTATTTATTTATTTATTTCATTAATTAGCCAATGAATACAGTAAAAATTCTTAAGGCTAAGTTGAACACATTTTAATTGAGATTTGTACAAACGTAATAAAAGAGAAAGAGAAAGAAAAAAAAACAAAGTGATGCTACTTATAGAAAAGATTTAATGAATACATGAATTGATTTTTTGAAACTGAGAGATCAATATCAACAAATTTAGAAATTCTATTGAACTCAATTAAGGCTCTGGAGATAGGTGCATTTCGCGCATAAAGAGCCCTAAAAACACCTACATGGAAGAGCTCAGAGCAACGAAGAGCTTTAGGCGGAATATTCAAAAAAATCCTCTCGAGGAGAGTGGGACAGTCAACCACACCACTGAGTACATCAAAAATGAAAGATAAAGACAGGATTGTTCTCCTACTTTGCAAAGATTTTAAGTTAATCAATAGGCAACGCGATTCGTAGCTGGGCATAGGATCAGTAAAGCGTAAATTACGCAATGCAAAGCGAAGGAAAACTTTTTGGATCCTCTCAATCCTAGCCACATGGCACGCAAAATATGGAGACCAGATGAAGGAGGCAAATTCAAGCCTGGAACGAACTAGTGCCGTATACAAAAGCTTTAGCGTGTATGGGTCAGTGAAATCCGAGCTATGACGCCTCACAAAAGCAAGCATGGCATATGACTTAGAGATAACAAAATTAATATGATTAGCAAACGCAAACTTCGAGTCAAAGATTACGCCCAAATCTTTAATTTCATCAACACGCATCAGGGGCGCCATGGAAATGTGATAAGAGGTGTCAATGACTTTGTAACGTTTTGAAAAGGTGACTTGAAAACACTTGTTTATATTCAGTGACAATCGATTTTTGATACACCAATTGCTGGTTTAACACGTTTAATTTCCAACAACAATTGCATGTGAATAAACAGGTTTTCGAACTGGTTTTGTTCGGTTAACTTGCTTAAGCACATTAAACACGTTTAAGTCGTCAGTTTGAACGCCATATAAACCATTCAGGCTTTCCTTGATTGAAATTAAAAAAAACAACAAATTAAAAAAAATGTTTTATTTTTATATCACACCCTTATTAAGTACCTGTCTAATGCTGTTCCGAAGATAAGTTTTCAGGCGTTTCAGTGTTGAAAATGATCGCTCTGATGTTGCTGTAGATACCGGCAGAGTAGCTAAAATGCTGAGCAATTTGTGCAATTTAGAAAAAGAGACTTCATCATAATCTCTTGATAATCTGTAGAGTTACACAACAGCCAGACCAATTTTTCGTTCTGTCGGTGACAAAACCGCTCGCCAAGAACGTAACGGTTGTAATCAAGAATGAACCTCGTTAACACCAATAAGAGATATATGAAAAAAGTGGGTTTAGTGACAACTGCTATGTTCGTCCTATGAAAAGGACACACTAAGTAAACAATTGCTGGGTTTTCGCCGAAGATGCCCCTTTGAGCACTTCTCATCATAACCAGGATATGTTGGTGAAAAAAATTACCTGAAGTTATATCGTTTTACAAAAAGTCAAAAGAAGTAGTTGACACTTTAGACCATTTGGTTGTTCACTAACTATAACGTCAAGCGAAAAAATAATCGCTTTTGATCCCAGCTGGAATCAAAACAAAAAGTACAAGCGGCGAATTTTTCTTGAAGACTAAGATTTGAGTTTAGTAAAGCTAAAGATTTTGCGTAGAGCAACGTTACCGAAAGGAAAATCTTCATGCTGACTTCTTATCTAAATACAGCCAATTTACCAAACCTTGTCTGAAAATCATAGCCGACCAAGGGGGGATCTATCCCCCTAATCCCCCCCTGAATACGCCACTGATTTATAGTATCAGAATTTAACGATTTTGATGTCATTTAAAAGGTAATTCTTCAACTAAGAAAACCCCAAAAAATCTGTGCAAAAAATTAATTAGTGTGTCTGCAAAAGCTGCTTAAAGTTGAAACTTTTTCACAATTTTTATCATATATTTTCTGTTTTTTCGTCTATACAGTAAAAAAAATTGTAAAAATTTTTGTAACCATAGAAGTTGCCATAACTTTCAATATAAATTAAAAAATAATATGGACATTTTCGCTTTTAATTTTTTTTCCAAATTTGTAAACCTGAGGCTTCTATTTCACTTTTAATTTTAAATATTTTTCACAACTAAAAATCTGAAAATTAAGAAAACTTAGAGAAAAATATCTAAAAAGTATGTGAAAGTATGTTTCTGGATTTTATTTTATTTCAAGAGGCATTCTTTCTTTGTCAAATAATGTAATTATATTCTCCGATATCTTCCGATCTCAGAAAATAATTCCATTTTAAAAATTATCTAAACACCTATTTTTCGACAAAATTTATTTTATCCCTTGAAATAAATTGGAAAAGTGAAAAAACTGCACAAATGCAAAATGTACATCTACTGTTATCATTTTCATTGCAAAACTAAAGGATCCCGATACAATTTCTGTTACTCTTTGCAATTATTATTGTTGACGTAACTGATTAAATGTAAAATCTGATTAATCTAGCCAACACACATGTTGGTAAAGCTTAGCAAAAATTACGAAAATTGCTATTTAAGTCTCAGGCATTGCCAAACTATGAAAGTTCAAGAAAAAAAAATGGAGATTTCCATTCAGCAAACCATGATATACCAAATTTTATGAAGAACAGACTACTCCTTCTAATTTTGTCCCGCGGTTGTATAGAGTCGAATCACTGTGCAATATAACAATATATATTTTTATATACAATAGAAAATATAGAAAGGATAACCAGTTAATGACTGTAGATTCATCTTCAGAAAGCAGGAGAGGCTACTAAAATTGACTACTGACTGAAGAGACTCTTTTCTGAAGAGTGTTTTGACTGTTTAGAAAAAATAAACTACTGACTGAAAGAAAAAAGAGACTACTGACCTTTTCACAAGAGTTAAATTTGTTTTCTCTTAAATTATGCTTAACACATTTGGCACTAATTTCCTATGAAATTATATCCAGTTTACTCATAAATCTGTAAACGCCATAAGCAAAAAATTAAAAAGGAACAGTGTTGATTACACCGTGCGACAAAAATTAATAAAATTTTTCACATCGGAAAAAATCCATATGGGCGTGAAACTAAAGACCAAACATAGTAATACTGCGTACTCAGTTTTTCATTTCTACATCCTTTGTCCTTTTAAAAGGGCTTCAAAATTTTAAAGGGGATAAAAAAAAATATATAAAAAATACTTAATCTCGTTAGAATATGGCGATATGTATATCAAATGAAAGAGGAAAGGCTCGAGAATATAAATAAAACTGATTTTTTACCCACTTGTAAAAAAAGGATATGAAAAAGGTCCTTTGAAAATTTTAATCCTTTATGTCCTTGAAAATTTATATAGAATTTTCTTGAAAAGTAGGTATGTTAGAACCCAAAATCTCCTTGATCACGTGTCAAAATTTCATTACTCTAACTTTATTGGTTCGAAAGTTATTAAAAAAAAGGCGGAAGCTGCAATTCTAATGAACATGAACTACAAAAATTCTAATTTATTTGAGTATCAGTACTTTAAATAATAAAAAGATACAAAATCAATGAAGCGAGAATAATTAAATCTTGACACGTGATCAAGGAGATTTTGGGTTTTAACATACTTACTTTTCAAGAAAATTCGTTGTTAATTTTCAAGGATACAAAGGATTAAAATTTGCAAAGGACCTTTTTCATATCCTTTTTTTACAAATAGATGAGAAATTAATTTTATTAAAATTCTTGAGCCTTTCCTCTTTCATTTGATATACATATCGCCATATTCTAACGAGGTTAAATATTTTTTATATTTTTTTAATTTGTTATCCCTTTCAAATTTTTGAAGACCTTTTAAAAGGACAAAGTATATAGAAATGAAAAACTGAGTACGCAGTATTACTATATTTGGTCTCTAGTTTCACGCTCATATGGATTTTTCCGGTGTGAAAAATGCTGTCGCACAGTGTTATATAAGAAGCACTCTGATGCCTATTTATACAGTTGTGAAGAAAGAAATTATTCCTAAAAACACTAAGCAGTACACTTTGAAGTAGTTAGTATTCTAACAAATACTGCTTTTGATACCTAAAAGTATGAATGGATCGATTGTCATTTCGCCCATACGGATGAAGGTAAAAGCGAATACAGAGCACACCTCTACTAAAAAGTGCATCACTGTACTGCTTCTGAGTACAAGTATCGCTTCGATGTTCTTAGCAGATTATTGCAATTTACAATCGATTCTCGACACTTGTCAATACTTTCCCATTACAACTGAATGTCGAAATCCTCTCAATTTCCATCAATCAGTGGATGGAATCCCGAAAAATCTGCCACTCAATCAACAAACACTTCTCACACATTCAAACAAACGCCACCCCTCAACACAAACACAGCTTTAAATGCAACCCCAACTTTAAGCGCTCAGCAATCATTCGTCGATTCGTATGCGGCAGCGCCGACCCAGCCGCCGTTTATAAGCGCGCGGCATCAATTTAACACAATCGAATATCTCACTCAGCGCACAACAACACTGGCGCCATCGAAGGCAAATCCGCATGCCGCAACACCGGCGGCACCATTAGTGCGCCGCCAGTGCACACCGATGGCAAAACATCAAACTGAAGCGGTAGTAAAAGTCACAACTGCCACCGACACGTTTGCCGCTGCAATTGACGGCGAGTTGGCGAAAAAAAACGTGAGCAAAAAAAAAGCTAACAAAAAACACACTCACACATACATAAAAAATGGCAGTGGCAAAGTAAAGAAAAGTGTGAAGAAAAAGCGACGCACTTCAATGCACTTTTGCAGCAGCAGCAGCAACAACAACAACAGCAATGAGAACGAGCACGCCGACAGCAGCGATTTAGTTGCGCCTGCAGCTGTCGGCACCACAAATCAATTTGAATGCAAGACAAGCAGCCGGCGCCCACGCACCGCGCCGCCAGTCAGCCGAACAGCCAACTGGCGAACCGAGCAGCGTCAGGCTGTCAGCGTATAACTGACATGGCGGGGCGCGGCGCGGCGCGACAGAGCGAACGTTTGTGGGCACGTGGTGTTGGCGTTGGCGTTGGTTGCTGACGATATCAGCGACTGGTGGACGAGGGGGGCTGCAAAGCGCTACAATTGCAACTGAACTGCGAATGCAACTTGCTGCTGACGCCGTTGCTGCAACGAGTATTTGTATGAGTGGGTATGTGTGTGTGTGTGAGTAGTCTCGTAGTCGATTGTAAGTGCTGCGCTTTAGCTGTGTGTGTTTTTGTGTGGAGTTGCTAGATTTCAAGCCTTGGCAATGTAATCGTCAAGGATATCAAGCACAGGGATCAATGCGCTTATGTTGTGTTTTTGTTGCGTCATTTTTCCTCCTTTTCCGAGCTTTGTGCCGTTTCATTTTTGTGCATTTCTTTGTTTGTTATACACTGAGCTACACTGCGATGCTGGGTATATATGTGTAAGTATAAATTTGTAACGCCCAGAAGAAGGCATGGTCAACGTGATTTATATGCAACTGGAATGACGAACAGATGACCGTCCGGCTTATTGGATGTTGATTGTTGAATCGTAAGAAAACTAAAATGCTGAGATCCTCACGGCACAAAGTTTATTTCAGGAATGAAAAAATATTTCGATACAAATTTCAAACATTGAATTTCAAAACAAGAATTCTAAAGCTAAGGTCCCACGATTGCCGCAAATGCGCCGATCATAGGCCGATCTGGTCGGGCATTGACTACGCAGAAATTGTCAATTGAGCAAAACGTTTTTTATTTGGATCACACGATTGCCCCAATTGCGACAAATTTTGTCGGCTCAACCTAGCGCACAGAAATATCGCACCGAACGATTTCATAGGTAGGTCACACGATTGCCCGAATCGAAACAAAAATTGAAATAAATTCTCAAACAATTTCAAAGCACCGACAAAATTTGTCGGCCCCTATGGTTGGCGCTCGAGTTGCCGACAAAATTCGGCTCAATTTTGAATTTTTTTGTCTGGCTTCAACTGTTCACACGATTGACGCTACAGTACCGATTTCGTTCGGCGCAACAGAAGACAGATAGAATATTTTTGACATTTGCGCCGAAACCGAATCGAGTTCACACGATTGGCATTTGAGTTTTTTAAAAATGCGTAAAATTTCTACGCATTGCGGCAATCGTGGGACCTTACCTTAAGGATTCATACACTTTATACAGTCAGGATATTTGTATAGTGTTTTTGTTATCCAACACGGATATCTGTTCATCTATAAATTTGAAAGTTGGTAGTACGTTCGTCAATAAGTCCATCCGTTCGGTTCTCCGTTCGTCTCTTCGTCCATCTGTTCGTTCATCTGTTCGTTCATCTAGTTGTCCGTCTTTTGACTTACTTGTTCGTTCCTCTATTAATTCGTGTGTTTATTTGTCTATAAGTTCGTGCATCTGTCCTTTTGTTCGATCGTCTATTCACTGTCTGTCCGTTCTTCTGTAAGTTCGTCTATACCTTTGTCCGTCTATCCGCCCGTTCGCATCTTCATTCCTTTGTAAGTTCGTCTGCCTGTAAGTCGATCAGTCCGTTTGTTCATCTGTTCGGTCATTCGACTGTTCGTCTGTTCATTCGTTTCTTATCCCGATAGTTCGTTCGTCGGTGGTCTGTCCGTTCGTATTACGATCTTAACATCTGTTCGTTCGTCCGTAATTTCATTCATCTCTCTATCCCTCTATTCGTTCGTCTGTTTATTCATCTTTCCCTTGTTCGTCCGTCCCTCTCTTCGGTGGTCTGTCCGTCCGTATTTTGGCCACTCTGGCCGTTCGTCTGTCTCTCGTCATCTGTATGTGTATTCGTCCATCCCTCCGTTCGTCAGTCACTTCGTAATTTGGTTTTTACGTCTGTTCGTTCGTCTATCCGTTGGCATTGTGGTCTTCACGTATTTTCGTTCGTTTGTAATTTCATCCGTCTTTGTATTTAACCATTCGTTCGTCTGTTTCTTCATTTTTTCTGTGTTCGTCCTTTGTTCCTTCTGTTCATTCGTCCGTCCGTCCGTCCGTCCGTCTTTTGGACGCTCTGACCGTTCACTGTCTGGCGGCTGTAAGTGCGTGTGTCCGTTCATCTGTTCGTCGTCTGTATGAGCATTCATCCGTTCCTCTGTTCGTACGCCTGTAAACCCGCCCGTGAATCCGACCTTATTTTCGTTTCTCTGTTTGGTTTTTTATTAGTCTGTCTCTTCATTCGTTTGTAAGTTCGTCTATCCGTCTGTCTATTTATTTGCCTACCTCTACGTCTTTTCGTTCGTCTGTGCGCTTGTCTGTCTGTTCATCAGTTCATTCCTCTATCAATCCGTCTTTTGGTTCGTCTATTTATTCGTCTGTCGGTTCTTTTGTAAGTTCGTCCTTCCGTATTTTGTCCGTCTTTTCGTTCACCTATACGTCGGTCCGTTCGATCTCCATTCACCTGTAAGTCCATCCGATTGTTCGCTCGTCTGTAATTCCATACACCCGTCTATTCATCTGTTTGTTCTGTGTTCATTCGTCTGTCCGTCTGTTCATTTGTTTCTTAGCCCGTTTGTACGTTCGTCTTTGGGTTCGTATTGTGGTCTTTACGTCGATAGACGTCTATCTCTCTATTCGTTCGTCTGTTTCATCTGTTCATCTTTTCCTTGTTCATCCGTCTCTCTTCCTTCATTCATTCGTCTGTCTGTCCGTCTTTTGGCAGCTCTGGCCGTTCGTCTGTCTGTTGTCTGTAAGTGCATGCGTCCGTTCATCTGTCCATTGGCCTGTACGTCATCTGTATGTGCGTACGTTCGTCTCTCCGTTCACTCATCTGTCCGCCCGTCTGTAAGCCCATACGTCCGTCTGTTCATCTCTTCGTTCGTGTATTCATTCGACTGTTCATTTGTTCATTCATATATTCATTCGACTGTTCATCTGTTCATTCGTTTCTTGGCCCGCCTGTTCGTTCATTTGTCCCTTCGTATTGTGGTCTTTACGTCGGGTCGTTCGTCTGTAATTTCATCCGTCTTTCTATCTCACTATTCGTTCGTCTGTTTATTCATCATTCCCTTGTTCATCCGTCCCTCTGTTCGTTGGTCTGTCCGTCCGTATTTTAGCCATTCTGGTCGTTCGTCTGTCTGTTATCTGTAAGTGCGTGCGTCCGTTCCTCTGTTTGTTCGTCTGTTCGTCCGTCTGTAAATCCGTCCTTCTTTTCGTTTCTCTGTTTGTTTTTTTAATCTGTCTCTTCGTTCGTCCATCCGTCTATCTATCTATCTGTTCGTTTGCCTTCGTCTACGTCTTTTGGTTCATCTGTGCGCTTGTCTGTCTGCGTGCCTGTCTGTTCATCTGTTCGTTCGTGTATTTATTGGTCTACCTGTCTTTTCCTTCCTCTGTTCATCTGTCTCTAGGCCCGTCTGTTCTTTTGTCTGCCCATTTGTATTGTGGTCTTTACGTCTGTTCGTTCATCTGTAATTCCGTACATCTGTCTATACGCTCGTTTGTTTGTTTGTTCATCATTCCTTTGTTCGTTTGTCCGCCCGTTTTTTGGCTGCCTACTATATAAAAAGTAGATTTTATAGCAGATACCAAAATCGCACTCTGACACTTGATCAATGTGCAGCGTATGAGTAAGTCGATCAAAACCGACTAAATTTTTCTTACTTGTTTTTTGATTGTATGCATTTTTGTGTTTTTCTCTGTGTTGCAATATCGTTTGTTTGCTTTGCCTGGTGCTTCGTTTTCGCTATTTTGCACTTAGAAGTGCAAACGGCCGCCAGCTAAAAGTGAAATTGAGAGGTAAACAGAAGCAAAAAAGAAAGATGCAGTCGAAGCAGTGGCAGTTGGATGAAAGAAGCTACACAAACCGGCGGCTATGACAAGCAAAAACATAAAAAAAGAAAACAACAAAAAACGGAGAAAAAACGCAACAAACAATACAACTACATCCAATGTGAGGGACTAGCAAAAAAATGACAACTTTAAGTGATGACAAGGCTTTGGCATTGAAGTGCAAACGGCTGACGACAGCATTGCAATAACAACGCGGCTGTCATCAGTGACAGGATGCAGTCAAAGCGCCATTTGGAGGCATCATCGAAAAATGCAAATTCCCAGAAAGAGAAAGAAACTCCAAGAAATTGCACTCTGCACGAAATCACCGCTTATCGCAAAACGAACAGCAGTTTTGATATGAAAAAATTGCATGCAATTAAAATGCAATTAGGCAGCGACACACCAAAATGACAGCAATTTTTCATTTTATTTGAAATATTTTTGGTTTTTGGTTTTTATAAACTTTACGAAAATAATGTAAAAGTTGCTTGCACTTATTTATTTATCAAGCAAAAATTATACAAATAACTACTCACACTTCAGCAAAGCTTCTACATTTCCAACTCCCCACTCTCTCTCTGTCTCTCATGCAACTCCAACCCACAGCAAACGGCATCAATTCACCCACTCAAACCGTTGGCCGCAATCAACGTCCCCCGCCACGGGGCCGCCACTTGCGCGCTCCACTCGAAGCCACTTCAGCCGAGCAGCGAACGCACGCAGTGACTGCCAGTCAACCAGGCACTTCAACTAATTACAATTTCATGGCATTCATAAATACAAAATTGCAATTTCACTACAAGTGCTTTCGTTTCAAAAACCAACACCGTGGAGAGCAACCAAAATAAACGACAAAACAAAAAATCAAAATCAAAGGGAAACGTGCACGTAAAAAAAATGACGGACACCGACAAACATGGGGTTGAATGGGTTGGAGTTGGGGTTGGGTTGGGTTGGATAAAGTACTTTTTAATAATGTATTTAATGCCGCCCGACGTGCTCGACTCGAATTGTAAAAATGTATCTATAGGCGCTTAACGGTTTTTTGTTTTTTGTTATTGTACATTAAACATAAATGAGAGGGAGGAGAGGAACACAAATAAATAATGCATAAATTTGTGTAAATATTAAAATTGCAATAAGCCAAGCCCAGCAGCCAAGGCAGCTACTTTGAAGTGTGACAACCCGAAAAAAAAACACAAATGCGTTGGTGCATTTTGTATACAAAATTCATGGTACCAACGAGTGCGTCTGTAATCCAAGCTGCGATGGACTTCAAATGATTTATTGTGTCGCTTGCAACTAATTAGAGGACATCAGCTTGCCCTACTGTCATAAAGGAGCTAAGAATTTCCAAGGAGTTTAGGTGTGTTACGGCCTCTTTTAGCGGCCAGTTTTGAACCAGAAAGCACCATTTGCTTTAACCCTTTCCGGTCAATTTCCGCATTTTTTGAGATAAAAATTTTTCTCACTGAACGTTTTAGCAATAAAATACAACAAAATATCAAAAATATCATTTAGATTGAGAATTACAGCTCAATCAATTTTGTACAATATATCGTGCAATGGTCCGCAAAGGAGTAAAAATGCATGAAATTTTTGTTTCGTTTTTTTAAGTTTTATGAACAATTCATTAGTTTTTTTGATAGAAAACATAAATTATAACAAAAAATCAAAACGTGATTTCATTTTGATCGAAAGTTATATACATTATATATGTACAAACAATTGATTCACATTTATTCGGCCTTATATAACCATTGTTGTTGTTGCAAAGCCCTTTTTCTCTCAACAAAACACAGAATCAATTAAAATTCGTACAGTTTTACAGAAAGATACCGAATATAGCCGATTCTTATTATCGTAGTGGGAGTGGCAAGTACTCATGTCTAACCTTACATAACCCGTTTCTGCCCAGTAAAACACAAAATCGTTTAGTAATTGTTATTTCTTAGTAGAAATTTGCCGAATAGTCGAATTTTATTAGTCATACGATTTACTGATGGGCGTGGCATTTAAACAAACGGAAAAATTCTGTTACCAAATCCATAACTAAAAAAAAAGCAAACATAACTTGCAACCTTTGCCTTCCATTTGTACGATTTATCGTACAAAGCTTTGGAATATATCGTACAATTTTTTAAAGGCTCGGGAAAAATATTTAGATGCAAAAAATGTTAAATTTAATAAGTTTTATAAATCAACTGAGGTACAAACTTTGAAATTGATTGGCTTTTTGCTACTAAAAAGTATAACATATTTAAAAATTCCTCCGCAGAAGCATCGCATCGCCAAATTCTTGCAAAGAGCTGCTTCCAAAACTCACTCACACTGTGTAGCCACGGCTATTGTGATTTATATTTTTAAACAGAATGGTACAACACAACCTACTTAATAAGAATTAAAAAGCCGTTTCATAAAAAATGCTTTCGCTGTCAAATAAAAAATATTTTAAAAAAATTGCACGATACATCGTACAAATTTCCGGAAAGGGTTAATAAATGAAGCTTCTTCTACTTGAAGCATAATTTTCTAAGTGTTTTAGAATCAAAATAACTGCAATACTTAAGCCAAATATTGAGGTTCAATTACAAAATCATGCCAAATTTTTATTGATTTTAACGTACTAAAAAAACATCTAAGAATACTTCTTTTTCAATTTAAACTTAAAGTTGAGTGGCTGTAAGTCCTTTAAGGCTTGTTGTAATGTATAATTTCCTCCCTTTTTTTCCTCTCTACATAATAAACCAGTTGGAGCTGTTCAGAGCACTTCGTAAGCTGTTGATTACTGTCTCCACCACGTCTCCGATAGCGCCAAAGATATGGTTTTCTAGATGGTTTTTTCGCCTAGAAGTGAGCGCAGGGCAATTTCACAGGAGATGGTCGACACTTTCAAGATTCGTTAGCCTAACTCAGGCCTTCTAGATGATGACCAATAAGACAATGGGACCTGAGAGAACCCCCAAGCCGCCAGCTCTGTGAGAATGCAGATTTACTATTTTGTCCAGAAATTGTGTTATAAAATGAAAAATCTTTATTTATTCTTCTAAATCTATTTCAATGGGTACAAATTTCTCCTCCTTCGATGCACTTATGCAAGCGTTTTTCCCAGTCCTCGCAGCCATTCCAAATAGTCATTTTACGGAATGGCCTTCAACAAATTATTCGATTCGACTTTAATCTTCTCAATTGACTCAAAATGATGTCCCCGGAGCGGTCTTTTGAGATGAGCGAATAGCGAGAAATCGCACGGAGCTAAATTTTTTTTAGTGAAATGGACAAGAAGAACGAGTAAAGTGTGAATTGACAAATGTGATTTGATGCGTCTAAAGCCCCAAAATCCTTCAAATTGATATTGACTGATCCTTCTGATATGCCAATATCATCAGCGAAGTCTTTTATTGGTAATCGATGGTTTCCAATTCCTTGATTTTATTGACCTGTTGCTCATCAGTTGAATTGGATGGTGGCCCGAGACGCACTTCGTCTGCCTTCTTTGAACATTTTGTACCAATCAAATGTTGTTGTTTTTGATAGAGCTTGGTTCCCATAAGGCTTCTGCAATGTTCTCAATGATTTCGTAGCGGTTATTCTATTCAGAAAACAAAATTTAATCGCACTATTTTGTTGAATAATTTCAGACAAAATCGAAAAACGCACTTCTTCAGTTGTACAAAACCAAGCGTAACTCAAACCCTAATGAAAATTTTGACTTGAAATTTGACATGGATGTCAGTAACAGTGCAGCCAACCTAAGAAAAAAATATTTGATCGAAAATAATTACCCAGGTAGCCTAAATCGACAGATTTCGGGACACAGTAGTTTATGGTTAGGAAACAAATAACAAGCTGAGAACATCTGATTTTTGTCGAGAGTAAAGCAGAACGAGCTTTTTTTTTGGGTTAAAGTTTTAAAAAAGATCATTGAGTTTGCTAGTCCTGATCAAAGAATATGTTAAATCTGAATGTGTATGCTTTGTTTTCTTTGTTTTGATGCATTTCTGCAGTATTTGTGTGACGGGTGCTTTCCTTTGGTCTGTCGTGTGAGGTAAAAGATTAGAAATGCAACCCTGTGTGCACTCTAGGCGGGTAATAGATGAACACCAAACTCGCACTGCTGACGTGGCAACCACAGAACAAGAACTGGCGAGCTGCTGACGTGGCAACGACGGAACAAGAGGAACTGCCGACTTGACAGGAACGGAAAAAACGAGCGAGGTGGACATCAGGTGACGAACTGTGCAACGAGGCGGTCAGAAAAAAAAAAGGAAAGAAAAAAAGGGCGCGAGGATCTGGAAAAGGAGCGAAAGTGCGAAAAAAAAGGAGTCCACGACGTGCGGGGGAACATCACCTGCTGTGCAGCCGCCGCCGCGGCGCACGTTCCGGGAGCCGCCACTACGCACTCTCCGGCAGCCACATCAGCGCACGTTCCGGCAGCCACCGCCAGCCAAGTGCTGCGCAGCCGATGACGCAGCGCATGTTCCGGCAGCCGCCACAGCGCACTCTCCGGCAGCCACACAGCACCACCACACCACCACGTGCGGTGCAGCGCTGCCGCAGCGCCACCCGCCGAGTCCGTGCTGCCGCCCCAAAAGTCGGGCAGCCCCACCGCACCACCACGTGCGGTGCAGCACCACCACGCGCACCACGTTTCGGTAGCCATCGCCAGTCGGGCTACCGCCACCACAGCAGCTCCAGTGCCGCAGCGCCGCCGCGGCAAATCACGTTTTGTTTTCCTGGGAAAGGGGGGCGGGGAGAAACCCCCCTGTGCGGTATCAACTATCAATTGCTTTGTTTGACATTTTAGAATAGTAACCTTTAATTCATTTGTTTTGGCGTCTCTGTGAAGGCAGCAACAGAGAAACAGGAATAGGTCCAGCAATCAACGAATTTCTCCTGAGCTTCGCCGCATCGCCGAATTGTTTGCGCAAACAACGAGGGATCGCCGATCAGGTCGAGTAAGTGAACGTAATCTATATTTCTTTTTTGCTGCTTCCGCCTCCTAAATAATATTCTAAGTTCAGAATTGTTATCTTTCCTTTTGCGGCTTCCGCCTTCTAAATCATATTCTGAGTTCCGAATAGTTATATTTCGTTTTTGCGGCTTCCGCCTCCTTAATAATGTTTAGCATAAGTATTAAAATGAATAAAATGTAAATAGATATTGAATGTGATCAGCGTCGTTGCCAGATGGATGGGTCGGGAGAGACGGAATCGCTCTCGCTAAGGTTGGGAAGGGGAGAGCCGGGGCCATAGAACACCTTAGGTCCCCATCTTGTTGTTGCCACCTCGGTGTTGTCGCCTCACTGCTGCTTGCGTGAACTTATACTCTACACCTGCGGGGTGGACGAGTAGGTTCGTAAGTGGTATTGTCCGTCCGATTGTCCGTATGTCAAGTTGCATGGCCGGTTGATAGGTAGAATTGTCCGCGGTGCGAGAGTGTCATCTTCTTCTTTTTTTGGGTGTTTTCTAGTAAGAAAAACCCACGTGCATGAATAACTTTGTGTATCGTTGGTATGTAGCGGCAAGTGCTCGAGCAAGAACCCCCCCACAACCCGAAGAGCTTAGACCTGGTACCCAGCTAGCATGCACACCCGCTCGTCATTGCACTACAACCATACCAGCAGGTCCTTTTGGGAAGGATCCATTACATTTGGAGTTTTCGCTTTCATTTCATAGGCTTTAACCCTTTCCCAACCAACGAAACGTGCAGTATGTGTCTCGTTGATAGTACACTTTATAAGCTATGTTCTTACTGTTTCTGAAATCCATGTTGCATTGAGTTGTTTAAAAAAAAACATTTATCTGAAAAATACTGAATACTGAAAATATATCTGAAAAATAAAATGCCATCTGGATTTGAAATCTCGAAATCAATAGTGTATTATATAATATTTTACTCATGTGAACATTACACTAAATCACTGCCATTTTTTTTGTCTTAAAAACCAAATGAATTCATATAAAAAATAATAACTTTCAATTTGTGTGGTGTCCTTTGAGTTAATTAAATTTGCGTAAAGATTTTTGTATTAAAAAAAATTATATCATATTATAGCTAGAAAATTAATGTTTTGTTCAAAACTGAAATAAATCTCATATCAAAATGTTTTCTTAGAAATATAAAATGATTCTCATGTAACTCAAAGCTAAACAAAGATCAGTTAAAGGAATCTGCTTGAAGAAGTCCGTCATACAAGGTTGTTTCTAGGATATCATCTCAGTAATTTTACTTAAGTCACCACATTGTTTTTACTGTATAGTTTTTACTTAGGTTCGGCCAAGACACAAGAATTTCCAAGGAACAAGGACATTCAAATATGTTCAATTTGCCAATCCAAGTAAATATACAGGAGTGACTGCTCCAAAGTGAAGCGCACTTAGGCTATGAAGGCTCATTGTGATACCACAATTAATTGAAAATTTCGAGATATTGCAAGTTTACTGTTTTAAAGTACGCAATGGGAAGAAGGGTTGGAAAACGTCAAGGAGGAATTGCTGCAGGATTGGCCCCGTAGTGGTTAAATGAGATGAGTTTCCTGGAGGTGTTGGAAAAAAAATATGTTTTTTTTTATACTCACTTATTAAACCAGTTTGAAGTCTTTACGAAGTCTAGTAGATTGTGAACAATTCCCCTTTTGTGGTCGTCTTTGTATAATAGATCGCCTAGATTGTCGAAAAAAAAATTACCCATTTGAGTCTTTCTTTTTCTAGATAATGCAGTACAAGTTCATAGGAAGTGAAGTGCGTTTTCTTAGACTTTCTGATTCACAGCAGCTACCACAAAAGTCATTAGAAAGCTAACCAAATGCTGATTCAGATTCCATTTCGTTTGACACAACACAGTGACTTTACTGCATTCAAACCTTGAATTCCTTATACAAATTATTTATTATTTTTCATGCGCATTATTTGTTTTTAATTTCATCAAAACAATATCAAATTAAATTTGCCAAAGTTTCAACTTCCAATTTATGGCGCAACTGTGACTTATTTTTCGCAAACACATACGCAAACACCCCGAAGGAGGTTAGAAGAGATGTGTTTTTTTCACACTTCAGCTTGCAATGCTTTTTGGCCCCTCTACGAAAAAAACAAAAGGCAAGATAATTGATTTTTTTATGTCAACAACACGCTCGTTGACATAAAAAAATCAATCAAACATAGACTTGGACCAAAAAATTATGCCAAAAAAATGCAGACTGTCAAGAGATTTTAATCAGTACACACACGCACACATACACATAGAAGAGTGCATACGTGTATTTAGAAAAAATGACACGCCTTCTTGTCATGTACACGTCAATTGTCACCTACCTTCCGAAACATGGCCTTCCCGTTCGTAGACTCCCCTTCCACCTAACCTCCAAAAAATTCGCAACATTGCAGACGGTAGACAAAATGGCGCAGATTTCAAAATGGCGATGCCTGTCAGCATAATAAAAAGTAAATTTCTCTCGCCCGACATATAGCAAAGGCGCGTGCACATACCGCCGCCCCTCCCCCCGCCTCCTCGCCCCGCATGACTTCGCCGCAGCGCATCGCACGGGCCGTGTGCAACGCGTAAAACAGATCAAATTTAGATTTATGTGTTTTATGTCAAAAGTAAATGGATTTTACATGTTCAGCACCGCACAAAATGAACACAATATACCGCTACAACAACAACAATAACAGCTACAACGAAACAGCCAACGCAGGCAAAACCATTAAAATGACATTTTATCCGCAGCAGAAAAAAAACGTCGGCAGCGACATCAAGTAAAAATCTATGCAATAAGGTAACCGACAGACAGACAGACAGACAACAAGCGGCTGACAAGCGCGCGCGCGAGCAGTGACGAAAAAATGCGCACCCAACCAGCGCTGCCAGATTGGCAAAAAGGGGGCAAATCCCACGTCGGCTGTGTCTGTACCACATGCAACCGCGCTGAGACGAGTTATTGGCGGGTGGGCGGGGGGGTGAATGGCGGCGGGTGGTGTGAGGAAATTACGCGCCTGTTACCAGGATATTAAAGTCATAAAAAAGAAATATTTCAGCAATATGCCAAAAGGTGAATTGACGGCAAGCGACAGCAATGGACCACAATGGGGGAAGCAAGGCGCGACGCATCAACCAGAGAAATCAATCTAAATGCTAAATAATAAAATCCATCTCGCATCCGCCCCCGCACCCCCCCACTTGCTGCTGATTGAGCGTCAGCGTTGACGTTGAGCCGAGAGCGGCCCAAGCAAAATTCAGCGCCAAAGCGAGTAATAAACAAATCTGACAAATCCGACACGTAAACAGCCTGTTTGCCTAACCTTGAGTTTAAACTTTGGCCTGGCACGCCCCCACTGCGGCGCTGCTCAATCGCGCCGTTTGCTAACTGCAAAGTTTTCAATATATTTCCTACGTTTTTTTTGTTTGTTTTTTTCCTTTGTGTGGCAAAGAGATTATTTTGGCGACGTTCTGTGGTTGTTCTTGTTGTTGTTGACACCACAGCGCGCCATGTTGTGACACAATTTATCAAAAATCTTTTGATATTCATCATGCGTATTTTTGCCAATTTTGGCTAAAACAAAATAAGCGCAAAAAACGCAACGCAAGGCGCACATAATCTTTTTTATTTTGCTTTTCTCTCGTTCGCGTTGTTTGGTTTGCGCATTTTAGAAATTTATGCGAAATGATAAATTTCGCGTGTCACTTAAATAAATACATCACAATACAGCCTCCGCAAAAAAAAATAAAAATAAAAATAATCATAAACACACACACAGAGAGACACAGGGCACACGCACTTTCGAGTAGACAAGCGAAAACAAAAACAATAAATTGGCTGTGGGCGCATATCCAGTTAAGCGGTCAGAGCGGGGTTATGTCGTCTACGAGGCAGTACTCGACTACGTGGCTGGCTTTAGGCCAGTGTGCCCATGTGGCTGTCTGACACAAAACACAGCACTTTCTCAGCAACCAAAGCAGTACAGCATGTTGAACATTCTTTTTTGTTTCATGCAAGAATTTTTTCGTTTATCCATTGAGCTACTACATTTTAAATTTTTAACCAAGTAATTTTTTTTTTAGTTTTTTTATATCCTTTTCATGCAAGTAAATCAATAATAGGTCCTTTGGTTTGGTTAGGTTAGGTTGTGGTGGCTGCCTCTGTAAGAGACAGACTCGAAGGCCTAAGAGGCCCATTGTGACCCACCGTTTTTTCCAACATGTGTTACAACTAGGCTTCCCAACTGTCCTCCTTTGAGGAGGACAGTCCTCCTTGAACAGAAAATTTCCTCCGTCCTCCTCAAAGGCCAAAAAGTCCTCCTCAAGCTCAAATTAAATTTCAATTTTTTGTTATTTTTTTTTATTCAAGTGTGGCAATTTAATCAATTAATGAGGAAAATGTTTCCAAGTTGTGTCCAATGTTTCGATGCTGCTTTAGGCATTCAAAATAAAATTATAGACTTCGTTGAAACTCCGGATGAGTCAGCTGCTGGAATGTTCAACATGATTAAGGCCGCATTGGAAAAATTAGACTTAAAAATAAAAAATGTTGTGTGCCTGCTGATAATACGAATTCGTTAATCTTAAGAATTCAAACCAAAATATATTTAAAGGCAATTGTCACGCGCACATAATACAAATTGCATTAAAAAAAGCAATGTGTGATCTTGATGTTGATATTAAAAATATTGTTTGATATTGTTGATTACAGTCGCACAAATATGCGTTTTGTTTTATTTTTTGAAGTGGTTAAAAAGTTAAAATTTACATGTGCTTTTAGTTTTTCTCTTTTTACACTTGCATTTTCTAAAAACATGGTGAAATATTGAAAGAATGTGATGTCCTCCTAAAACAAAATAGTTCCCATATAAAGTCCTCGTCAAGCCAAATTTTGTCCTCCCTAAACCATTTTAATAGTTGGGAAGCCTAGTTACAACACACATTTCAAGCAGATGGGGGAGGGATTCGGATGACATTTTTGGCAATTTTCCATTCATACATGGAAAATTTTCCATTGCCTGCTAAGAACGCACCTGTGCACTTCTTGTAATTCTCATCTGGTTCATGTGAATAAGGATAGAAGTAGATGAGCATTTCACCAGCCCGAACTGGGATGCGAGAGATCTCTATTTTTCTTTAATTTTTTCTGCAACTTATTATTATTATTAATTATTTCATATATTTCATTGTAAAGGGAATCCCACAGGGTACAATATGGTAGCAAACTTATTGTACCTTAGTAATAGACTTTTTCGAGAAAAAATCCGTTACAAAAAAATTTTATAAAAAAATTTTTTCGCTTAAAACTTTTTATTAGTGCATTTTACGTATCTAATGTTGGACATCAGAAGAAAGGTATAAAAAAGACCTTTCGTTTGATACCCATATCGTGTAAATCAGTTCGAGATTAATTGCGTTTTTTAATAAACAGTTTGAAGTTCGACCCCGAGCCACGCCTTTTATGGGCGTTTCCCAGGCAAAATTTTTAGTTTGTTAGTTGCAGAAGCCAGCCATCTATATAGAAGCATTCTCATTTATTTTTTTCACGAGGGTTCGCTATACTGCATTTATGCCTCGACGAAAAACTGGGGATTTTGGGACATTTTTGTCGAAAACACAGTTTGAACGTATTTTTTTTTGGATTGGTGTCTTAAGCAAATTTGTTGGTCGTTAAAATATCTACAAACTTGCCGAAGACAGTAAAGCGATATTCAGAACGATTTAGGACCAATTAGCATTTAAACGTTCGAAGACTTAAGCGACGAACTCGAATTAAATGAGCAAAATTCAAAGTCGGATTTCTCTTAAACTAGAGCCAATCCAGCCAAACGCCTGGTGGATCTCAACTCAGTATACCTATAGAAGAGTCGCTCAGTAGGTCCCCCGCTTGTTGCAATTTTTGAGGGTAAATTTCACGCACAGCGTTATTAACACGTTGACTGCCACTGCAATTTTCAGAATTCCGGTCTAAAAAGCCAATACCATTTAGCTGCACGAATACGACAAGTAAACACACTACGAGATAACTCGTAGTCGACGTCCTAGCAAAGAACGCAATCTACGAGTTATCTCGTAGTTGGCAGTCAACGTGTTAACTGGGATTCGAACCTTGGGCCACTGGTATGAGAAGCCAGCGCGTTACCCACTGGACTATCGGTCTAAAATCTAACTAACAAATATCGAGGCCCGCCTAAAATCTAACTAACAAGAACTAATGGCAGAATAGTACCTTACAGGGTCCCGAATAGTAGAGTTGCCAGATTGCCTATTTCGCTCGAGAATTCAGGGTCCTGGTTTGACACAATATTCTTTGGGTTTCAAATAATATTTTTGCTTTTAAACTTATGTTTTCAATTCTAATTAATTTCTTTATAGAAAAATACGTTTATGAGCTTGCTGCGAAAATCGCCGAGGAATTTTTGGAGGTAGTTCAATGGTATGTTTCACTGCACCGGCCGTACTCAGCAGATATTTTTAAAAAATTTTTAACTAAATTTTTTTTTTAGTTAACATTTTTTTATAATTTTTTTTAGTTTTATAGTCGAATAGTTAGTTTTTTATAAAACATTTTATTTAAGTCAATTTTTTAATAAATTTAATTTGGATTTTTAAATTTGTAAGTAATTTTTTGCTTTAATTCTTAAATTTTTTTGTACATTTTTTTTAATTACGGCACCTGCCGTACTCACCACATATTTTTAAAAACAAATTTAACAAATTTTTTTTTTAGTTGAAATTTTTTTATAATTTTTTTTTTAGTTTTAGTCGAATAGTTAGTTTCTTATGAAAAATTGTATTTAACTCAATTTTTTAATTAACTAAATTTGGATTTTTAAATTTTTAAATAATTTTTTATTTTAATTCTTAAATTTGTTTGTAAATTTTTTTTAATTTTAGTCGAAGTCTTTTATTTGCAATATTATTATATTTTTCATTAAAAATTAGTGAGTTTTCACTACTGGGACACAATTTTTTAACAAATTAGATAATTACTTAACCTTTAGGTGCCGGAAGTTTTTAAAAAACAATTTTATTCTACTCGATTTTTATTGAATTAAATTTAATTTTTTTATATTTTTATATTATATTTTTATATTTATATTTTAGTCGAAATATTTTTGAAATTGCAATATTATTATCCACCTGCCGTACTCACCAGATATTTTTAAAAAATTTTTAACAAAATTTTTGTTTAGTTGGAATTTTTTATAATTTCTTTTTTTAGATTTAGTCGAATAGTTGGTTTCGTATAAAACATTTTATTTAACTAAATTTTTTAATTAATTAAATCTTGATTTTTAAATTTTTAACTAATTTTAATTAGTTACTAATTTTGTTTTAATTCTTAAATTTTTTGTAAATTTTTTTGTAATTTTAGTCGAAGTCTTTTATTTGCAATATTATTATATTTTTCATTAAAAATTAGTGAGTTTTCACTACTTGGACACAATTTTTTAACAAATTATATAATTACTTAACCTTTAGGTGCCTGAAGTTTTTAAAAAACAATTTTATTCAACTCGATTTTTATTGAATTAAATTTAATTTTTTTATATTTTTAACAATTTTTTTTTTTAATTTTTAAAATTTTTTTTATTAAATTTTTTTATTTTTAGTCGAAGTATTTTTTAAATTATTTGCAATATTATTATATCTTTTATTGATAATTAGTTGAAATTTTCAATTCTTGGACAACATTTTCTAATAAATTAGTCTGTAAGAATTCGTTCTGTAGACCGAAATAAAAATAAACTATCACTTGTTTAGGTCAATGATGACTCATGGTCTGGCGGAACAGTTTATACTTCTCACGATGTAGCCAAACATTTGGTTGGTACTAAGATGGGCCCCAATTAATTAGAAATATCTTCAACGAGGCATCAGTAAACCAACTTAAAAGATGGAGCAAACTCATAGCTAAAAATGGACAATACTTCGAATAAAATACATTATACCAATTTTTCTGAATACAACTTCAAGGTTACAGAAAAACTATCAAAACTTACCATGACGAATTGTTGCGCTTCTATAGCAAATTATTAGCATCGTAGTGAAAAGTATGACGTATCTGAAATCATAGAAGAAAGGATAAGCCGCTTTTTATGGCTCTCTCTGTGGCACATTTTACATCAAAACTTTCATGCACAGTCATCTCTACTCACCTTCTAATGAATCACTACTACAGCTCGTGAATGTAGATGTGTTCATTTGGTATCGCTGAGGACCCAATAGGATTCTATGTGTGGCCATCATATTCAGCCAGTTTCAACTATTTAATACCAAAACCAATGTCCTGAGAACAGGACTTCGAACCACTCCAAAAACAATAAATGCTGCTGCAAAATATGGATTCAAATGGAATTAAGGTCAAAAGTTATAGGCAAACTATCCTCAAAATTAAGTCTTTTATGCGCCACTGCAAGCTACCAAGAAGAGTAAAGGATATACTTCTCTGATGCTGATTTTTCCAACACTATCTTTCTATTTGAATACTTTTTTCCCTAGATATATTTTTTTCTAAGAATATTTTCTTCTCTGGATATCTTTTTCCCTGAATGTTTTAATAATCAAAATTTGCACATATGGAGAAAATCATCGCGTAATTCAATGGGGAACCATTTCATGAACAAACGATGGCTATTAAATGCGCATTGTGGTCAGGTGGCATCATTGAATCTTACCTGAAGCAAAGAAAAGAAGAAGAAGAAAACAATAATGAGTGCTGTGAGTAATTATAAAAAAAACTATTGGAAATTTCCCAGGATATTCAAGAATAAAGTTTTAAAAGGACATTTTCTATACCTCTTCGTCCTTTTGCCCCAAAACATTAAATTTTTTAAGATTCTAAAATTTTGTTCTTTCATTTAATACCCATATTGTTATTCTACAATGCGCTCAATTTGTAAAATAAACATTTTTTATAATAAACATGTCCTTGAAATTTCAAAGTACTTTTAAAATAAAATCCTGACGTCAGTGGGAAAAACTAAAAACGCAGTTTTACTACATTTGGCCCTAGTTTCGCGAGTATATCGATTTTTTGTCACACGGTGTTATATTCGACAAGATTTCAAATCATTTAAGACCAACGAGGCGTATACGTAACACAATCCATAGACAATTTAAAATCTTAGCATGTGCTGCAAATTTCAAGGGTTCAATTTCATTTAAGGGTTCTGTCCTTATAGAGTTAAGGGGGTATTCTAGTCTAGAGGCTCGATTTTGAGGTGATTTTACGGGGGTAGGAAAAAAAACAGTAAACATTTTTACTATCCATGTTTTTATCAGTATTTTTTTGATACTTGAAATGTATAAAAATGTGTAATAGTTGAAAAACAATTCAAAATTGGAGTCGGTAGAGGCTGCAAAGAGGGGATTAAAAAAACCTGTTTTCTGGTCGACGTGATTCCAATCCTCCTGGTGATTTGAAACATAAAAATAAGGTCAATTCCTATTAAACAAGGATGTAGAATTAGCTGGACGTAGCCGATTTGAAAAAAAAAATTCAGAATATTTCAGAAAATAAAGGAAATTTTTTGACTCCTTTTTTCAACTTTGGTAATTTTTTTTTTACAAAATTAACTATAACTATGAAAACAATAATAATAATAAAGATTTAAACTTTGAAAATATGAAATTAAAAAATACTATGGTACTGTGAAATGTAATGTGTATGTATGTGTTTTCTGTTACTCAGCTCAATTGTCACATATCTTTTTCAATGTTAGATGTTTGGTATGGTAGTTTCAAATATTTTTTTACTATAATTTTTAATATATTTAAACAATGTAGAACTGTAAAAAATATGAAGCTTTTAGAAATCTGCATTAAAAATTCATCCAATCATGGCATCATTTCAAATATATTCATCTAAAGCCTTTAGGATTCTTCCCTAAAGAAGAATTTGAAACAATTAATCTTTTTCAATATTAATATACATATTTCGTATTGTAATTTCAATTTTTTTTACTATAATTTTTAATATATTTAAACAATGTATAAAAAATATTTAAAAAAAATATGGAGCTTTTAGAAATCTACTTTAAAAATTCATCCCATCATGGCATCATTTAAACTATATTCATCTAAAGTTTTCAAGATTCATCCCTAAAAAATAAACTGAAACAAGTAGCTCCAGTGGTTTCATGGAATAAAAAATTACCATCTCTCCCCAGCAACGTTGTTATCCCAGAGAGCTGATTTTACAGCTCTCCTCCACTGACATGCCCGCTTGCATGATTTTCTACCCAAAACTGGCCAGCTTATGCTCAAAAATAAAAACCCAATGAATCGGATCTGCAAACTTTCAATTTTACACTCGCCTCGAGTGTGACGCCCTTTCCAATCACATTCTTATGCGCAGCTCGCTCACAGCAGACCAAACACGTGATATACATGCCGAAATACGCCATCACACACACACACACACACACACACACATACGTATAAAGCAGCATGTTAGTTTTGTGGGCTTTACAGCTTTCTTTTAGCGAAACGAGGAGGCCAAGTGTTGCGTCATTACCTTCGAGGCTGGCAAGTTTCGCTGGCTGAAGTTTACTGTCGGTGCTGCTTCAGTTACGCTCGTAGCTTGAAAAGAGCAAACAACAACAATAATACTACAACAACAATGACAACATGTAGTGGCGAAAAGCGGATCTAAAGACAAAGTCGATACAGGCGAAAACCCAAATGCAATCCGAGCGAATGTGAAGCAAATGTCGAACAAAACAAAGCAACCAGTCGAATGGAATTTACAATTTTTAAACATTTTCGACATTTTCTGTTTACTTGATGCGGGTTTTTGCTTACAGCAACAAAACACGCAGTGACTTGGGCGTTGGATTAAAGCATCAACGATGGCAAATTGCCACATTTCGACTTATTAGACAAATTAGGCACAAACAAGGCCAAGGCATTTTTTTTTTCGAGTGGGCAAATGAAGCCAAATGAATGCGGCCAGAATGTTGCTGGCTACTGTAATTAATTCCATTTCATTGAAATTTGCCCAACAATACACACACACAACATGCGAAAAGATGCAAGCAAGCAAGGAAAGCGAAAAAATCTGGAATTGCAATTTTGGGCTGAAAAGCGAACTGACTGGCAGAGTAGCTGGTAATTGAGCTAAAGTGGCCGAGTGCATGGCATGTTGGCCATTCGTCGAGTGCAGCAACTTGCAGCTTTGCATGCTGGCAACGTCTGCGGCAAGTTGTTGCAACTATAGTAGTGGATACATAGTTGTAGCCATAGTAGCCCTGTCGGACCTGGGGCAACTAGTTCCCAAAATTCATTGGTTTTTCAATTGGTTTTTTGTAATTCAATTTGAAAACTTTCAGCGGATGCAAAAGTCAGTCAGTTCGCGTCTAATCGTTCACGTTCTGTGTGCGCGTTCATAGGCGAGAAGAGCACATAAAAACAGGGGCCGTAAATAATTATTATCGCAATATTTTTAATAAAAAAAATCAAGATGAAGGAAGCATTGCAGATATATCATGTAGTGCAATAAAGTGATTGTTTTTGAAAGCAGTTATCAAAAAAGCAATAAACCAAAATTTCTCGATTTTTATTTTCCGCTCACCGAATAATAATTATTTTTTGATTTTTTTTTTCGATCAGAAAATAAAAATTATTTGTTGAGTTTTATTTTTTTGGGGAAAAATAAAAATTACGCGGTGAGTTTTATTTTTCACTTGCAGAATGAGAATTATTTTTCAGTTTTAGTTTTTCATCACAAAATAAAAATTACGGGATGAGTTTTTGTTTTTGATTAAAAAATAAGCCTCATGTGGTAAGTTTAATTTTATTGTATTCTGAAAATTATTTTCTGAGAAATACTTTTCGCTCATGAAATAAAAATACTACTATGAATTATAAACTTTTTCTTTAAAGGAATGAATGCAAGAATGCGATTTTTCCCGATACCCACCCAATGTTATGCATGTGTGTACTTTAGATCTCGCTCTGAAAAGTTCTATATTTTATTTTCTGATCAAAACAAAAAAATCAACAAATAATTTTTATTCGGTGAGCGGAAAGTAAAAATCGAAAAATAAGTTTTATATTTTGATTTTTATATTTAGCTCATAATTTTTACGGTCCCTGCATAAAAATGAGAAAAACGAAACAGAGGTGAGAGAAGCAAAAAAATACTGTTACGGCTGATATTGCGATTGTTCTGCTACAACAACAACGTAGAAATGTTTGCATTTTTCGAACTTTCTGTTTCTATGACTCGAAGTTCGCTCGATTTGCACGTTTTGTATTAAATGATTTCAGTTAGAATTTTGCGTGGTTGCGTGAAGCAACGAATTGCAGCAGCAGTCGAATGGTATGTATTAATAAATTTATGTAATTATGTTTAAGTAATTATTTATTAATTAATTTATTTTTTTATTAATTGCAGGCGAAGTCAGGATGTTGAATTGCGTCAGACCCCAAACAGTTTCGACAGAAGTGTGTCAACAAGTCGAAGTTCATCTTTACGTGCACCAATATTTTTTTATTCGCGATAAATTTTTGTTGTTTTAATAATATTTTTAAAATAAAATTAATATTTAAAAATTTCAATGATTTATTTTTCTTTATAAAAATCAACTGGTTAGAAAACTAATCCAAAATAAACTAGTTTACAAACTTGTCGCTTTGCAACTGGTTTATAAACTGGTTTACTTCGGACTAACCTTGGACTAGTTGCAAATGGATGCAGACGGGGATGTTAAAAGGGTGAGCTTGCTACAAGAAAACGAGTCGATTCTGAGGTTATATATGACTGTCAAGCGACCAGTTGAAAAACTAGACTTGGACCAGTCCGATTTCCTACAGGGTATAGTAGTTGTTGTAGTGGTAGTGGTAGTAGTAGATTTTGTAGTAGTTGTTGTTGAGGGGTTGTAGTTATGCTAGTAGTAGTAGTTGTTGTTGTTGTTGTGGTAGTAGTGGCCATGCCACTTAGAGACAATTTATTTTAGCAACACACACACACACACACACACACATACGTACATAGCAAGGACACACAAGTACGGATAAACGCTGTACAAGTGGCGAATGTGTTGCCTGACATTAATGGTCGACTGTCGAATGGTTGGGACGGTCGAATGGCCTATACACACACACACACACACACACTGATTTATGCGAGTTGATCAGCGAAAATAGCAACAACAAAAACAACAGCAAAAATACAGGATGGACCATTTAAGATTTGGAATTTGAATCGGTTATAAAAAAAACTAATAAATATTTTTTGAAAATTCCTGTTTTATTACAAAGCTTGGATTTTGTTATTTAAGAATTAAAAACGATATCGTTCATATGACTGCCACGACTGGCCTTACAGTACGCCATTCGGTCAACCCAATTTTCAAGTACTTTTTCGATTGTTCCGGGTAGAATTTCCTGAAAGGCAATTTCGATTTCATGTTTCAAAGTTTCAATCGTTTCTGGATCGTTAGCGTAACATTTGTCCTTTACGGCTCCCCACAAAAAAAAAATCAAACGGACTTAAATCGCAGCTCCGAGGCGGCCAATTGACTTCAGAATTTCGGCTGATTATTCGATTTTCGAAAACGGTGCCCAAAAGTTCGATTGTTATGTGCCGGATGGTCATGAGCCTTCAGTTCTTGGACCCATTGAATTTTATAAGCCTTCATACCGAGATCTTTATGCAAAATTCTCATCAAAGAAGTGCGGGAAATGTTCAATTCCTGAGAGCGATGGCGAGTTGACGTTGATGGATGTTTACGCACATTTTCGGCTACAAAAGCAATGTTTTCGGCTGTGCACACTGTACGAGAACGGGAACGGGTTCTTTGATCCATTAACGATCCAGTTTCACAAGCTCGCTTCACTCAATTCAATTGATCCACAAACTGAGTTGAAGGGCAATCTTTTTTTTGAAATTTTTTTTTTAATTTCTTACAGTTTGGGTTGAAGACTCTCCACTTTGGAAGTAAGTTCTCAATATTTCCCAATTATGTTCAAGCGTATAGCTTCCCATTTCGTAAATGTCAAACTTTTAACTAAATTATGAACATAAATTGAATGACATTTCGACTGCCATTCTCGAAATAAAGCGTAGTTCAAATTCCAAACGCTAGATGGACCACCCTGTAGAACTTGAATGAGTGCGAGAGAAGGTAGAAAGCAAAGCCGGTGCTACACCACATTGAACGTTAAACCGCACCGCACAATTCGAATGGTCCAAGGACATTTGCACTATGCGGTAGGTTATGGCACAAAAGCCAGGCCCAATCTTTTAGTAACAACAACAGTCAAACCAGCAACAATAAGACATAACAACAGTAAAAACAATGCACAGGCAGCAGGCAGTTGGGCAGAGCTTAAGAAACAGCATCCAGTATTCGATTATGTGTGAGGGCTGGCAGCGGCCCATATTGTGGCTGTGCGGCATATTTGATGCGATTGTTGGTTTTGTAATTGGTTGAACAAATTTCCAATGTAACACACACACACATACACACAAACAAACCAGGCACGTAAATGTGTGTTCGTGTTTGTGGAATTTTTCAATTTCTTTCACATTGTCATAAACAAGGATTTGCGTCCTTTTTTTGCTTATGCCGGCATTGCCCATTGCCAGCGAATTCTTCAAGTTGGCAAATGTAAGTATTTGGTTTTGTTTCGTTGTGTTTGAAATTCTATTTTTTTACTTTTTTATTTTCTTTGATTTTTTTGTTATTTTTTTGTTGTTATATCTTTTTGTACAAAAGGGATTTTCAAAAGCAATTTCGTCAACACACATAATGTTGCCATCAAAGGGTTGCCAACCAGCTTCAGCCAGTCAGCCAATGCGATTGACGCTTGCAACTCTCATACACACATACACACACATACATGCACACAAACATTCATTTGAAAAGTTGAAGAAAGTGTTGGCTGTATGGCAGCCGGAAGTGAAATTTCAAGTGTGCTGCTGCCAAACTTGAAGCACAAATCGTAACCGAACGCAACGCAAACGAGACGCGTGTGTGTGTGTGTGTGTGTGTGAGCGCGCGCGCGCAAACACGACTGAGTGACTTTAAGTGAATTGAAGATGATGTCCTGCTTCGGCGTCTACGTTAACAGCGCAGCAGCAGCCGCCAATGCATTCGGTAGCGCCAAAAGTTGTACGCAGATTCACACATGTGGAATAAGTGGAAAATTCCTTGCTTCACTTTCCGCACCGCGCCACAAACCATTGCACCACAACCCACCGCACCCCACCACCCTTGTCCAACCCTTCCTCACCCCCCCCTCTCGCACTGCCCTGACTATGTTTCCGTTGAGGATTTGCAAAGTGATGTGAATTATTTGTTTTGTTCTTGCTGCGCTACAAAACCATCGCCTTCTTCTACAGCGCTGCCTGCCGTATTTGTACACTTTTATTTTGCTTTACTACATCTTCCTTTTCCGCCATTTCTGCCGCCGCTGTCTTTGTTTATACTCCACACACGCTAGTAATACTTTTGCCACTATATCCTCGTGTATCCTTTCATTTTACTTGAGTCCTACGACTACTTTACTTTTTGGTGAATGGATTTTTATGCGCCGCATGTGGTTGCTGTTGTTGTATGTAATTTTTGCAAGTTTTTGTTTTTTTTTTGGGCGTCATTTTGTGTGCGCTACAACATGCCACACTCTGACATGACATAGACAAATTGTGCGCTCTGAAATATTGCATTATGTGTTTCATATACACACACACACATATGAATGTAGTTGTGTGTGTGTGTGTGTGAGTGCTGGCATTTTGTTGCAGCCATTGGCTGGCAAACATAATGTCGCGCATCGAGGCTAAAATGTCATTTTTTTCGCTTCGCTCTCGTCTCGTAACGTACTCGGCAAATATTTGAAATATTAAGTTTTTGTGGCTGGCAGGCAAAGAAAACAGATTTCTTGCTTCGTAATGTTTTCTACATTGTGCCTATTTCGAGCACAGAAAACACATTAGTGAGTTGTGAAATTGATTTTGAATGCAATGAGCTCAAAGTCGAAATCGTTTAACAAGAAGTGAAACATATTAAAGACAAGAATTTTAACAATTTTTTATAGGAAAGTTAATCGTTCAATGTGATTGGAAATAATTGTGGTTATTGATTTTAAATCTTGATTTACAGATAAAAATTTTTAAAATTTCACAGCTAGTCTCGGAATGTTTCAAAGGCGCTTCAGAGAAAGTGAATAGCTCTCGAAATTTCGTTAAGCGAATCGACGTACACATTTTCAGAAAATGTATGTATATTTAAATTTGTAAAAATTAAAATAAAAATTTTAATTATATTACACCGTGCGACAAAAATCAAAAAATTTCAAAACACAAGAAAAAATCTGTATACTCGCGAAACTAGAGGACAAATGTAGTAAAACTGCGTTTTTAGTTGTTTTCTCTGACGTCAGGATTTTTTTAAAAGGACTTTAAAATTTCAAGGACATGTTTATTTAAAAAAATTATTTTAAAAATTGAGCGCATTATAGAATAACAATATGGTTCAAACAAAAGAGAAAAATCCTTAAAATCTTAGAAAATTTAATGTTTTGGTGCAAAAGGACGAAGAAGTATTGAAAATGTCCTTTTTAAATTTTATCCTTAAGTATCCTTGGGAATTTCCAATATTTTTGTTTTCAAAAAATTGTATTTTAAGGACTAATATGTATACTACCACATCCTTTAATTTCATCCTTCTAACTTTATTAGTTTAAGATATAAAAAATTTAATACTTCTCTCTATAAAACAAAGATATATTGCACCATACGACACCAAACATAATAAATACCTCTTATACAATTATTCCGTAATTTGTAATTTGTGAGTTGTTGAGTTTTTGTAATTTGTGTAATTATAAGTTTAGTTAATTATTTAAAAACTATAATTATTTATTTTTGTTTAATTATGATTAAACATAACTAACAGAAAATCAAATAAAATAATAAAAACTAAATAAATAAAAAAGAAATTAAATAAATAAATAAAAATAAAAATAAAAATTTAAGTCAAAATTTAAATTTAAATTTTAAAAAAATTGAAAAAGGATATCTATCACTAAATTTTATTTAAAATAATCCTGGTTACCGATTTTCAAAACATGGTTTTCATTAAAAAAGTCAAAGCGCCTTCTTGGGCGCTTCGGTCCAACTTTCTGAAAATTGCCACAGCTTTCAGAATTCTAACAAATTCTTAATTAACACAGGGGGAGGCTTGGGGTTTCAAACCCCCGTCCCACCCAAACACAAAAATTGCTGGAACAAGATATGTAATTTTGAATGATATTCGATAATTTTAAAGGATATTCGTCGATTATATGAAACCCCCCCCTAAAATCAAATCCTGTGTGTGCCACTGCTCTCTTATATTTTCTGTCTAATGTATCTTTTGATTTCAATAATAAAAAAAATTTATGTTTTAAGAATGTCAAATGCATCTTTAACAAACATAATTCGAAGAGCCAACCTCAGAGTACTTGAACTCAAATTGGTCCAGGCGTTGTTATTGTTTAACCCTTTCGGGACGGAGTTTAATTTTGAAATCCAAAATACTCTTAGTAGAAATCTTCTCATGCCATGAATGTTGGGGTTAGAAAATTATATTGGATGCTCACAAATTCTGAAATCATCCTTTTATGCGGGAACACCGAAATCGAAAAAATATTTTGCGTGGGTCGTAAGATTTTAATAATTGTTTTGAGGGGCATTAAAAACTTGCTGGGACGTATTATCCTAATAGTCCCGAAAGGGTTAAGACCAATAAGTGCCGTTTTAGTATTCTATGCAGTTCTAAGATTCAGGTCTTCTCTGCAGCTAACTAAGGTTGACTGGAGAATCCTTTTTATGCTGCGTGCAGAACAATTACAGAGAACATGTATGGAAGTTTCTGGTTGTTGGAAGTATCTCCGAAGGCATTCGAAGAGAAAAATAAAAAAAATAAGACCCTAATGGACAGTGTCCAGTTAGATATCGCGTAAGGATGCTTAGGTCCTTCTATTTTAACATGCTCAGTTTTCTGGACACTGTTCTGTCTGGGGTTAAGAACCGTTTTATTGGCTTAGTCCCGTACTGTTGGTCCATTGCTCGACTAAATTTTGGTCTACCCATATCCTTAGCCAATGTTGTATGTGTTCAGCAGCCTACAGAATGGTTCGAGTCCTACCAGTGGGCACCTGTTCAAGCAAAGTGGTTGACCTTTTTGTTGTCTTCGTGACCCTCGTATGGTGGAATCCAGTGTCCAGTCCATTCAGAAAGACTACGGTAATCCTTGTCAAGTTTTGATAAAGCAGTAAAGGCTCATAGAGACTTAAAGGTCGCTCGACTATCGGATAGTTAAGGTTTACAAGATAGCAATGAAGTTTTCCAATAGGGATGTTTTAGCAACTTTCAAAGATAAATTTTTTGAAATCTGGACCATATACTTCAACCCCTACGCTTCCATCTTCCTGTTTGAATTCATACGTAAGCCATATCCGAAAAAGCTGAAGCAGCAGTGAGTCTACATGTTCTTCAAGTTTGTCTGAAATATAAATTTCTTTTTGGAAAATTCCATCACTCCACACACAAAAACAAAAAAAAATGCTAAAATAAAATACAATTGTTGTAAACAAGTGGCAAGTGGCATAGCACAGCACAGGAAGCGCACAATTTTTCTCGCTCGTTTATTTTGTGCGAGTCCTTTTGTTTGTTGTTGCTCAGATTGTTGTTGTTGTTGAATTTTTTTTCGTTTCTATGCTGCCTTTTTTATAAATTATGATCTTAAGTTCCGCTAAAGTGCCGTTAAATAGCCATTACACACACACACACACACACATACACACCGACGTGTAACGGCCGCCCGCACAAAATGAAGTAACCAAGTAAAGCGGCCGCTTCCAGGGCCGCTGGCGGCAACCGCAGTAGCAAATTATTGTTTTCAAAATGCCAACGCAACACAAGCAACGTCAACTACAACAGCAACAACAACAATGTCAGCTACAACAGCAACATAACAAGCGGTAATTATTAATGTTTCAAGGACTTTTTCTTTGCAATTGTTTTCTTTGTTTTTCTACAATTTTTATACATTTTCTTTTTTGATGTTTTTTTTTTGTCGTTGCCTTGCTTTACTGCTGTGTGGGCAGCACAAGCGAAGAACGTCAAATAAGGCAGCTTAAGTGGAAGTAAAGCGACACTTGAGCGCGTCGCTGCCACGGTCAATACCACATAATGGAGATTGGCGTGGTCGGAGCATGAAAAGAATTCAAGCAAACTATTTAAAGTTGTTTTTTTTAATCGATGTTTTCATACACTTTGTAATTAATTTCCTTTTTAAGAAATGTGAAAAGGAAAATTGCTGCAGACCACAAAATTAGGCTGGAAAATGCCAGAGTGGGGCAAAACTTGTCTAAAAGGGGCAAGTCAAGCTGAGTGCTTTGCATTGAGGGTAAAAAAAATATTAATTGAGGAGCTATAAAAAATAATGTGAAACTATTATTATTATGTTTCTCATTGAAAATTAGTTTAAATTGTCATTTCATTGGGTTTCAGTACTTGGATTTAATAATATTTTTATGTTTATTAACAAATTAATTGCTTAACCTTCAGGTGCCTGAAGTTTTTAAAAAGCAATTCTATTTAACTCGATTTTTTAATTAATAAAATTTTGACTTTTAAATTTTTATCTAAACGTTTTTTAAATCTTAAAATTAAAAAAAAATATTTTTTAGTTTTAGTCGAAGGTTTTTGCAATTATTTGTAAAATTGTTATATTTTTCATAAAAAATTAGTGAAAATTTCACTACTTGGACTAAATTTTTTAACCAATTAGATGATTTCTTAACCTTCAGGTGCCTGAATTTTTACAAGTAATTTTTTGCAAACAGTTTTTACAATTTAACTCTATTTTTTTATTTTACTAAATTCTGATTTTGAAAAATTTTAACTAATTTTTTTTAATTGTTGAAATTTTTTTATAATATTTTTTTAGTTTTAGTCGAAAAGTTAGATTTTAGTAAACAATTTCATTCAACTCGATTTGTAATTATTTCAATTTGGCTTTTTTATCTATTTTTTTTTTTAATTCTTAAATTAAAAAAAATTTTTAATAGTTTTAGTCGAATATTATTACATATATTTTCATTAAAAATGAGTGAAATTTTCACTACTTGGACTACATTTTCTAGCTAAATTAGATAATTTCTTAACCTTCAGGTGTCTAAAGTTTTTAACAAAATTTTATTCAACCTGATTTTTATTTTTTATTTTACTAAAAATTCTGATTTTTTTAATTTTTAACTACTTTTTTTAATTGTTGAAATTTAAAAAAAAAATTTTTAGTTTTAGTCGAAAGTTACTTTTTAATAAACAATTTTATTCAACTCGACTTTTTATTTTTAGTTACCTAACCTTCAGGTGCCTGAAGTTTTTAACAAACAATTTTATTCAACTCGATTTTTTATTTTATTAAATTTTAATTAAAAAAATTTTTAATTTAATTTTTTATTTGAAATTTTTTTATAATTTTTTTTTAGTTTTAGTCGAATAGTTAGTTTTTATAAAAAATTTTATTTAACTCAATTTTTTAATTAATTAAATTTGGATTTTTAACTAATTTTTTGTTTTAACTCTTAAATTTTGTTGTAAATTTTTTTTAATTTTAGTGGAAGTCTTTTATTTACAATATTATTATATTTTTCATTAAAAATTAGTGAGTTTGCACTACTTGGACACAATTTTTTAACAAATTAGATAATTACTTAACCTTTAGGTGCCTGAAGTTTTTAAAAAACCATTTTATTCAACTCGATTTTTATTGAATTTAATTTAAGTTTTTTATATTTTTAACAATTTTTTTTAATTAAAAAATTTTTTTTTTACATTTTTTTATTTTAAGTCGAAGTACTTTTAGAAATATATGGAATATATATTTTTTTTTTGGAAAATTAGTTGAAATCTTTAATTCTTGGACTAAATTGTTTTATAATTTGATTACTTAACCTTCAGGTGCCTACAGTTTTTAATAAACAATTGTATTCAAAATCAATGTTATTCAAATTTAATTTTTTATTTCATTAAATCTTGATTTTTATAATTTTCAACTAAATTTTTTGCTTTTTAAATTTTTGTTTTCTTGAAGTATTGTTTGAATACTTGAACTAAAATTATTAACAGTCACGCGTTGTTTTATTTCATATGAATTTCTAAACCGTCTTGTGCCTGAATTTCTTAATACAACAATTTATTATTTGTTATCTATTTATTTTTCATTTATTATTTATATTTATTTATTTATTTTTAATTTATTATTTATTATTTATATTTATTTATTTTTTATTATTTTTAATATATTTTTTATTTAATTAAATATTTGGTTTTTGATCTTTTTTAATTAAGTTTTCTATTTATTTTATTTATTATTTGCTTTTATTTAATAAATTCATTCTCCCAGATGGGAAATTAACTATTAAGTACCAAACCTCTGGAAAATTTGTACTTACATTACAACTAATATTAAAAAAATATATAACATTCAACATTGACTTAGGGGCACTTTACACTTCCTTATCCGGCTGTGGCCCTTTTCTGAAAAACTAACGAACTACACTTAGTGTTCTCGTTCGAAAGTAAATTGGAATCAGCTTTTAATTCAAAGATTCATGTCAAACGCAAAACACTTGCGGATTAATTAAATGCTAGCAAATCCATTAGGCACTTTCAATCGTCTACAAAAGTCCGCACACACCAAACACATTCAGTCACACAAATGCAATGAAAAAACTATAAATAAATAAATAATTTTCGGCTAAACTAATTTCATTTTATTCCAAATGCCACACACACAAAGCGCATTGCCTAAAAGCCTGCATGACGGCACTTTGCTCGCAACTGTCTCTGTGAGTGTGTTTGTGTCAGTGAGCCGTTGCGCGACACATCCTTTTAATTAACGCGCACATCCGCCGCGGCACATTTGCGGCAAGTTATGCTGTAAAATCCCATTACGGAAAATTTTCGTCGCCCTTTTTCAATGGCGTCGCCACACCCCGCCGACCAGCGCCAACGCCACCAACGCACCGAGCGAGTATGTGTGCGTGTTGCAGTCGCCATCAGCATTGCCATCACTAGTGCCGGCGCATAGTCATAGACGCCGCCATTGCCTTTTGCCGTCACACTGAAAGCTGGAAAATTTGCGCAGCAGCTGCAAGCCGCAGCGTGGCAGCATCGCAAAAATCACGAAAATTAGTGCACTTTTTTTTTGTCACCCACACGATCTGCGCCTGCAATAAAACTGCGCAACGTCAGTCGAGTGTTCGTTGGACAGCGCGCACACACACAACGAAAAAAACAAAAACGTTTGAGACTGCCAAGTGGTAAGTGGAAAGTTGAAAATGCCGCCAGCTGATGCTGCTTAGCCATTCAAAATTGTAGCACGAATGAGGGCAAACGAGCAGAAAAAAAATATATAGAAAACATAAAATAAAACGTCATCGAGGAGCGCATAAAAAAGCACTCACACACACTCACACACACACACGTAGCAGCGACACTCTCTAATGACGCTCATTTGTTGCAGCGCCTAAGCGGTCAGAAGGCGAACATGTCGGCTGGAGGGGCAGAGGAGGACGTAAGGGGGCAACGCTGACTGTGCGCGGCACATTGCTGGCATTGATGTTGGTTTTTGGCATAGACCAAGTTTAAATTGTTCAAAGTTAAAAGCCAACAGGCCACAATAAAAAACTAAAAATAGAAAATCGTGTGAAAAAATCTCGCGTTGCATGCACACGTGCAAAAAATCGTTGAACGAGCAGTGCTTTGTGTGGTGACAGGCGCAAGCTCATGCAATAAAGGGGGTGACAATTTGTGGAAAGCAAAGTGCTTGAGAGAGAGAAACAAACGAAAACTGGGAACATAAACTAAACTAATTTAGTTAAATAAAAGAAAAATCGCAAGGTGTCGATAATCCTTAGGTGACTTAGAATGAGCAGCAGGCCACATGCCACTCTTTACACTGCCCAAGAAACTTTCACGAAGAGGATCTAAAGTGCATGAAGAGGACCTAAAGTTCTGATGTCGTTTCTAAAAGACTAGTTTTGAAATATTTTGATACTAAAAAGTTTTACCATTGCTTGTTGAAATAATAGTCACCGAAAGAAAAGTTATCTGTATTTTTCTGTTGAGTAGTCGACATTCAAACCGAACACATTTTCAACTCTTGCTTCAATCCCCAAAGCGCTGAGCCACGTGAATTTGATAAAAGTCTGACTTGAACTGAGCTCAGTTGAGTTGAGTTCAGTTGAGTTAATTGAGTCGAGTTGAATTGAGTTGAGTTGAGTTGAGTTGAGTTGAGTGGAGTTGAGTTGAGTTGAATTGAATTGAATTGAGTTGAGTTGAGTTGAGTTGAGTTGAGTTGAGTTGAGTTGAGTTGAGTTGAGTTGAGTTGAGTTGACTTGACTTGACTTGACTTGACTTGACTTGACTTGACTTGACTTGACTTGACTTGACTTGACTTGACTTGACTTGACTTGAGTTGACTTGAGTTGACTTGAGTTGAGTTGATTTAACTTGAGTTGACTTCAGATGAGTTGAGTTCACTTGCCTTGATTTGATTTTAGTTGAGTTAACTAAAGTTTACTTAAGTTGACTTGAACTGGCTCGAGTCGACTTGAGTTCAGGTGAGTTGACTTGACTTCAGTTGGCTTGGGTTGACTTGACTTGACTTGACTTGACTTGAGTTGAGTTGAGTTGAGTTGAGTTGATTTAAGTTGAGTTGACTTCAGATGAGTTGAGTTCACTTGCCTTGATTTGATTTTAGTTGAGTTAACTAAAGTTTACTTAAGTTGACTTGAACTGGCTCGAGTCGACTTGAGTTCAGGTGAGTTGACTTGACTTCAGTTGGCTTGGGTTGACTTGACTTGACTTGACTTGACTTGACTTGACTTGACTTGACTTGACTTGACTTGACTTGACTTGACTTGAGTTGAGTTGAGTTGATTTAAGTTGAGTTGACTTCAGATGAGTTGAGTTCACTTGCCTTGATTTGATTTTAGTTGAGTTGGCTCGAGTTGGCTTGAGTTGAGTTGACTTGACTTGAGTTGGCTTGAGTTGAGTTGACTTGAGTTGGGTTGACTTGACTTGACTTGACTTGACTTGACTTGACTTGACTTGACTTGAGTTGAGTTGAGTTGAGTTGAATTGAGTTGAATTGAGTTGAGTTGAGTTGATTTAGGTTGAGTTGACTTCAGATGAGTTGAGTTGGCTTGCCTTGATTTGATTTCACTTGAGTTAACTAAAGTTTACTTAAGTTGACTTGAACTGGCTCGAGTTGACTTGAGTTCAGTTGAGTTGACTTGACTTGAGTTGACTTGAATTGGTTTGACTTGACTTGACTTGATTTGAGTTGACTTGCCTCGATTTGATTTCACTTGAGTTAACTAAAGTTACTTAAGTTGACATGAACTGGCTCGAGTTGACTTGAGTTCAGTTGAGTTGACTTGACTTGAGTTGGCTTGAGTTGAGTTGACTTGATTTGACTTGACTTGACTTGACTTGACTTGACTTGACTTGACTTGACTTGACTTGACTTGACTTGACTTGACTTGACTTGACTTGACTTGACTTGACTTGACTTGACTTGACTTGATTTGATTTGATTTGATTTGAGTTGACTTGCCTTGATTTGATTTCACTAAACTAAAGTTAACTTAAGTTGACTTAAACTGGCTCGAGTTGACTTGAGTTCAGTTGAGTTGATTGAGTTAAGTTGACTTGAGTTGAGTTGATTTAAGTTGACTTGACTTTAGCTGCGTTGACGTGAGTTTAGTCGACTTAAGTTGTGTCAAGTTGGCTTGAGTTGACTTAAGTTGTCTTAAGTTGAGTTGACTTGTCTTGTCTTGACTTGATTTCACTTGAGTTGACCTCAATACAGTTGACCTGAGTTTGCTTGAGTTGAGTTGTCTCGACTTATGTTAAGTTGAATTGACTTTAATTTAAAACCTTTGTTTAGTTGTTGGTAAAATTTAATTTAAAATTTTCCATCAAATTTCCCCTAAACGTCCTTTCAGGTTACGTCTTTTTTTGGTGCCATTTACTTTTTATTTTACATTATTTATTTGTCTGTTCGCTTATGTGTCGCTGCACAGCTGGGCGTTTGGAAAAGTTTGATCAACATTTATCGGTCAATTTATGGGAAATCTGTGCACTTGCTGGCCTTCTTCCATGATTCGGAACTTTTCACACACACACACACACACACACATACATACACACATAAATTAACTGCCAGCCGCTAATAAAGTTTGAAAATGGCGCGGTTAATTAGCTGAATATTTATAGCGTGCAAATTTAATTAGAAAAAAATCAGCACGCGCAAAACTTTGCAACAGCCACACGCGCCGCATATGGACATAATTCATCGAAAGCCTGGTGGGTCCTACTAGTGTTGAATTCAGCATTTTTTAGAGTTTTCTTGGCAGCGAGCGAGCACACGCCAACTGACAGCTGGAGCGGTAACAACAGCAGCAGCAGGTATTCCCCAGACATAATTCATGTGCTGCCATGCTCGGCTCAGGCAGGCGCTGCGTCTGTGTGTTTGCGTTGATTTCCCCAAACGTGTACCAAATGTACGAACGTGTATTTCTGGCTTGTTGCGGAGCAGCTGTTGCTGATGCTGCTATTGCCCATGTTGTCGTTGTCGTTGTCGTTGCTGATGTTTTTTTTTGTTGCTAGTGCCGCTGTCTAAGATGTCCTTTGTGCAGTCGAGTGTGAAATTTTTCAATGAGCATCCAAGCGAAATTGCATGCACCGCAGCGATGAGGTCGAGCAGCTCTTCAGCAAACGTGCACTTGCCGGTTCCGTTTCGTGGGCAGAGAGAAAGAAGCACACAAAAAGTAAAAATACAAAATTTTTTTCAGTTGTTGGTTTGTTTGCCGCAGCTCCTATGCGGTTTTCAAGGCATGTTTAGCAACTGTGTCCTTGCAAGTGCAAGTCAACAATTCTACTAAATTGGCTCACTTCAAAAATTCAGCCAACTTTTCTCTGCCATTCTTGTCTTGGCCTTTTTTTCTCTTTTCAAAGCTGCTGTAAATAATTTAAAGCATTTACTTATATTTTTGGGATATATTTTGTTGAAATTGAATCGAAAGCAGAATGTGGGGAGAAGGTGTTTGAAGATTTTCCAATGAGGGAAAATCAGAAGAGAAAAGGAATTGGAAAACAGGTTGAGAGAAGTATATAAAGTAAGTGCGGGGAAAGGGGTAGGTATGGGTAGATGTATAAGAAGAAATAGCAAGAAAAAGAAGTACAGGTAGAGGTATAAGTAGAAGTAGAAGTAGTAGTGGAAGTAGAAGTAGAAATAGAAGTAGAAGTAGAAGTAGAAGTAGAAGTAGAAGTAGAAGTAGAAGTAGAAGTAGAAGTAGAAGTAGAAGTAGAGGTAGAAGTAGAAGTAGAAGTAGAAGTAGAAGTAGAAGTAGAAGTAGAAGTAGAAGTAGAAGTAGTTAGTAAGTAGTAAGTAGTAAGTAGTAAGTAGTAAGTAGTAAGTAGTAAGTAGTAAGTAGTAAGTAGTAAGTAGTAAGTAGTAAGTAGTAAGTAGTAAGTAGTAAGTAGTAAGTAGTAAGTAGTAAGTAGTAAGTAGTAAGTAGTAAGTAGTAAGTAGTAAGTAGTAAGTAGTAAGTAGTAAGTAGTAAGTAGTAAGTAGTAAGTAGTAAGTAGTAAGTAGTAAGTAGTAAGTAGTAAGTAGTAAGTAGTAAGTAGTAAGTAGTAAGTAGTAAGTAGTAAGTAGTAAGTAGTAAGTAGTAAGTAGTAAGTAGTAAGTAGTAAGTAGTAAGTAGTAAGTAGTAAGTAGTAAGTAGTAAGTAGTAAGTAGTAAGTAGTAAGTAGTAAGTAGTAAGTAGTAAGTAGTAAGTAGTAAGTAGTAAGTAGTAAGTAGTAAGTAGTAAGTAGTAAGTAGTAAGTAGTAAGTAGTAAGTAGTAAGTAGTAAGTAGTAAGTAGTCAGTAGTAAGTAGTAAGTAGTAAGTAGTAAGTAGTAAGTAGTAAGTAGTAAGTAGTAAGTAGTAAGTAGTAAGTAGTAAGTAGTCAGTAGTAAGTAGTAAGTAGTAAGTAGTAAGTAGTAAGTAGTAAGTAGTAAGTAGTAAGTAGTAAGTAGTAAGTAGTAAGTAGTAAGTAGTAAGTAGTAAGTAGTAAGTAGTAAGTAGTAAGTAGTAAGTAGTAAGTAGTAAGTAGTAAGTAGTAAGTAGTAAGTAGTAAGTAGTAAGTAGTAAGTAGTAAGTAGTAAGTAGTAAGTAGTAAGTAGTAAGTAGTAAGTAGTAAGTAGTAAGTAGTAAGTAGTAAGTAGTAAGTAGTAAGTAGTAAGTAGTAAGTAGTAAGTAGTAAGTAGTAAGTAGTAAGTAGTAAGTAGTAAGTAGTAAGTAGTAAGTAGTAAGTAGTAAGTAGTAAGTAGTAAGTAGTAAGTAGTAAGTAGTAAGTAGTAAGTAGTAAGTAGTAAGTAGTAAGTAGTAAGTAGTAAGTAGTAAGTAGTAAGTAGTAAGTAGTAAGTAGTAAGTAGTAAGTAGTAAGTAGTAAGTAGTAAGTAGTAAGTAGTAAGTAGTAAGTAGTAAGTAGTAAGTAGTAAGTAGTAAGTAGTAAGTAGTAAGTAGTAAGTAGTAAGTAGTAAGTAGTAAGTAGTAAGTAGTAAGTAGTAAGTAGTAAGTAGTAAGTAGTAAGTAGTAAGTAGTAAGTAGTAAGTAGTAAGTAGTGAGTAGTAAGTAGTAAGTAGTAAGTAGTAAGTAGTAAGTAGTAAGTAGTAAGTAGTAAGTAGTAAGTAGTAAGTAGTAAGTAGTAAGTAGTAAGTAGTAAGTAGTAAGTAGTAAGTAGTTAGTAGTTAGTAGTTAGTAGTTAGTAGTTAGTAGTTAGTAGTTAGTAGTTAGTAGTTAGTAGTTAGTAGTTAGTAGTTAGTAGTTAGTAGTAAGTAGTTAGTAAGTAGTAAGTAGTTAGTAAGTAGTAAGTAGTAAGTAGTAAGTAGTAAGTAGTAAGTAGTAAGTAGTAAGTAGTAAGTAGTAAGTAGTAAGTAGTAAGTAGTAAGTAGTAAGTAGTAAGTAGTAAGTAGTAAGTAGTAAGTAGTAAGTAGTAAGTAGTAAGTAGTAAGTAGTAAGTAGTAAGTAGTGAGTAGTAAGTAGTAAGTAGTAAGTAGTAAGTAGTAAGTAGTAAGTAGTAAGTAGTAAGTAGTAAGTAGTAAGTAGTAAGTAGTAAGTAGTAAGTAGTAAGTAGTAAATAGAAGTAGTCATTTCATTTTAGGATTTCATTTCGGAGGGGCGCGGGGAGGGGGGCGTACGTTTGAGCCCAATACCATTTGAAACAATATTTTTCAGCAGCAATTTTTGTGTTTGGGGGATTTGAACCCCTGAATACTCCCTTCTATGTACGCCACTGGGTATAAGTAAGTATAAGTGTAGAGAGGTATTTATTAAAGTACGCGTATAGCTTACATTTTCAAAGAAACTGAAATTCTGTACAGCAGGGCGTATGAGTAACATTAAATAACAACTCAAAGCTTTCGCTGCAATAACGCAATAAACTACCATAAAAAGAATCTTTTCGGCCAGTACTACAGATTAGTTACACCAAATCAAACTAAACACCGAATGCTTATTCAGTTCTTCCGTTTATTTGTAGTTGCAGACAAAATAATTTCATTGTCCATTTGTCCATTCAAAACTCCAGAACAAGCAATAACCAATTTCTGTGTGTGTATTCCCCTGATTGTAGCAATAATCACTCATAGGCTTTCTCTCAATTCCAAACTAAAAATAACAATGGCAATAACTGAAACAACAACACAAGTGGTCACCTACACAAACTAGTCGAAACTACTAAATGACTTTTGGCAATTGTTTATAGCATTCGGTCTCGAATATCCGCAAAGCCATGCAAAGGCAAACAGACGTGCTTACACACATGTGCACGTATGTAAGTATGTCGGCCCATAGAAGCGATGTAATATGAGCTCCGGCATACACTCACACACGCACACGGCAACCTAACAATGTGAAGGCACAGTGTTTAACTGACAATAATCAACAACAGTTTGACATTTTCGACTTGTGTTGTCAAAACTTTTCCAATTACAAAATACTGAAATTGGTTTTATGCCGTTCGACAACAGCAGCAATGAAACGTGGCCCCAAGTGAAACATTCTTAAACACAGTCAACATTTCAGCAAATATCGCTTTCAACTGTCTATCTTCGGCGTGTTTTTCTACATTTTCCAGTTACCAATTTGTTTCTAATGAGAAAAAATTAAAAAGAAAAAATTTGCTCCTACCGATTTAGCAAAAAAACACGCACAAAAAATAAAAATAGAAAAAAATATATTCTTCTTCTTTTGGGAAAATCTGCGCATCATCATGCCCGGCTGTTGCTGGTGGCAGCTTTGGCCAGTCACATTTATTTATTTATTTATTTGCAACACTTTACTTCGCTGATGTGACGGGCGTAAATGGCAGAAATAAATGTTTGCCAAAGCGGCTCTTTCACTCACTTACGCTCACCAACTCTTGCACATAGAAGCAAATAAATCAAAATTGTAAAACTCAAATCCCAGAAGTCATTGCGCAATGCTGCCACTGTGGCCGACCACAGAAAAATTAAGTTTGTGTAGTGCGTGCCGCTGATTTGTCGAGTGTGCACAAAGTTCAACGCAAAGCCGAACGGAAAAGAAAGCACGAAAGCGAAACAAAAATAAAGAGAACATCAACAAAACTTCTATTTGCGTTTTATGGCAACAGATTAGGACGGCTGCAACAACAACAACAACTGTGTGCATACACATGTGAGTAGCACAACGAAGACACACGTAACCCGGAATTGTGTAGGTACAGACATGCGAATATATTTGAAGAGTTTGTATGAAAACTTGTTCTATGAAAAACATGTTGGAGAAGAAAGATGGGGTGGAATAGTAATAGTAGTTGTAGTAGTAGTAGTTGTAGTTCCTGTAGCGTTTTTTTTTTTTTAGGTAGAGGTCAGTAAATATGAAAGTTGATTAATTTCGTTGCGCTCAGTTCCACCTACAATTGGAATTAAAATCTGCTTGTCTTGTAATTAATTGGTACACAATTTGTTGGCCATCACAACTGATTAGAGAGTACAAGAGAAATAAAGAGCAGCAAAGTGCAATAATTTGGAAAAATGGCTGAGTTTAGTTGGCACTACCCTATTTACTTGAACCTTATAGCACAACTATATTTTTTTTATTGTTACTTTGGCTAAATAAATAAATAAATAAATAAACAAATAAATAAGTAATTAAATAAATATATAAATAAATAAATAAATAATTAAATAAATATATAAATAAAGAACTAAATAATTAAATAAATAAATTAATAAATAAGTAAATAAATAAATTAATTCATTAATTAATATATAAATAAATAAAGAAATAAATACATAAATATTTCTTCACTCCTCTTTTCTTAAATTATAAAATAACATCAGAGTTTCGGATTTAGATGTACTCGTACTATATGTTGTATAAATAACTCTTAAGTCTTTTAAGTTTAGCTGTTTAAATACCTTAACCTACCACAGCGAATCAACATGCAGTGACTACGCTGCGTTGTCCATGTCTGCCGTATGAACAATGAAGCTCTGGAAAAAAGGTGTTCGAGAAGTTAGTTGGAGGTCGACGACGAAGAGGGAGGCCATGTCTTCGGTGGAAGGACCAAGTTGAGGATGTCTTATTATCTCTTAGAGTGACCAACTGGAACTTTGAAATAGAATAAAATTTAGATGTACGAATCTACAGACTGAGATCGAAAACATGTTTGTTTTTCTTACCTGACATATTTTGGTCTTGAAAGTTGAAAATAAAAAATTTAGTTAAAAGGAGACAATCTTCCTCTTTCATTCAATACCCATATCTTCATCATTGCTTAACCGCAAATATTTACAAAATTATTTTAAATGTGTAAGTCCTTCAAATTGTATAGTCCTTGAAAAAGGACTTTGGGTCAGAAAAAGCGGAACTGACTATGCCAGGTTACTATAAATGACCTCTAGTTTCACGTCTATATGAACATTTGGATGGGTCTCGGCAAAAAAAAAATTTTTTTTCGCACAGTGTAATAAATGTAAAATTGGTGTTTGAGCTAAGTGCTTCTTAACTTTGTAATTTTTCTTTCAATTCTAGCCTAACATCAGGCTTAGTATTGACTAAAATAATATTTCTATCATCTTAAATTTTAAAACCAGAGGATATCATTTATTTTATGTATAAAAAAATCTTTCGACAATTTATTTATATTTTTGAAAATGGTCGAAAAATTCACTTTTTTACAACTTTCACTGTCAGTAACTTTCCCAAATCTGATCTGATTTGGACAATCTGTATATCTCTGGAAAGGCTAAGGTATTATCTTCTGACCGACGGACAGACGGACAGACGGACAGTGTTAGTCGGATGATTCGTTTACGATATATGGAGGTCATAACTGAAACAACAGGGAAAAAACTTCTTACAAAATGCTTCTTACAAAAATTATTTGATCTTCAGTTTAGTGTTCAGCGGCCCAAAGTTAGACTAGAAAACACTTTTATTTTTAGGTGCATTTTTTGTGTCGAGTAGTGTTTTTAACTAATTAATTAATTTTTAATTAATTAAATTAAATTTCTCTACTAACTTAAAGATATTTCGGGGGGTTTTGTTACAAAGTTTAATAAAAATCAAGCAAATATTTTTTCAATAGATGGAAATGACTTGCTCGTAGTGCATATGCAGACTTTAAGTTACTCGTAGTTCAGACAGACTAAAAAATATTTATATTTTATGCAAATTTTTTATTTGTCGCCCTCTGAACCCAAATTACTATTCAGGCTGCACAATCTAAACCATTGGCCCAATGTAGCTGATTGCATTGAATGAATAACTGACATTAAAACCCACAGAAGCATGTTGACTACACAAATAGGAAGAAGTAGAAATTTTTAAAAATTTCTTAAGTATTATTTTAAATTTTAGATTTATTTTTGCCAAGCAAGAACTTTGCTACCATTGCACATTTGACTCCATACAACCGCGGGACAAAATTAGAAGTGAAGTGACTTGTTCGGAAGATATCGGAGGATGCAATTACATTATCCGACAAAGAAAGAATGCTTCTTAAAAAAAAAATCCAGGAACATACTTTCACATACTTTTTAGATATTATAAGTTTTGCCAATTTTCAGATTTTTAATATAATTTGTAAAATATTTTGAATTAAAAGTGAAGCAAAACCCTCAGCTTTGCAAATTTTGAGAAAACATTGAAAGCGAAAATGGACACATCAGTTCTTAATCTATATTGAAAGCTTTAGCAACTTCTTGGTTACCATGTATTTTTATAATTTTTGTACTCAATACACTAAAAACAGAAAATATGTGTTTACAATTTTTTGTGAAAAAAGTTTCAACTTTTCAGCTTTTGCACAGACACTAATTAATTTTTTGCACAGATTTTTTGGGGTTTTCTTAGTTGGAGTTTTACCTTTCAAATGACATCAAAATCGTTAAATTCTGAGACTATAAATTTTTTGAATTTTGTTGTGCATTGCCACAAAAAGATTTGTCATAGCGTAAGACGCATCAATAAAGCTTGAAGAATTATTCAACTATGCAAATGTTTGTTTTTATTTGACATAAGCAAAATATGTTTTTTAAAAACATTTATGTGTGTAAACAATCGAATGTTCATATTTCCATAGCTGTTTGTTGAATTTTCTGATAGAGTTTAATTGGCTGTCAAATTGTGATGTTAAATTTTTAGTTTTTTTCTCCACATTTGTTTAGCTGGCAAATTGCATGCATGAAAATGCCAAAGCCAAAGCAAATAGTATTGATTTAAAATGTGCCACAAACAGGCTGTTGATATTTATTTGCTTTGCCATCAAATTGTGCCGCCAGCAAAGTTTTGACATTGTAACTGAATGTGGAAATTTTATGAAAACAAATTCACCAAAATAAAATAAGGAAATATTAATAACTGAATTGCCAACGCTTAGGTAAGCAAATAACATAACACATGTGTATTGACACAATCTAAATAAAATACAACAACAATAACAACAAATTATAAATACTAAATCAAAAATGAATTTTTGCTTCGTTCATCTTCAACTTTTTTTTGTTTTTTTTATACATACCGCAGGGCATTGAGTGCTTTGAAACGGTAAAATAAATAAATAAATATGAAAGCGAGTGAGAGACTGAAGGCTGATACGCATGCAAACTGTGCGCTGGCAATGAGATATGAAATCGCAAGCATTTCGTTGAACTTCCTTTGAATTGATGAGGCCATACAAAAATAATGAAATAATTAAATTTTTCATGCATTGGCAATTTTCCCCCAGACACACACACACACGCACAGAACACAACACATTGACGCTCACCCGCCGTCAATGTTGCTCCACTTTGCCGCCATTGAATAGTGTGAATACGTTTGGATGTACGGCGAGCGGCTCGATGGCGAGGCAGAGATAATGCGGCACATATGCGCGCAACAAGCAACTATAACGATAACGCACAACAACACAGTAATATATATAACTACGAACAGGCGCCGCACAGTGTTACGAGTAGTGACAAAAATGCCAAAATGCAATGTTATAACCACAAAAATCTGAGTATGAGGTTTTGTTGGAAATATTTCAATTAACAGAAATCCGAAGTTTTATGAAAAACTATTGGATAACATAGAAGTTCTGAGCTCTTAAAGTTCGTTCTTCCAGCGTTGTGTAGAAACAGCAAATTTTTGCTTTGAGTTTGAGGTTGAATATTTCAAAATAAATTATGAGCAGGTCCCTAAAAGTTACTATTGTCGTAAGTTTCATATAATTTAGGTCTGCTAAGACCAAAATTTTGCTGATTACTTTCACCTCTGAGCAGTACCGTTATGATGAAAATGAAGTAATGAAAACGAGTGAATAAAAAGTGAGTTCAAACTTTAAAAGTGATTTAAAAAAAAACACTAAATATCACTTTTGAAATTTGTTGATATTTTGTTTCGGCAAGTATGTACATTATGCTGTAAAATTTTCAGCTGCACATATTTGCGCGAATGCAAGTTATTAGCATTTTTCGGTGAAGACTTGAGTTCAAATTCGCGATATTTTCACCGTTTGGTTGAATGCCAATGCAATCTGTCAAATAATGCTCTGCTGCTGATGGAAAAATTTGTTGAAGATAACTTCGGATAATCAATTACGATTACTATTATATTCGAAATAGAGGGGTTAATGGAGTTTCGACAGTACTCTTTGATTTTTTTTCGTACAGACCCAAAAGCTGACAACCTACCTACTTCATTTGTATGGGAGGCGCCCTCTGGTGGTGAATTTTTGAACTTTAATTAATTTTGTATTTTTTGCACACTGGAATGTTGACGATTGATGAAGAAATCGTTCAAATCGGTTTAGTAATTTCCCAGATACGATGACTCGCTTACTTTACTACATTTACAAGTGTGGAGGCAGTTCCATTGAAAATTACTCGTTTTGTATGGCAGCCACCTTAAGAGTTGGATATAGCGGTTAGGTGTGTATAGAAAAAACATTTGGAAGGGAAAATAAATGGGGGTCAGCCTTACATCTGATACATCTGGGGGCAACCTGGAAACAGTGGGAGCTCAATTTATAAAAACGATGATTTTGTATGGGAGCCTCATTAAAGATTGGAGACAGGGGGTAGGTATGTTCGAAAGAAATATTCAGGAGGAAAAATTAGTGGGGTCAGTCTAAGATTTTAACCCTCTAAGAGCAACTTCTGAGCAGCTGTGGAGCAAATTATCGAGATTTTATTTTCAGTCACTTTTAAAAATAGGACATTTTATCTACATACACATTTATAAATAAATTTATATTAAAATACAAATATTTTGAATGTAGCTTTTATGAACTAAGATAATTTGCATTGTTAATATGAAGTTTTTTGAAATCCGTTTGTATGGGAGGTGGTCGAAGTTTTGATCCGATTTCAGTGAAATTTTGCGCAGTAGGTTCTTTACTCATTCAATAACTGTATACCAAATTTATGTACGACCACTCCTTCTATTTTTGTCACTCCGCTATATGAACTCGCAACACTGTGCGCCGTTACGCATATTTGTATGCAGCACTGACGGGAGAAATTTTGAAACTTAACGAACGCTCTTCCTCATTTGGTTGCCTAAATTGAATTATGCATGCACAGCTACACAAACACACACACGTACGTAGACACACGCACACAGACACGCGCACGCACTGACGCATAAGTAAAGCGCATGACGCGAGCAGAATGTGCGAGCAAGCATTGAATTAAACGCACCACTGACACAACGCTCGCTGAGGCAGCCCGAGTGACTGCCACTTACCGTGCAGTGGTGATGGTGACGGTGACGGTGACGGTGACAACCCGCTGTTGCGTGGTTGCACTTATCTGCAGCTTGTCAACATTGTTGTTTGTGCATTGAGCTGTGCGCTGCATCATCTGAACAGCATTTAATGTCTGTGTCTGTGTGTGTGTCGCATGCAGCACAAAAGCACAAATTGAGTTATCATCATAATCATTGGTGGCACAACACAAAACGGCAGCATGCAGCATGCAATGCGTTGCCAGTCATCGATGCGACAACTTTGTTGCGCCCGTCAAAACATGGAGCGCAGCACGTTCAGCATTCAGTGTATCCGCAATGCTTGTGTTGCAATTTTTGCCAGCTGAAAAATTAATTAAATGTTCATTTGAGACATCGTTTACGGTACGTTGCGGTTTGATGGGCACAAGAATGCAACAAAAGTTTGCAATCTCCAAAGTGGCTGTCAAAGAGAAGTTAAGACAGTTTTGAATTTTTGCTGAGCGAGGGGCGGGGAAGAAGTTGATTATTTTCATAGTTTTATGTAAGGTTGGCATTCAATGAAAAGAAGTATTTAGTTAGAAGAAATTGTAAGAAAATATGATTTGTTCGCAACGCAATACGTGGCGTATGAGTAACATTGAAATATGGCTGCCATTAAATTTGTTTCAACTTGGAAAAACCATTTTTTTCCTATTTGTGTCTGTTGTTTATGTATTCTCGAATAAATCAGATAAGATTCGATAATATTTAATGATGCAATTTTTTTTATTTTTGTGTCCGTTGTTGATGTATTCTCGAATATATCAAATAAGATTCGATAGAGTTACTATGCTTCAGATTCAGATGAATATTTATACAAATTGTTGCATATTAATGCACAATAATGAAGGATTCATTCGCCGCGCAGTACATGGCGTATGAGTAACATTTAATTATGGCTGCGATTAAATTTGTTTCAACTTGGAAAAACAATTTTTTTTTTATTTTTGTGTCTGTTGTTTATGTATTCTCAAATATATCAAATAAAATTCGATAGAGTTAGTACGAATTAGAGGAATATTTCTTCATATTGATACGTGTAGTATGAGTAACATTTAATTATGGCTGCGGTTAATTTTACTCGAACTTGGAAAAACATTTTTTGTTTTGTTTTCTTTGTATGGTGTTTTATGTATTCTCGAGTATATCAGATAAAATTCAATGGAATTAGTGCAATCAAAATTTATACTTCTGCAAATTCTTGCATATTGATGAAAAATATTGATGGTTTCGTTCGCAACGCAATACGTGGCGTATGAGTAACATTGAAATATGGCTGCCATTAAATTTGTTTCAACTTGGAAAAACAATTTTTTTTAATATTTGGGTCTCTTGTTTATGTATTCTCGAATATATCAGATAAGATTCGATAGTATTTAATGATGCAATTTTTTTAATTTTTGTGTCTGTTGTTTATGTATTCTCGAATATATCAAATAAAATTCGATAGAGTTACTACGATTCAGATGAATATTTATACAAATTGTTGCATATTAATGCACAATAATGATGGTTTCATTCGCCGCGCAGTACATGGCGTATGAGTAACATTTAATTATGGCTGCGATTAAATTTGTTTTCACTTGGAAAAACATTTTTTTTTTTATTTTTGTGTCTGTTGTTTATGTATTCTCAAATATATCAAATAAAATTCGATAGAGTTAGTACGAATCAGAGGAATATTTCTTGATATATGGTACGTGTAGTATGAGTAACATTTAATTATGGCTGCGGTTAATTTTACTCGAACTTGGAAAAACATTTTTTGTTTTGATTTCTTTGTATGGTGTTTTATGTATTCTCGAGTATATCAGATAATATTCAATGGAATTAGTGCAATCAAAATTCATACTTCTGCAAATTCTTGCATATTGATGAAGAATATTGATGGTTTCGTTCGCAGCACAGCACGTGGCGTATGAGTAACAATTAATTAGTTGTGGTTAAAATTTTCAAAATTGTAAATTCACATTTTTTTTTTTATTTATCAGTTTTGTGTTTGTCGTAAACTTTTCTTAATTATATTAGAAAATATTTTATAGAGTTTATAACAAAACTTTTGCATATTGATTAACAGCATCGATTGTCGTTTACATGGCGTATGAGTAACAACAATTTGGTTTAATGCAGTCTCCCTCACCTACCTTCCCAACTGGAAAGAACTTAATGATTTGCCTTGGGGCCCCATCCAACTCAGAAAGAAACTTACTAGTCAACTCTTGACCCTCAAATAAAACTGCATTGACCTTTAAATGAAATTAAACTCTCATATTATTTTTGGGAACAACAACAAAATTCAAAGTCTTTTTCAATCCATTTTTTTTATTAAATTACTATCAAGTCATTTAACCAAAAGGGTTGTCTTGTAACTTGAGATAAAAAGAAAACCCTATGGAAAATAAATCCTGCATTTTAAAGTTTATTGTCAATGAAAAATATTATTTTTTTTATCTAATAATTTGTATTTTAATAAATTTATTTATTTATATTTTTTTTACTTTATTTTAATTTTATTTTAATTTTTAACACTAAGTTTAAAAATTTAATAATATTGTATTTTAATAAATAAATTTATTTTAATTTTTTTTAATTTAATTTAATTTCAATTCATTTCATTTCAATTTTTAATATTTTATTATTATTATTTTATTATTTTCTTTTATTATTTTTATTTTTATTATTATTATTTTATTATTTTATTTATTTAATTTCAAGTTTAACAATATCAAAACTGTACGTCACATTTCAATGAAACAAATTTAAATACTGAATTTATGTTAAAAAAATTCAAAAATTTATTTAATAATTCGTATTTTAATAAGTAAATTTATTTTAATTTTTTTTTAATTTATTTTAATTTTATTTTAATTTTTAACACTAAGTTTAAAAATTTAATAATTTATATTTTAATAAATAAATTTATTTGAATTTTTTTCATTTAATATAATTTAAATTCATTTAATTTCAATTTTTAATATTTTATTATTATTATTTTATTATTTTATTTTATTATTTTTATTTTTATTATTATTATTTTATTATTTTATTTATTTTATTTCAAGTTTAACAATATCAAAACTGTACGTCACATTTCAATGAAAAAATTTAAATACTGTATTTATGTTACAAAAATTTAAAAATTTATTTAATAATTCGTATTTTAATAAATAAGTTTATTTTAATTTTTTTAATTTATTTTAATTTTTTTTAATTCTTAACACTAAGTTTAAAAATTTAATAATTTATATTTTAATAAATAAATTTATTTTAATTTCTTTTAATTTAATTTAATTTTAATTCATTTCATTTCAATTTTTAATATTTTATTATTATTATTTTATTATTTTCTTTTATTATTTTTATTTTTATTATTATTATTTTATTATTTTATTTCTTTTATTTCAAGTTTAACAATATCAAAAATGTACGTCACATTTCAATGAAAAAAATTTAAATACTGTATTTATGTTAAAAAAATTTAAAAATTTATTTAATAATTCGTATTTTAATAAATAAGTTTATTTTAATTTATTTTAATTTATTTATTTTAATTTTATTTTCATTTTTAACACTAAGTCTAAAAATTTAATAATTTATATTTTAATAAATAAATTTATTTAAATTTTTTTAATTTAATTTAATTTAAATTCATTTCATTTCAATTTTTAATATTTTATTATTATTATTTTATTATTTTATTTTATTATTTTTATTTTTATTATTATTATTTTATTATTTTATTTATTTTATTTCAAGTTTAACAATATCAAAACTGTACGTCACATTTCAATGAAAAAATTTAAATACTGTATTTATGTTACAAAAATTTAAAAATTTATTTAATAATTCGTATTTTAATAAATAAGTTTATTTTAATTTTTTTAATTTATTTTAATTTTTTTTAATTCTTAACACTAAGTTTAAAAATTTAATAATTTATATTTTAATAAATAAATTTATTTTAATTTCTTTTAATTTAATTTAATTTTAATTCATTTCATTTCAATTTTTAATATTTTATTATTATTATTTTATTAGTTTTTTTATTATTTTTATTTTTATTATTATTATTTTATTATTTTATTTATTTTATTTCAAGTTTAACAATATCAAATCTGTATGTCACATTTCAATGAAGAAAATTTTAATACTGTATTTAATTAAAAAAAAATTACGTTTTCCTTGCATCACATGGAATGTTTTATAACTCTATAAATTTAACAAGCTCAACCAATTTGCTAAAACAAAAAACCAATTTCCATTTGAAAACTTAGTCTTTTTGCGTCTATTGGCTCGCTCAAGTTTATGCGCCGAGTTCTATGCTTTCTATTTGTGCACTAAATCGAAAGTGCGCACAACTGGTGCCAGCACTCGAACGACATTTCTTGCTGGTGCTTGAGTACTTAATTTTCTTGTTTTTTTTCTAAAAGTTTAAACATTTTTTTATGGTCACAGCAACACTTGTACGCTTGGGCACTTAAATAACGCACAGCCATAAATGCACTGCAGCCGTGGTGCGCGTCCAGGCTTGCCAAACTTTGCCAATTTCATGCATTTCTGATTAATGTTGCCGCCCACTGCAGACTCAAGTCGTAGCCACACTCACACACACACACAAACATACACATTCAGAGCAGCGAGAAAGAGCAGCACCCTGCAAACATTTGCACAAAACTTGAGCGTAGCAAAATTTGGGCCATTTCGAACGGTCGTATCTCAAGTTTTCGCCTGTTCGGCACAGTTCGATTCGATTTGGCTTGGTTTGAATGGTCGCTGCAATTTAGCAGTTTGTGCAACAGCAACAGCTCGACCGTGCCGCAGCAACTCTCGCCGGCATTGAATATGCCAATGCCAGTGGCAAATTGTCCCATCACTGGCCTCACTGCGCACGACAAGCGACACGCAGTGTGCGGCACAAGGACGCCAACAAAGCGGACAACGCACCGCACCGGCCCTGAGCGCTGCCGCAGCGGCCATTTGCACACCGAACGCATATGCAACGACAGCAACAGCAGCAGCAGCAGCAACAGCGGTTGGCTGCAATTAAACAAAACTTTGCGCAAATATGCCGCGAACCTCGAGCGGCTGCCACTTGGCCGTCGCAAGTGACGACAACTTGGCCTGCATTGCGCGCTCGGCGCGGCCTCGTTGCGTTGCCATTATCGTTGGCTCAAGTTGATGAATACGTCGCTCTATGTGTGTGTGTGTGTGTGTGTGTGTGTGTGTGGCAGTCCCTTGCTGATTATATGCAAATTTTGTAGTGGCTGCTTGTTGGCGCGCTGCTAGTTATGAGCTGCCTGTAGGCAGTTTGGCGTTTTATTGTCGTGCGTGGGTGTATGTGTGTGTGTGTGTGTGTGTGTAGAGCTGCCTCGATGCTCTCCATCGACGCATGCAGTGCCACTGTGCCACGTTGCTGCAATCACAACACAATAACGGTGTCAAAGCAATACTGCGTCCGTATTCAGAGCTGCAGTGGTGAAAAGAAGCGGAGAAAGGGCGCAGTAGAATGGGTTGCTTAACCCTTTCGCTATTTTGTTGCCATATGGCAACATGGTACTTTGTGGACGTCTGCATCCTCTATGGTTGCAAGAATACATTTTTGTTTTGGTCTTTAGAATAGTTTGAAGTTTTAGGAAAAATACGAAATTAATAAACTGAATATTTAAGTTTAAAGAAGAGAAGTATACACGTTTTTAAATGGTATATCTTGACATAGTAAAGGAAGAAGAAGCAGAAAAAATTAGAGAACTTTTTAACTTGACGTTTTCTTTCAATTTAGAATCTAAATTTTAGACACTTTTTTTTTAATTTTGGCTTAAGTAAATGAATAAATATTCAAATTTTCGTTATGCGTAAAAAGTTTTATGTTTAAGTAATTATTACAGCCACAACGATGTGGTTGCTCTCATAGAAAAACACTCTAAAATACAGGGTCCGAGTATAAAAATTAAAAAATTTCTTATGGAATATTGCCAATATAACCACATAGAATTTAACCACATTAATTTTCCCCAGTAAAAACCTGTAGCGAAAGGGTTAAAGCGAACGCAGTGAATTGTGCAGTGTTAGCGAGGCGCCAGTACAATGGTTGCGTTTTTAATGCTGCGTAAAGATGGCCAACGCGTCTGATAGACTAGAAAACCGCCCGGAGTTTCATTTCAAAAGTGATATGGTGTATCAATTCCAGATAGACTGGGAATCAAGCGCTTCACTGTTCAAAAAAAGGGTAACACATATTTACACAGACGGTTCAAAGCTACTTAATAAAATAGTGGATTGTGTGTACTGCGAAGAACTACTTATTTACTTATTTATTTATTTATTTATTTATTTAATAAATAATTAATTAATTTATTTACTTATTTATTTATTTATTTAATAACTAATCAATTAATTAATTTATTTATTTATTTTGTTTTATTTATATATTTATTCATAAATTAATTTATTTATTTATTTATTTAATTCTTTATTTATTTATTTGTTTATTTATTTATTTATTTATTTACTTATTTATTTATTTACTTATTTATTTATTTATTTATTTTGTTTTTATTTATATATTTATTCATAAATTAATTAACCCTTAAATGCATGGCGTACCATATATGGTACAGGTCCTAAATCCTTCGTTAATCTGTTGAATCAATTTAAATCATGTTTGTGCTTGCTCTAGCTTGATTCGAAAATAATTGCCTCATGCATTTAACACTAGAAGTACCGAGCGGTCATTTGACGGTTTTCAGTTTTTGATTAACCGTAGCTCGAAAACGGTTTAAGTTACGAATCTTGTTCTCCTTGACTTTTAATATTTTGCAAAATATTAAAAGTCAAGGAGAACAAGATTCGTAACTTAAACCGTTTTCGAGCTACGGTTAATCAAAAACTGAAAACCGTCAAATGACCGCTCGGTACTTCTAGTGTTAAGGGTTAATTCATTTATTTAATTTTTTATTATTTTATTTTTATTTATTGTTTTATTTATTTATTTTCTTATTAATTAATTAATTAAATAATTTGTTTACATACTTATTTATTTATTTGTTATGTATTTATTTATTTTTGTATATATTCATTAATTTATTTATTTATTTTGATTTTATTTATATATTTATTCATAAATAAATTAATTGATTTATTTATTTATTAAATTCTAGATTATTTTCTTTTTTATTTATTATTTTATTTATTTCCTTATTTATTTATTAATTAATTAATTAATTAATTAATTAATTCATTCATTCATTTATTTATTTATTTATTTATTTATTTATTTATTTATTTATTTATTTATTTATTTATTTATTTATTTATTTATTTATTTATTTATTTATTCATTTATTTATTTCTTTTTTTTTCAATTTATTTATTTATTTATCTATTTATTTTCATTTATTTATTTATTTATTCATTTATTTGTTTATTTACTTATTTTTTGTATTATTTACAACGTCTATTGAGTTCTTCGATTAGACTGAATACAAAAATTATTTATAGGTATAGGTATTAAGCTTCCTGTTTCAAGATCCTTTTAATATCTTTCCGGCAAAGGTTGTTGCATACACTACTCGACAAAAAGTGGGTTAATCGCGTGCACCTAAAAACCAAAGTATTTTCTAGACTACTAACTTTGGACCGTTGAACACGAAACTGAAAATGAAAAATTTTTTTAAGAAGCGTTTTCGAAAAATCTTCGAAATAATCTTCGATTTTCCCTGTTGTTTCAATTATGAGCACATATCTCGTAAATGAATCATTCGATTACCACAAGCTGTCCATCGGTCATAATAATACCTTAGCCTTTTCAGCGAAATACAGATTGTCCAAATCGGATCAGATTTGGGAAAGTTACTGACGGTGAAAGTTGTAAAAAGTGCATTTTTCGACCATTTTCAAAAATCATAAATTTTCGAATGATTTTTTTTTTTACATAAAATAAATGATCTCCTCTTTAAAATCTAAGATGAAACATATATTATTTGAGCAAATATTAAGCCTGACATTAATAGAATTGAAAGAAAAATTACAAAGTTATGATGCACTGAGTGAAAACACAAACTTTACATTTATTACACAGTGCGAAACAATTTTTTTTTTTTGCCCATCCAAATGTTTATATAGACGTGAAATTTTAGGTCATTTTTAGTAACCTGACATAGTCAGTTTTTCTTTTTCTGACCCAAAGGACTTTAAAATTTTAAGGACATAGAAATTTCAAATATTTTTTTTAATATTTGCGGTTGTGCAATTATGAAGATTTGGGTGTCAAATGAAAGAGAAAAATTGTCTCCTTTTAACTACACTTTCTATTTTGAACTTTCAGGGCCAAAATATGTCAGGTAAGAAAAACAAACATGTTTTGAATCTCAGTCTGTAGATTCATAAATCTTAATTTTATTCTATTTCAAAGTGAAACATGAAATATAATAAAATTCTGAATAGAATAAACAAGTTTGATCAAAACTAAACTTAACACTAGAAAGACTATGGCTAGGCAGTAATTTTCACATTTTTTTCATTTTTAAATATTTGTATTTTCTTTAGTATTTATATCAACTTTTGCTTTAACGACTTTTATTATTATTTTTTATGGGGTTCTACAATAAGTTCTACAATTAGGATTCTACAATTACAATTAGCCAAATTCGATGTGAACATTTCGGGATATCAGCGGATATACTTAATATAACTTGCGGTCTTTCTAGTGTTAAAGCTTTCACAATAATTGTTGTCTCTAACCAGACACAAAAAAATTGATCACTGTTGAGGTCCTATCGAGAAATTTGGGCTCATTGGCCAACATGCAAGAACAGCTCTTTGCACTTACAGAAAATTGTGAATAAAAATGTCATGTAGCATAATTTTTTCAAACCCTCCACACGCTGACTTAACTCATTTTCCTAATATATCCGCCAAATAACAGTGCAACATTTTATTGTTATTTGGCAGTTGCCTTTGATGATGGCATCAACGTATTTTAAATTATTCAATGCAGGATAGAAATACACTCCTACGCACACACACACATGCGTATATATCTACACAAATACGCGTAGCTATAAAGCAAATGACATAAGCGGCAATGCTGCTTTGTTTGCCTGTCTACTCACGGCAGGGCCTAAGGCAAACATGCCTTTGAAAGTGAAAGAATGGATGACAAAAAATTGACTGAAATGAAAGGGAACAATGCCTGAAAAGTATATGACAGCCGCGACAAGATGCGGCCAGACAACGGGAACGCCACCAAGAAGCCCATTCAATGAAAGCCCGTTTTTTGTATGCGCCACCAAAAAAAAAAGGATCAGAATGTGGTTGGCGGTTGTGTATGCTGCTGAGCGCAAGTAATGTGATGAATTTTCTTCTAAGCTATGAACACGCGCCGCAAATAATGCCGCCATTGTCTGTGTGCGTGCGTGTGTGTTGGTGAGGGCATATCTTTGGACGCAGGACTGCGTGCGCGCTGCCTAAACATATCGCACGAGTGGATGAATGCTATGTATGTTTGTATGTTTGTGTGTGTGTGTGTGTGTTTGGACCGACGTTCCCTGCATGTGGGGGTAGTTGGCTGCATAGCATGAGACATCTTGGCAATCTGTGGAATGGCATGTGAAATACCTTTTAAAGGACACTAAAAGACATTAGGTTCATATGTGAGCGAGTTTTTTTTTTTAGTGCGATTATGCGCTAAGCTATTCAAGTATTCAAGAAGCAGAAAGCACGAGTTGCTTCTGTTACTTTTCATACAATATTGGTTTACTTATTGTTTAATCTTTATGTGTGCTTTAGCGGAGGTTGGAGCAAACTTGGATGGATTTCGCTAAAAGTTGTATCTAATGTATATATAGTTCAAAATCTAGACCTCCATGTCCATATAACACCGTGCGACAAAAAATAAAAAAAATTTTGACACCGGAAAAAATCCATATGCGCTTGAAACTAGAGACCAAACATAGTAATACTGCGTACTCAGTTTTTCATTTCTATATCCTTTGTCCTTTTAAAAGGACTGCAAAATTTTCATTTTTCATTTGAAAAAATGAAAAAAATATAAAAAATACTTAACCTCGTTACAATTCGGCGAGAAGAATTTAAATAAAATTGATTTTTATCTATTTGGAAAAAAAGGATATGAAAAAGGTCCTTTGAAAATTTTAATCCTTTGTATCCTTGAAAATTTATACAGAATTTTCTTGAAAAGTAAATATGTTAAAACCCAAAATCTCCTTAATCACGTGTCAAAATTTCATTATTCTCGCTTCATTGATTTTGTATCTTTTTATGATTTAAAATACTGAATCTCAAATAAATTAGAATTTTTGTACTTCATTAGAATTGCAGCTTCCGCCTTTTTTTAAATAACTTTCGAACCAATAAAGTTAGAGTAATGAAATTTTGACACATGATCAAGGAGATTTCGGGTTTTAACATTTTTACTTTTCAAGAGAATTCTATATAAATTTTCAAGGATATAAAGGATTAAAATTGTCAAAGGTCCTTTTTCGTATCCTTTTTTTACAAATAGATAAAAAAATCAATTTTATTTAAAGTCTTGAGCCTTTCCTCTTTCATCTGATATACATATCGCCATATTCTAGCGAGTTCAAGTATTTTTTATATTTTTTTTAATTTTTTTATCCCCTTCAAAATTTTGAAGTCCTTTTAAAAGGACAAATGATGTATGTTAGAAATGAAGAACTGAGTACGCAGTATTACTATATTTGGTCTCTAGTTTCACGCCCGTATGGATTTTTTCCCGGTGTGAAAAATGCTGTCGCACGGTGTAATCGACCCCAAAGTTGCCTGAGAGCAACTTCACCTATTTGTCATCTTATAGCAAAAGCTACGATTGATTTATGGGTTTAATTTAAGTAGGCACCAACAAATTAATATTTTTAGAAGTGAATTCAAAGAAAATTCCGAAAATTGTACTGTTATTCCCAAAATAATTTCCAATAATTTGCAGCGATATCAGGGAAAGTTTGTGTTCTAATTGAAGTCTACGAATTGGGCGCGTTTGATCAAAACACTGTTTTTTTAATAATGGTTAAATAAAATCAAAAAGTGATAATTTTGTATTTTTCCATAAATATCATATAATTTTTCTGTAATTAAAAATATTGATACAAAATTTATTTAACCCGTTTTTAACTAAAATTGCCAAAAGTAAACTAGCTCTAGAACTCTAACAAAGAGGCGTGGCGACTTCAAATGTCGTGTGCACACTTCTCAGGCAAATGTTTCATGATTCAAATACCAAAAAGTAATATCGAGACACAAGGTAAAATTCGGGGTCGAAAGGGTTAAGTGAGATGATGGATTGTCTGAATAGTCTTTTACTAAAGTCGCTATGACGCATTTTACGCAGCATCAAAATTAATTATTAATTTATTAGCTATAAAGTCCCACCGATTCCCACTTTTTTGGCCGATGCCAATCCGGTGCCGATTAATCGGCCAAAAGGGCGAGAATCGGCCAACGCCGATATCGATTCCGTAGAAAAAATAAACGAATGGATTCGATCAAAAATCATTTATTTTACAAAATATCAAAATTAAATATACATTAACACTAGAATGCCCGACAATCTAACCTACCTAAAATGCCCATATGTAGTCATTTTGACTACAATATTGTTTACTGACTTTTTTTATTTTATTTTGATTTTTAAGTAGCAAATATGAATAAATGCACATGAAATTAAATTAAAATAAGTACTTCATTTTTATTTTTTTATGGTTTCCAAAGAAAATTCATTTAAATATAATGGAGTCCTTTATACATCAATGGGATAAAATGGATTTAAATTTGGAATTTGTGAATGAATTTTGTGAGTGAATTTTGGATTGAAAAACTTAGGAATTGTCACTATCTACTATGATATTTTTTTTAATAATTGCAACTATTTGAAATTTTCATATTTCGCAATTGAAGATGCATATTTGTCTATTTATCAGTAAGCTTTGCTGAAAATTTTATGTAGGTAGTAAAAATGGCTCCTTTTGGGCATTTAAGGTAAATGTTGCAAAATTGGGGTAAACAATTTTTTTACTATATTATTAATTTAGTTATTCCATTTAGCTTTAAAAATTAGTAAAAGTCACGCAAGATATTTTTTTGGAAAGCGATGCAATAAAAGTTATTTACAATAAAAGACCTCAATGTAGTCAAAATGACTACCTTGGGCATTCTAGTGTTAATTTGTAACATATTTCACAAAACAGTCCAAAAGCGCCAATTCAAAGGGCGTGCAGTGTGAAATAAAAGTGTAAGTAATAATTAAACAAAGCGAGATATGATAAAGAAGCCCAGTGCCGATGTCGATACCAATTTTTGTGGCCGATACTAACCGATGCCGATTAATCGGCCGTACTCTAATCGATCTGCACTACGATCACTTTGATCTTTTGTGCACTTTGATCTTTTTGTTTTAACCTTCCATGTTTAGGTTTTTTATAAAATTAAGCACTTTTTGAGGCTGCTACTTCCAGAAATCTCTTTCTTTTGAGCGCAGGACATTCACATAGAATATACAGCGATGTTTCTTGTTCTAGCTCACACATCCTGCGCACATCCGTGGAGGATATTCCCATATTTTTGAGATGGTACCTAAGTGAGCAATGCCCTATTAGGTACCCAGTGAGGATACAAAGGTCCTCTCGGTTTAGCTTAAGAAAATTATTGGATACTCCTTTGTTAGGTGCCAGGTATTGGTCTGCCTGACGTAGTCCTTTTGTGTTGATCCATTGATCAGCAAACTCCTGGTCAAGCCATTTCCTCGACCAATCCCCAATGTGACCTCTTGTGACAATTTTCTGCAAAAATTAGAAAGATTTGAAATATTGTAGCCAACACAAGGCACTTGTCTTGTTGAAGTCGAATGCTCTCTGGAGCAAAAGGTTTCCCACAAAACTCTCTTCTAATCCATACATTCATTCAAAACCAACACAATATTTTAGGTATCCTGTACGCGATGACCTTTGCAAAAAAATAGCTCACGAAATTCTTTAAAACAGCAGGAAGTTACTCTCTGCTAGATTCCCCAACACTATTCAATGAGAAAATTTGGAATGAGGCCAAAACATAAACTGAAAGGGTCGCCAAATTAAAAGTGAAAAACTTCACTATATTCTAACATTTCGTCAGCAGTGCACTTCAGAGATCATAAACTTTCTGACTTTATTGACTTCAAAAGCTCCTCTGATAAACAGTGTTTAAAATTTTTTGTAATCCACTGCGAAGGTCAGCACACTGCATACAATCTGTGAGAGCATAGTTAAGTTTTTCACTTTTCATTTAGCATTTCACTTTTATTGAAATGATATGAGGAGCCTTTAGTTTTGCAATAAAAATTATAATAATAGAAGTATGTGTTGCATTTTTGCAGTTTTTTCATTTTTCATGCTGATTGCGTACTTTTAGGGACAAATAAAATATATTTTTGTGTATAGGTGTTTAGACCACTTTTCAAATTGAATTATTTTCTGAGATCGGAAGAAATCGGAGGATGTGCTTATATTATTCGATAAAAAGCGATTGCTTCTCAAAATTAAAAAAATCCAGGAACATACTTTCACATACTTTTTAGATATTTTCCTCTAAGTTTTGCCAATTTTCAGATTTTTATTTTAGACAAATATTTTAAATTAAAAGTGAAGTAAACGCCTCAACTTTGCAAATTCTGAAAAATATTAAAAGCAAAAATGCCCAAATGAATTCTTATTTTATATTGGAAGTTTTAGCAACTTCTTGCTAACCATTAATTTTTACGATTATTTTTACTCAATAGACTAAAAAACAGAAAACGTGTTAAAATTTTTTTGTGAAAAAAGTTCCGACTTTGAGCAGCTCTTGTACACACACAAATTAATTTTTTGCACAGATTTTTTGGGGTTTTTTTAGTTGGAGTACTACCTTTCAAATGACATCAAAATCGTTAAATTCTGAGAATATAAATTTTTTGAATTTTGTCTATGGAATGAATCACTGTGCAATGCTACAAATATCCTGTACGAGTTGGTTTTTGAAAAAAAAATATCTCACGAAGCTCTATACAACACCATAAAGTCACTCCTTGCCGGGCTTTCGAACAATATTTCTTCACTGCGAGGAAAAGTGAAACTGACAAAAAGACAAGAGAAGTTTTTATACTCCTAACATTGATATATGGCTTTACTACTACCAATATTTAATTATGAGTGCATATCAACAGAATGTCCTCGAAGGACATAGAAACCGCATGGTGAAAAAAAAACCTCACAGTAAAAACCCTCCTTTGACTTTGCACTTTGACCCACTCTCCTAATGGAAAACAACTTAATTTGACTATCTATGAATCATCAATATAGCAGCTCAATTCTGGACACACTGTGCCATCTAGTTTGGGCTCATAAATTGGCACTTTTAGTCTAACAATGCCTGTGGAATACAAATAAATTTTCAGGTGCTCGAAGCGGTAGTTGGAAGTTGACAATGAAGAGGAAGACCATGTCTCCAGAGGAAGCACTATCATCTTATCTCAAACATACCAAACTTAACCTAATTTATGAACTATGTATGTTACATGTATTACACATCGATGTATGTATATCTACACTTCGATCAGCGTTTAACATTTACAATAAATGGAAACATTGGCAATGTGAAGTAAACTAAACTTCATTACTCAAAAAACAAAAAGGAATTTCAAGTTCTCAGCCAGTTTCATTGATCCAATTTAAACTAATAACTATACGAATATAACAATAACAAATATAATTAAGAGCTCCATACAAGCACACATTCCATCATTCAGTTTATAGACTTTCCTCATACATTTAAATTCATTTCTAAATTAAATAGCAAAGGCATGTTGCAAATATTTTGGCAAACCAAATTAGTGCCAACGGCCAACAAATACTTAAATGCCACACATGCGTAATTTGCAGCAAATAATCGAAAATTTCTTGTAATTACCACACAAATAATTAACGCTGCTAAGCAGTCTTCATTACAGTTCGTGTAAGTACGCAAGCAATTTGCCAAGCAATGAGCAACGCATTCGCCAAATGCTCAACAAATAATGCGGCAAATAAATGTTGCATTCCGTTGCAATTGTTTGCAAACACATTGACATCATATCGACTATGTACGAGTATGTATGTATGTCGAACGAGTGTCAGTCAGTGTGGCTGTGGCAATGCCAAAGTTGCAAGTATGGCAGACACCTTTGCTAGAAAATCGGCAAGTGAAATGTAATGTCTTTAACCCACGCACACCTAAGAGCAAGTGACATGTCAGTGAGGTTGCGGCCGGAAGTGTTGCTGAAAGTGTTGCTGCGAAAATCGACAGCATCGACAACAAACGATTGTACAAGTGAAATGCTGATTGAATGATGAGCTATGTACAGCAATTATTGCCACACCATACTACAAAATATAAATGCGTGTGTATGTGTGACAGAGGCGTAGATGAAAGTGCATCAAAAGGGGTTGCGGAATATATTTCAATTATTTCTATTTATTATTCTATTACTATTCTATTATCATATCTACTGTTGCTTATTCTTTACAACGATCTGGGAGTTTTAGAACAGATTTCATTTATCCTTTTTTGAGAAATTTTTCATCATATCTACTGTCAGTTTTCCACTACAACGACCCGGAGCACAGTGCTCCGATTCCATACAAAATTGGGACAAAAATAGAAGGAGTGCTCTAAATTCGCTGAAAATTTGCAATCTGAATTATTTGGGGCTACCAACTTCAAAAATGATGTTTGTTTTCAAAAAAAAATATATAGTTTAAAAAAATATTTAATACATATAACCAAGTATGCCATCACCACCGAGCCCAAACTGCTAGAACTATAATGATGAAATTTGGTCAATAGTTGTATTTTAAAAAGTCAACCTTTAAAAAGAAGCGATTTTAAAAAATTCGACCTTGACAGGCCGGAAACGGGGTGGTGAAGCTTATATAGACGGATATTGTTTTTTGGTCGGATTATTTTAAAATTTTGTATATATATACTTAAAGAAAAATAATGAAATACGTATTTCAGTGTTTTTCTATATTCGACCTTTAAAGGGTGGAAAGAGGGCGATGAAGTAGCTTGAAAGAAAGCTTTTTTGTTTTTATTTCCGTAGATGGATGACAGAAAATAATTGCCAGTTTTTAAAAAGTTCAGTTTATTCAGTTTCACTATCATCAAGAATGATGTTTTTAATCCCACACAAACAGTTCAATTAAAATGCAACTATTTTACAAATAGTTTTCTCCCATAGTTTTCTTCTTTATTGTAAACAAGTGTAAATAATGCAACGTAATTTTAACAAAATTGCCTTCCTTAACTTTCCTTCTTATTCTCAGAAAATATTAGCATTAAATTACAACAAAAAATTTCAGAATAATGAAAACAAAAGTAGGATAATATGGCTCTAAACGGGTTAAACGGGTAAGGAAACCCCATTTTTTCATAAAACGTTAATAATTTGTGACATTGGCTTTGTTGATATAGAAATTTTCATATTTTATGAAAGACTTCCGTATGGCAACTCTGCCTTTAGTGTGCGGACCATGCCCATTTTAAATAGCGACAGTGCTACTATACTTTTTCTTTCCAGTTACATCACTTTCTGGGCGTTACAAGCTCCGTACCAAAGTGAATTTACCGGTGGGCACCTCAACGTAGGGTATAAAAATCCAATTTTTTTAGTTAGAGTAGTTTACAAAAATTCTATTATTTGTCAAGATCGCCAAAAATTTCAGAATTTTTTTCCATGATCCAAAAGAAGAAAGTCCATTCTAGAGGATTATGTAAAAAAGTAGGTGTAATAATGCGCAATTCAACATTTTCGATCCACAAAAATATATCGTTTTCATAGTTTTAAGTAAAAAAAAATGTTTTGTTTAAATAACGTACAACACCGTTTTTTTTTAACCTTTTTTTCAAAGTAGCTTATGAAATGATTTTTTGGACTCTTATAAGTGCACAACAGCAACATTTTCTCCGATTGAAGCGAAAATAGTGTTTTGGTAACGTTTTCAATTGTTGACGCTCAAAACTGCATTTTATCATAAAAGAATTTTTCTAGATTTTGATCAACTTTTAAATGCTATAGCTCTCTCAAAATTTACCCGATTAAGATATAGTTTGAAATTTTGCTTAGTGAAAGTATTATCTTTCAAATGATATCAATTTCTTTGAAATCGGTGACATACAATTTTTCTATTTTTGTCCCACTTCGGAGCACGGAGGAGTGCGGAGGTTTCATTTCTTGATTTCTATTTTTAAAATTTTTTCACCATATCTACTGACAGTTAACCTTTACAACGTTATCCTTCAAACAGACAAGCTGCAGTTCCTTGCTGCATGACGAGTAGACATTTTGACAGACTAGGATTTAAAATAAAAACTAAAACTATGGTAGTGGTAGTTGTTCTGAAGAAAAAGATAAAGAAAAAAGACTTTCTGAAGAAAGCGACCTGAAAACCCTTGTATTATAATTCATGCATCACTATATGTCCCTGTTCACTTACTTATTAAACTGGTCATAACAACCCATTACCTAATTAGGGCCTGGAATAAAAGTTCTCTCCAAACCCGGTTTCTGCTCGCCTTCCCCAGCTGGTTACTCCAAGAGATGATAGGGCCTCCTCAACTAAGTCTTTCCAGTCTCCTCTTTGTCCTACAACTACCGTCTCGAACACCTTTTTCGCCAGAGCTTCATTGTACATACGACAGACACGGCCAAACCAGTTTAGCTCAGTGTTGCCAGATCAGGAGATTTCCTCCTAGATTTAGGAGATCCTGGGCCTTTTAGGAGATTTTTTAGGAGGAAGAATTGTTTAGGAGAATGTTCAAGGGATTTATATTTTATGTTAGGGGATTTTTTTGGATCCTTAGTGGATTTTTGGGAGATTTTTGGATAACGAAGTATTATGCATTGGGAACACTGACAACAAAATATACTTTGGCAACTATTTTAATAGTCAAATCACCCTGTTGTGTTAAAAATGTATAATCAAACAGTGATTCGACTCCATACAACCGCGGGAGAAAATTATAAAGAGTGATCCGTTCTTCATAAAATTTGGTATACTAGTTAATCATGGTCTGCTGAATTGAAATCTCCATTTTTTTTTTTAACTTTTGTAGTTACATTATCCGACAAAGAAAGAATGATTCTTAAAATACAAAAAAATCCAGGAACATACTTTCACATACTTTTTAAATATTTTCCTTTAAGTTTTGCTAATTTTCAGATTTTTAATTTTGCAAAATATTTTAAATTAAAAGTGAAGTAAAAGCTTCAACTTTGTAAATTTTGAGAAAACATTAAAAGCGAAAATGACCACATCATTTCTTAATCTATATTGAAAGTTTTAGCAACTTCTTGGTAACCATGTATTTAAAAATTCAATAGACAAAAAACAGAAAATATGCGTTTACAATTTTTTGTGAAAAAAGTTCCGACTTTGAGCAGCTTGCAATTGCACTAATTATTTTTTCGCACAGATTTTTTGGGGTTTTCTTAGTTGGAGTTTTACCTTTCAAATGACATCAAAATTGTTAAATTCTGAGACTATAAATTTTTTAAATTTTGTCTATGGAGCGAATCACTGTGTATTGTGTTAAAAATGTTTAAGCTTACAAAATGTTATCTCGATCTATCTCGTTCTCACTTATTGCTGTCGCAATGAAATCCCCCCAAAAATTGCACTTTTTCTTTAATTCAATTGTTATATGTTTTGTTTTCGTTAAGTTTTTGTTGTTAAGCTGAGAATGAATAAAAAATGCAGCAATAAAAAAAATTAATGTATATATTTCTATTTTTTTATGAGAAGTTTAATTCCTTTAAAATGATGCAAATAATTTTTCTAATTTTGAAAATTTTTTTAACTTTTGGGAGACAATTTTTTTTCAGTATTTTTTTTTAAGATCTAGGAGAAAGTCATTTCAGGTATCTGGCAACAGTGGTTTAGCAGCCATCATTGCCCACAAAAGACTTAAATTCAAGGCATTCTCATACCTTACAAACCTTGCTGAGCTTGTTGCACTAAGCATCAAAGAAATAACAAGGTTTGTATTAAAATCCTTTTGATATTCCAGGCAGTAAATTACGGTCACGCCGCCCCATTGTTGTCCAACAATAAGCCAACTCTTTGAGCTCCACTTCAATGTTGTACAAAAAAAAAACAATCATCTCTTTAATCTTGTGTCAGCTTTCATACAAAGGCTGCCAGTCCAACCTAATCTATTGTTCAGAAAAAATATATATCTGTGATGTTTACGATATTCAGATTGCATTGAGTTGTTTCCAAACTATTACGTCCTGAAAATTCTGAGAGTTAAATTCACCTCGAAATTAGACTCTGAATCGATTGAAATATTTTTCAATATATATTTATTGATAAATTTCAACACCCCATAGAATCAGCCTCGCCTACGTCTCTGTTTTGTGTGTGTGTGTGTATTTGTGCTCATATAATAAACAAATATTGCTCTGTGTGTGTGCTGTGCTGGAAAATTGCGTAAATGCTGCTCGAGCCGTTAGCTGCGTAAGCAAATTTTTGAATTTCAACATTTTCGCAAATTGTTAAAGCACTCGGCAGAATGTTGCTGATATTGTGGTTTGTCAAGAGCGTCAGAGCAGCGGGCGCCGCGCCCGAAAGGGTTGTTCGGTGCAATTGAGATTGGGGGTAGGGTGGGGGTGTCAAACGATGGCAGCAGATGTCGGTACACAAAATGCTAAATAAATATTAAATGTAATCACACAACCATACATATATAAATATGTACGTACGTGCAGTGTCTAGTAGTGTCTTTGCCTGTGTCTGTGTGTGTATGTGTGCGTGTTAAATTTTCCACATAAATGACATTTCTTTTGACAAATTAATTAAAGTTGCTCTATTCGAGCGCACAAATGCTGCGCAAGTTACTGGCAACTCAACTTGGCGCCCAGACCAGCGGCACACATGCACACTTGGGCAAATAAATATGTAAAGAAACTGCTGGAAATGTGGTAACTCTGCTTGATTTTGTACTAACAAATATTTAAATTTACCTTCTTTGTTATGAAAGGAATCTGGTTTTTGGATTATACATTTTTATATTAAATAATAAATATTAAAAATTAAAAATTAAAAATTAAAAATTAAATATTAAATATTAAATATTAAATATTAAATATTAAATATTAAATATTAAATATTAAATATTAAATATTAAATATTAAATATTAAATATTAAATATTAAATATTAAATATTAAATATTAAATATTAAATATTAAATATTAAATATTAAATATTAAATATTAAATATTAAATATTAAATATTAAATATTAAATATTAAATATTAAATATTAAATATTAAATATTAAATATTAAATATTAAATATTAAATATTAAATATTAAATATTAAATATTAAATATTAAATATTAAATATTAAATATTAAATATTAAATATTAAATATTAAATATTAAATATTAAATATTAAATATTAAATATTAAATATTAAATATTAAATATTAAATATTAAATATTAAATATTAAATATTAAATATTAAATATTAAATATTAAATATTAAATATTAAATATTAAATATTAAATATTAAATATTAAATATTAAATATTAAATATTAAATATTAAATATTAAATATTAAATATTAAATATTAAATATTAAATATTAAATATTAAATATTAAATATTAAATATTAAATATTAAATATTAAATATTAAATATTAAATATTAAATATTAAATATTAAATATTAAATATTAAATATTAAATATTAAATATTAAATATTAAATATTAAATATTAACTATTAAATATTAAATATTAAAAATTAAATACTAAATATTAAATATTAAATATGATATATTAAATATTAAATATTAACTATTTAATATTAAATATTAAATATTAAAAATTAAATATTTTAAATATTAAATATTAAAAATTAAATATTTTAAATATTAAATATTAAGTATTAAGTACTAAATATTAAATATTTTAAATATTAATTCAAACTAAAGCTAATAAATAATAAAATTTTGTATTTGTATTTTTTTTGTGGATCATAAATTTGTATATTAAATATAAAATTTTTTTAAATATTAATTCAAACTAAAGCTATTAAATAATAAACTTTTGTATACGCTTAAGGAATCTTAAACTTTTAAGTACAAATGTTACAAATATTTAATGGAAAAATTAATACAAATGTTTCAGATATTTGTTTAAGGTTTAAAGAATTTGTATATTAAAAATTTTTATTATTAATTCAAACTAAAGCTAATAAAAAATAAACTTTTGTACACGTTTAAGGAATCTGAAAATTTTAAATACAAATGTTACAAATATTTAATATTAAAAATTAATACAAATGTGTCAGATATTTTTTTTAGGCCTACAAAATTTATATATTAAAATTGTTAAATATTAATTCAAACTAAAGCTAATAAATAATAAACTCTTGTACACGTTTAAGGAATCTTTAATATGTTACAAATGTAACAAATATTTAATGTGAAAATTATAACAAATGTTTCAGATATTTGTTTTAGGCTTACAGAATTTATATATTAAAAATTTTAAATATTAATTCAAACTAAAGCTAATAAATAATAAACCTTTGTACACGTTTAAGGAATCTTAAAATTTTAAATACAGATGTTACAAATATTTAATATGAAAATTTATACAAATGCTTCAGATATTTGTTTTAAGTTTCAAGAATTTGTATATTGAAAATTTTAAATATTAATTCAAACTAAAGCTAATAAATAATAAACCTTTGTACACGTTTAAGGAATCTTAAAATTTTAAATACAAATGTTACAAATATTTATTGTTAAAAATTAATACGAATGTTTCAAATACTGGTTTTATGTTTAAAGAATTCGTATATTAAAAATTTTAAATATAAATTCAAACTTAAGCTAATAAATAATAAACGTCTAAGGAATCTTAAATATGTTGAAAATGTTACAATTATTTAATGTGATAATGAATACAAATGTTTCAAATATTTTATGTGAAAATAATTTCCGCAGTCAATAAGTTTCCCAGTCTGGCCAAAAAAATATATAAAATACACTATTTATATTGTCATAGAGCTTTGTAATATTAACTTTCGTTATGTTGGCAACTCTGGCCACAAAACACAACAACTTTTTCTGATTTGCAAAGCCTCAACCAGCTGGAATTTTCCGAATAGGCAAACGTTAGGCATGTTCCATTTCGTCTTTGAAGTGTACCGCCCCAAGGCAAAGCTGCTTACGGAGGGTTCAATGTCTGTCTGGGGGTAATAAGGACGCTTGACATTTGTGCCAAAGCAACGCATCGACGCTTGCCATTAGGACCGAAAGCTGCTGTTTGTGTTGTTGTTGTTATTTTGCGTATTGCCACGCTTGACAGGCAGTGCTGGCAATGGTTTGGTAAACTGAATATGCTCATTGTTGTTGTTGTTGTTGCTGTACTGAAAAGCATTTAAATGTGAAATTTATTGCCTCAGATATTTTGATAAAGTTACAGAAATTAAGATGTTGCCAAAGCACCAACACGCACACGCACACACACACACACACATGCACCTACATATATGAATCAAACGTACAACACTATGTTGAGCATATATTATATATACTTAAATAAACGTATATATGTATGTACATACATATATACATACTCATAGATATAATTTGAAGCACAACAGTTGCCAGCAAACGGCCGACTGCTTCGCTACTATTCACGACTCATGGCTCAAGACATAAGCACACACACGTATTTATTTATTTCACATATATGTACATACATATATATGCAAATATTACCTGCTCATCTAGGCTCGTCTATCGTGTGTGTCTGTGTGTGTGCACCGCATAGTGTAGGTTAATAATTTTGAAATTAATTAAATCTTATCATTGGAAGACGGCGACATTTGCTCGGCTCTCTGTCTGTCCGTCTGTTCGTCTGTTTGCTTGACACGCCACTTGCTTTCTTGCGTCGCTGGTGGCCCCTTCTGGCCCACTCACTGAACTCACTTGTCGTTTACTATTGTCGCTCTTGCTGCTGTTGTTGGTATTGTTATTATTGTTGTTGTTGCTGTTGTTAAACATAATTTAATTTCAGCATAAATTTGAGCAGATAATGCGTGTAATAAATTCTGTTGTATGGAATATTTTGCAAAGCATGCAGACGCAATAGTGCACGCAAACACACACGCAAGCAGACATAATTAAAACAAAAGCTATAATGAAATCTCTTGGTGCAGCATTGCCCATAAACAGAAGCAGCAAGCAGTTTAAATTCTAGCAGCCATCAACTGGCTTACGAAATTTTACACAAATCCATTTGGACTGAATTGAAATTTATAACATTTTTGTCATTAAAATGTTTCAAATAATATTACTTGCATGCTTTTATTGACATTTCAATACTTGGTTATATTCGGTGATATCATTTGCAACTCCTGAAGTGCAAGACGCGTTTGTCACCAGGGCCAACAATATTTATTATTGGATATTAATCTAATTTAAGAAAATTCGGCTTTCTTGCTTTAAATACAGACAGCCAGATTTAGTATTCGACACTGCGGCAAATGTTAACGAATTCATAGATATTTACTATATGTTTGCTAATATTTTATGCAGATAAATATACAAATATATATATATTTTTATATATATACACTTTTTTAGGACTGAATTGTTGCATCCAGCTTTGATTCTACACTAACGATAAGTGGCCAAGCGATGATAAAACTTCATCTACTTGATACTTGTTCCGCAGTCATACTTTCTTCTTCTTCTTCCAATTTCTTTCAAACATAATTTTAGTTCGAATAAGTTCCAAAAATATCCAAGCACACATTCCACAATAAGACAAACTTTCATAAAATTACATATAAGCGTTAGAGCTCGTTTTTGAATTCCACCACACGTCAGTCAAACAGGATCTTTGCGTATATATCACCGACATTTGTGGCTTTGTTTGCTTACACCGTGCGACAAAAATTAACCATTTACACGGCAACAGCGAATTTTTTCATCAAATGTTGTTTTTTAGATATAAACCTAAATTAAAAAAAACACGTATTTTTTTATTTTTTAATATACTTTAATTTAGTAAGGTTTTTTGTAAAAAACATTTGGTTCCACATATGCAACAAAGCAATAAAACTGGTTTTTTTTTTAATATGCTTAATTTAAATGAAAGTTTTTAAAGCAATTAATGCGTTTGTTGTAGCATAGTCCTACTCCGCATTTTTCGCAAAGTGTTTGTGTGTTTTTTATTAATAAATTCTAATCACTTTTGTTTCACTAAAATAAATGCGTGCAACTTTTCGCAAAAACGGTCAAATAAGTGCTGTCAAGTAAAATTTAGCTACTTTTTCCCACTATTCATACCAGTATTTCATAAAAGGAACGTTGCATGGTTGTAAAATAGCAAAAAAGATTCGTTTTGATAATTACTTCCGAAATTACGGGCAATTTTACGGTTGGTTGCAGATATACAACTGTACCGTGTAACGGGTTAAACAAATTTGTCACACCGGAAAAAATCCATGGGGGCGTGAAACTAGAGACCAAACATAGTAATACTGCGTACTCAGTTTTTCATTTCTACATCTTTTGCCCTTTTAAAAGGACTTCAAAATTTTGAAGGGGATAAAAAAATAAAAAAAATATATAAAAAATACTTAACCTCGTTAGAATATGTCGGTATATATGTCAAATGAAAGAGGAAAAGCTCAAGAGTTTAAATAAAATTTATTTTTATCTATTTTTTAAAAAAAAGATATGAAAAAGGTCCTTTGAAAATTTTAATCCTTGAAAATTTATACAGAATTTTCTTGAAAAGTAAATATGTTAGAACCCAAAATCTCCTTGATCACGTGTCAAAATTTCATTAAAAAAAATATAAAAAATACTTAACCTCGTTAGAATATAACCTCGTTAGAATATTCATAAATGATATCTGCACATGCTTCTCGACAGCTAAGTTTCTGCTTTATGCGGATGACCTAAAGATCTACTCATTGATCAGAAGCTCCCACGATTCCCAATTACTGCAGATCGATATTGATAATGTCAGCAATTGGTGTATCAAAAATCGATTGTCACTGAATATAAGCAAGTGTTTCCAAGTCACCTTTTCTAAACGTTGCAAAGTCATTGACACCTCTTATCTCGTTTCCATGACGCCCCTGATGCGTGTTGATGAAATTAAAGATTTGGGCGTAATCTTTGACTCGAAGTTTTCGTTCGCTAATCATATAAATTTTGTTATCTCTAAGTCGTATGCCATGCTTGCTTTTGTGAGACGTCATAGCTCGGATTTCACCGACCCGTATACGCTGAAGCTTTTGTATACGGCACTAGTTCGTTCCAGGCTTGAATATGCGTCCTTCATCTGGTCTCCATATTTTGCGTGCCATGGTGCTAGGATTGAGAGGATCCAAAAAGTATTCCTTCGTTTTGCATTGCGTAACTTACGCTTTACTGATCCTATGCCCAGCTACGAATCGCGATGCCTACTGATTAACTTAAAATCTTTGCAAAGTAGGAGAACAATCCTGTCTTTGTCTTTCATCTTTGATGTACTCCGTGGTGTAGTTGACTGTCCCACTCTCCTCGAGAAGATCTTTCTGAATATTCCGGCTAGATCTCTTCGTTGCTCAGAGCTCTTCCATATTGGTGTTTTTAGGGCTCAGTATGCGCGAAATGCACCTATCTCCAGAGCCTTAATTGAGTTCAATAGAATCTCCAAAAATGTTAAGATTGATTTTTCAGATTCAAAAAATCGATTCATGTATTCGTTAAATCTTTTTTATAGGTAGCATTAACTTTTTTTTCCCCCTAATTCTTACGTTCAATTAAAATGTGTTCAACTTAGCCTATAAGAATTTTTATTGTATTTATTGGCTAATTAACTGAATAAATAAATAAAATAAATATGTCGGTATATATGTCAAATGAAAGAGGAAAGGCTCAAGAGTTTAAATAAAATTTATTTTTATCTATTTTTTAAAAAAAGGATATGAAAAAGGTCCTTTGAAAATTTTAATCCTTGAAATTTTATACAGAATTTTCTTGAAAAGTAAATATGTTAGAACCCAAAATCTCCTTGATCACGTGTCAAAATTTCATTATTCTCGCTTCATTGATTTTGTATCTTTTTATTATTTAAAATACACTTTACTCAAATAAATAAGAATTTTTGCATTTCATTACAATTGCAGCTTCCGCCTTTTTTTAATAACTTTCGAACAAATAAAGTTAGAGTAATGAAATTGACACGTGATCAGGGAGATTCTGGGTTTTAACATACTTACTTTTCAGGAGAATTCTATATAAATTTTCTAGGATATAAAGGATTAAAATTTTCAAAGGACCTTTTTCATATCCTTTTTTTACAAATAGATAAAAAATCAGTTTTATTTAAATTCTTGAGCCTTTCCTCTTTCATCTGATATACATATCGCCATATTCTAATGAGGTTAAGTATTTTTCATATTTTTTTTTATTTTGTATCCCCTTCAAAATTTTGAAGTCTTTTTAAAAGGACGAGGATGTAGAAATGAAAAACTGAGTACGCAGTATTACTATATTCGGTCTCTAGTTTCACGCACATATGGATTTTTTGCGGTGTGAAAAATGTGGTTGCACGGTGTAATATCCATCAACAGCTTCACACCATTTAGAGAATAGAATGATTTCAGAAAAATTGGCCTTGGCCTTTATACAAATAACTTTATACATTTTTGAAGACATTTTCAAGAAATCTATTTTAGCTTCCTTTACAACTACTTATAAATAAGTATAAATTTTAATAAATAATAAATATAAATTGAAATACATTTTTTTATCAAATTCTCTCCACCAAAACTATTCTTCAGTGATACTGTGCCAAGAGTTTGATTTAAAACTTGCAACTCTGTGCCTCTGCGTAGCCAATGGAAGACAAATTTACTCATAAATATTAACGAAAATTATCCCTCTAAAAGTTGACATAGTACACTTAACGCCTTCATCTTCTTCTCCAACTAACTATACACGTTTTCCGTCTCTTTTGCGCACTGCCTCGCTCTCGTTCGTGTTGGGTGCCTGGCAGCGACAGCACCACAACTATGAAGACGAAACGCATTAACTTAAAGAGCGAGTTAAACTTAATAAAGCGTGTGTCAAGTTTAGCATACATAAATAGTTGGCATGTTGAGTGCGGGGCGAGCGGGCGCCACGGGACGAGTTGGTGCAATGCTAAATTGTGCGCCAACACGAGGCATGCAACATACCCTTCAATGTTTCGGCAAAGTTGTCGATGGAGCGGCGCGCCATGTCGATGGGGGGAGGGGAAGCGCGAGGCGGCATTAGGGGTGGCACGAAAAATTGCGCACAACAGAAACACGAAAAGCAACAACGAAAAATGCAGCGCTTCATTTAATTTTTATGCTTGTAGCACTTTTCCAATCTTCTGTGCATAAAACAGCAGAACTTTGTGTCCAAAAAAAAATAAAAAGGACAACAAAAAATTCGACTACAACAAAACAAAAAACACCGAGCCACAACTAAACAGGCAGCAACCGAACCAAAGAAAAAAAACAGCAAAACAATAAGAAAAACATGAGACGAAAAAGGCAGCCAGCAGCTGAGCGAAGCGGCGGTGTGGCGATGAGGCGAGGAGAAGGTAGTGAAGCAAGACAGCCGCTGCAGCAACCAGCAACGAATTACAAGTAGTACCCACGATCCGTCCATAAAACTTTGGCAACCGAAAACGTGTCTTTCCAACACTTTGGGATTTCGGAACTTTTTACTTTTGTTGTTGCTTTTCGGTGGTGTTCCTTTTTTTTATTTTGTTTTTGGTGCCTGACATTTGTGCGACAAACGAGCTGCATGCGGGCGGACGAGCGGCGCGAATGCAAAAGCTGGACAACGCCAGACATTTGAATACGGCGGGCGCAGCCGATTTGACATGCAAAATGTGTTGTGCCGAAATGCGTCGCCATGCAGCACACACAAACACACACACACACAACAACCACAGTGAGCGCCAACGCTACACCAACACAACAGCGAGTGGCTGCTAGTGGCGCCAGTAGTGACAATGACACAGCTGTCGATACGCGGCCGCTGCTCTTGTTCTTCTTCATGCTGTTGTTGTCATTGTTCTTATTGTTGTTATTGTTGTTGTTGTTACTGTGGTGTGGTAAACGTTAGTAATGCGAGCTTTTGTTTTATATTCCGCTCATTGCGATGAATGTTTAAAATTTAAATGGATCTCCGGACTAAACGATCCCCAACGAAACCAGCGCACAACAACACAAAACACCCGACAACCTAACGGCACCGGACGCAGCCAATAGCCACAAACACAGCCGTACCGAGAACGACAAGTCAGTGCAACGTTTGGCCAAAAATACCCAAACACCAAATACCGCACACACACACACACACACACAAATATGGGACTTTGCCGTAGTATTTCCATTCATTTGCTATTAAAATTTGAACCAAACACTCGACGAACGTTGGCTGTCAGTCGGCGTGCGGTGCGGTGCGGTGCGCGCCCTGCCCCATCGGGCAAACGGACAAACGGCAGCTGCACACGGAAACTTTGAACTTTTCCGCCTGACAGACCGCCCTGACTCCGCACTGACGGCGCAGGCACTTAATCAACTATTGATGGGTTTTTTGATGCTTGTTGCCGTTAACTTGTTTCCTTAATACTTTCTGACTTGTTGGCCATGTGCAAGTGTCAGTTTTTGCGTGTGTCTGTGTATGTATGTGTGTGTGTGTGTGTGTTGGCATTAGTTCGACCCCAAGACAACAGCTTGTACGGGCGCCGGTATTTGATGTTTGCGTGTGTGTGTGTGCGTCTGTTGGACTATTTCAACAATGTGCTTGCAGTTGTAGTGAATTTAACCCACTAATGCTCGACCATAGATACTGATTTTTTAAGTTAAAAAAATTGCAATGCCAAATTTTAGTAACCTTCGTCTTATCTCAGACTTGCAATGAGTATTTAACCCTTTCGACACCGAATTTTACCGTGTCTCGATATTACTTTTTGGTATTTAACCCTTTCCGGTCAATTTCCACATTTCTTGAGATACAAATTTTTCCTTCAAAATATTGACTCTTATTGAACATTTTAGCAATAAAATACAAAAAAATTTCAAAAAAAATCATTTTGGTTGAGAATTACAGCTTCATCAATTTTGTACGATATATCGTACAATGGTCCGCAAAGGAGTAAAAATTCATGCATTTTTGGTTTCGGTTTTTTAAGTTTTATGAACAATTCATTGATTTTTTTGATAGAAAACATAAATTATAACAACAAAAAATCAAAACGTGATTTTATTTTGATCGAAAGTTATATAAATTATATATATAAACAATTGAGTCACATTTATTCGGCTTTATATGACCGTTGTTGTTGTTGCAAAGCCCTTTTCCTCTCAATAAAACACTGAATCAATTAAAATTCACATAGTTTTACAGAAGGATACTGAATATAGCCGATTTCTCTTATCGTAGTGGGAGTGGCAAGTACGCATGTCAAACATTACATAACCCGTGTCTGCCCAGTAAAACACAAAATCGTCTAGTAATTCTTATTTTTAGTCAAAAATTGCCAAATAGTCGAATTTTATTAGCCACGTAGTTTACAGATGGGCGTGGCAGGCATACAAATGCAAAAAATCTGTTACTAAACCTATAACTTTAAAAACATGCAAACATAACTTGCAACCTTTGCTTTCCATTTGTACGATTTATCGTACAAAGCTTTGCAACCCTTGTGGTCATTTGTACGATATATCGTACAATTTTTTTAAAGACTCGGGAAAAATATTTAGACGCAAAAAATTTTAAATTTAGTAAGTTCTTTAAATCAACTGAGATTCAAACTTTGAAATTGTTTCGCTTTTTGGTACCAAAAAGTATTACATATTTTAAAATTCCTACGCAGAAGTACCGTCATTTGTTGGTTTTTCAAATTCTTGCAAAAAGCTTCTTACAAAACGCACTCATACTGTGTAGCCACGGCTATTATGATTTATATTTTTAAACAGAATGATACCACACAGCCTACTTAATGAAAATTAAAAAGCTGTTGTATAAAAAGTGCGTTCGCTGTTAAATAAAAAATCGTCGAAAAAATTGTACGATATATCGTAATTACAAATTTCCGGAAAGGGTTGAATCATGAAAGTCGCCGCGCCTGCTTTTTAGAGTTCTAGAGCTAGTTTACTTTTGAACAATTTTAGCTTAAAACAGGTTAAATAAATTTTGTATCAATATTTTTTAATTACAGAAAAATTATTTAATATTTATGGAAAAATACAAAATTATCACTTTTTGATTTTATTTAACCATTATTAAAGAAACAGAGTTTTCATCAAACGTGCCCAATTCGTAGACTTCAATTAGAACACAAACTTTCCCCGATATCGCTGCAAATTATTGAAAATTATTTTGTGAATAACAGTAACATTTTTTTAATTTGCTTTGAATTCACTTCTAAAAATTTTAATTTGTTGGTGCCTACTTAAATTAAACCCATAAATCTATAAAATCTTATAGCTTTTGCTATAAGATGACAAATAGGTGAAGTTGCTCTCAGGCAACTTTGGGGTCGAAAGGGTTAAATATCCAATAAATCGAGTTCTTATGCAAGAAATTCCTTAACTTTTTGTGGTTTCTTATACATTTTGGGTTTACGACTACGACAAAGGATTTAAATTCTGAGTCGATCTTCGTCTCATTCTATCTGCTGAGTAATGATAACTGGCGTTAGTTTTACAACAAAAAGAAAAACCTAATTGGTTTTCTAAAAAAAAAAATTGTATATTTATAAGTTTTTCCACAGTTTGGGTAGCAAATATGATTTCAAGTAATATTGGACTCAACAGTTGTGGACGGACCTCTACGCCACCTTTAATGAGCATTTTGTACCCACATCTGCAGTTTGAGCATTGAATTTCCCAAATCAGGAAATGACTCCGAAATTTCTGTGAGTGAGGTGTTTTAACATACTTTTTCTGCACAGAGGTTTGATGTTCAATTCTTGAATATCTGTTTTGCCACATTTTGGTTGGCAAATATAATTTTAAATAGTATTGAACTCAAAAGTTGTGGACTGACTCCTACTGATATGAATTCCTGTCTACGACACCACAGAAGGAGTAGAGATTTTTTAAGATGAACCCTACGTCAACTCTACCGATTGTCCATTTTTTTTTTAATAATTTATGAAGCCCTATTTAAGAATTTGTTTCTATTCTAAAATCGTCCATCTCAGAAATTGCATCTCATAAAGACCGCAAATTCACCCATCTTTATTTAATCTCACTGCCACTCATACCAACACCGAGACATTAATTTTTTTCTTTAACACTTCTTTCGGGGTATTTGAGTACCCTTCCAGCAGTACTGTGTTAACACTGCATGTTTGTTGCTATTGTGCACTCAGTCTGTCCCTCGGGCGCTTCGCTTGTTTATGCAAAACAAAAACCCGAGCCTGGGCGCACATTCCAATTAAAATTTCATCTTTCACTTCAATTTCAGCTGCGGCAACATATGCACAAAATTAACAACTCCCGCTGCATATATGAGTAAGTATGTGTGTATGTGTGTGTGTGTGTGTGTGTGTCTCGAATATGGCCAAATGTTGTTTGTGGACATTTTAAAGCAATAAAAAAGCGGCAACTTTTTAAAAGGTTTTAAATTTCTTCGCTTCACATCCTGCAAGCCGCACGTTGCAAAATGGCAAAATTGCTGCCGCTGTTTATGTAATCGCGTATCGGACATTTTAATGGCAACTTTTCTTGTTTGCTGTTTGTTTTTTTTTTTTAGATTTGGTCTTTTGTTGTTCTGCTAGCGATAACGATTTAGCACTCGTGTTGGGGGAATTGAGGCGATGCGTAATTTGCGCAAAATTGCTAAATTTATGAAGCATTTATTTTAGAATTTATCTGGTATAAATTTAGGCGCGTTACCTAATGGTCCAATGTGCGAAGGAGAAGGTGGCTTTAAGATAAATTCGTACTGAAATGTTTTGAATTTAAATTTATTAAAATTTAATTTCTTGTATTTTTTATTCAAATGGTCAAAATGTTCAGGTTAGTAACTAAAACAATAGGCTTGAACTTTACACTTAAACTTAGTTTTTGCTTATCAAAATCTGAAGTTTTAAAATCTGTAACAATTAGCATAAACTTAAAATTATTTCAATACTTTAAATGTGAGGAATAATTTCAAAGTTTATAAAAATTTTACTATAGTAAATATTGCAATATTAAATTTATAATTTAATTAAAAAAAATCAAAATTAATTTAAAAATATATTTCTTTGAAACTATTGCTTAATTAATTTTTAGCCGACTTGTCATACCAAGGCCGTAGGTTCGAATCCCAGCTCGCGCTAGTGAAACGCTCGTCTACTTCTATCGCTATCCACATGAAGCAAATGAGAATTACAAGAATCGCACAATTTCGCTGTTTTGCTTGTTTTTTCCAACATGCTTGTTTGCTTGTTTTTTCACAATGGACCTCTTAGGCCTCCGAGTGGGTCTCTTACAGAGGCAGCCACCATAACCTAACCATTGCTTAGCTATCCCTAAGGGATCAAACTTAAATATTAATTGCTGGATTTTATGAAAAAAAATTTTTTGTTCTGATCCGGTACTGCCTAATTTTCGATACCGGGTATAAATATCGAGTCAATACTGAGTGCTTTTCAATGCTGAGAACAGATACCGATACTGAGTTCTTTCTGATATCGAGTACAAGTATCTATTCAATACTGTAAATAATTGGCTTAATGAATAATTGAATATTTTGTATACCAATTGCATACGGTTCCGACTACTTTTCAGTACCGACTATAAGCATAGGCTCTATACTCGTTACTTTTCAATACTTTGTTCTCGTATTTTTTGTATGCTGAGTACTTTCTGATACCAAGTGCATACGGTTCCGACTACTTCTCAGTACCGACTGTAAGTAGAGGTTCTATACTCGTTACTTTTCAATACTTTGTATTCGTAATTTTGTATGCTGAGTACTTTCTGATACCAAGTAGAAGTATGAATTCCTTACTGCGTGTCTTGCGAATTTTACTACCGACTTAAATCTGAACATCAGTACCGAGTATAAGAATACTTATTACTTTTAAGAACAGAATAAAAGTATCTTCTCGTTATTGGATTGTTGTCTAAACTAACTACTTTCATTTTATTATATTTCATTATGATTCTAACAACTTGTCAGTACCGAGTGCAAGTTTAGATTTCTTAATGGTTACTTTTCGGTACCGAGTACTCGTATATTTTTTATGGTGAGTACTTTCTAACACCGAGTACAAGTATAAATTTCATACTAGTCCTTTTTTGATAACTGGTATTAGTATCGATTTAACACTGAATATGTTTCAACTCCTAATAAGAATTCAATACAATAATAATTATTTTTAAACATCGAAAAAAAGTATCGGTTTTATGCTGAAAAGTTATCCACACTGACTACTTTTCAAAACCGAGTCTAAGTTTTAGGTATCGCTTTGCTGAGAGTTTTACAATAATGATTACAAGTACTAATGTTATTTTCACTTTTTTGATACCGAGTATAAATACCTATTAATATGATACCGACTACTTTCAGGATCGAATTTGAGTATAGATTCGGTACTGCATGCTTTTCCAAACCGATTAGTTTTTGAAATCGAGTTTCAGTTCTAAGTATCTTTTCGATACTGAGAGTTTAACGATAGCGAGTATTATTACTGACTCGACACAGACTTTTATTCGTTACCGAGTACACACAGATACCTATCATGATACTGACTTCTTGTCAGAACCAAATATAAGTATTGATTTACTTTTAGATACTTTTCAATACTAATTCGATGTATAGTGAAAGGGTTCATTCCATACTGAGTACTTTTTGAAACCGATTACTAGCGCTTTTTGTGTAGTGAGTACTTTTTTAGTTTAGGTAACCACCATCAAAGTTCAATATTAAAAAATGTTACTAAAATTGTTCGATTTATATTAACACTAGCTCACCCGGCGAACTTCGTCTCGCATGACATTTGTTGTTTTTTTTTCTATAATGAAATACGCGAGATGGCAAATCTATGGCGATGCAAATTGACGAAGAAAACCAACTAAAAGAAGAGAAGGAGCTACTGATTAACGGAATTGAGGTCCACAAATAAGCAATGTTGCTGCTAAGTTTCAGTAAAGAAATGGACTGCGCTTGAACCAGATTTAAATTATATGGGCGGTGCCACGCCCCTTTTTCAATTACGCACAATGTCCTGTGTCGAAGGAAAAAATTGTAGGTTCGTACTAAGTTTCATTGCTGTGCGACTTATAGTTCAGCAAAATATTTGGGTCACAATAAATGTGCCACGCCCCTTTTCAAACGTTTATAAAATCTTACCAGTAGAATGACTCATCTATGGAACGACGGAGTACTAAATTTCAGTGTTTTATAACTTACAATTTCGAAGATATTCTATATTGGAATTTGGCTTGTATGGGCGGTGCCACACCCCTTGTTCAATACCCGCACCATTCCCTCTGTCGAAGGACATGACTAAAAAGTAAATTCGTAGTGAATTTAATTGATGTATGGTTCCAAAGTTATTATCGGAAAATTTTAAGAATTCACGGTCAAATATGGCAGGAATTTTCCGACTTTTCTAATAGATTTTCCGGAATTTTCTTTTTGCACAAACCTGAACTGACTCAAGACGAATCCAACTAAAAAACTCCATGGAAATCGGTCAGTCCGTTTGAAAGTGATGCGCTTACACGCATATATCCACTTTCTTTTATATATATTAATTTAATATTATTTATTTATTTATTATTAATTAATTTAATTAATAACAAAACAAGACTTTAACAGAACAAACTAAAAAAACATAAAATAAAATAGCAATAATGATAATAAAATTAAAAAAAATTAATTAATTAAAGTATTTCGATTTATATTAACATTTTATAACAAAACAAGACTTTAAAAGAACAAACTAAAAAATTATAAACAAAAAAAATAATAATAGCAATAATGATAATAAAATTAAAAAAGAATATTTTGAAAATTTATGGGAGCATTAAAAAAATGGATTTAAATTTAAATATAAACTATAATTTTCAAACTATTGTATAATTTTTTCGAAACCCACAGAAATTTCTGCCAAGCCTAGAAATTGGAGAAGGGAAAAATCTCCTGAATCACCGAGAAATATATCAAATCTACGAACCCTATTCTAAGTCAGTGGCGCACACAAGATTTTACTTGGTAGGGTCTCTGTGCACAACTTTTAGGTCCAATACGCTTTGAAACCTTATTCGCCACCCAACATTTTTTTTTTTGTAACAAACAGATATTAGGGAGTTTTGAACTCCCAAAGCGCCTCCTTGTGTGCGACACTGTTTTGAGTACAAGTATCGTTTTCATATGGTGTATTTATCTTCGCATTTCTCTTTCTCTCCTTTTCTTAAATTTTCTTTTTCCAAATATATAAAATATAAATTCCAAATATATCAAATATGTCAAAATTTCAAGCCGAGAAATCGTTATATACGATTTATGTTAATTTTTAATTAAAACTATTTTCAATGACATTTGAAACCCCAAATATGCCGCAAGTTTAAAATACAACATTACACTTTCGTATATTCGGTGTATGGAATTAATAAGTCCTTGTAAGTTGAACGTAATGCTCGCATTAGCCTTCGAAGCGTCTTTCCGCTGTCAGCAATTAGTTGCAACAACACGCAGCGCCATCCATCATTTCAGGCAAAAAGCATCGGCGCTGAACGCATAAATTAACTTGTTATCCGCATACGCGCGCATAATCCAGCGCCCGGCGACCAACTGTGCGCCCGCCATCGCTCACTTAATGACACGAACGGCAATCACACTTGTTCAAAACATTTTCATAACAGCGAAGCGGAAAAGCAGCCAGTCGAGCGCCAGAAGCATGCGGACCAATGTGCTCTGACACGTTTGCACGCGCTGCCATCAATGGACACATTGAAACGCATATATATACACCACAACAACAACATTGGCATATATTCATAGTCGCAGAGCGGAAACGAAAACGGACACGCAATTGCGAATTGCGCACGTCGACACGTCGCAGCGGAAACGCAAATATTGCAATGAAATTGCAGTTGCAGCTAAGACTATGCGACAACAACAGTGGCGCGTGAACGTGACCCACACACACACACACACACACACACACACACACACGCGCGCACACAAACAGAGACACTTGCCCAGGGACATGTCAACATTGACGCGACGACGCGCTGCCGCTGCTCTTCGCACGGGCAGTGCGACGCACAGGGCGCACGCCATATGGACAGCGCTCGGACAGCGCAGCAATGCAAAGCATAAAAACACAACAACAACAACAAAAACAACAACAAAAAACAACAAGAATGGCAACAGCACTGCAGCAGTGTGTGGGTTTTTGTGTCATTGTTGCTGGTTTTTTATGGCAGCTCATGTCAACACTAATAACAGTAAAAAACAGCAACGAACAACAAAAACAACAATAAGGAACAACAACGATAGCAAAAAAGCCAATTAGCATTATTTGAAGTTTTGCTTGCCCCACAAAGGGCTGCAGCTCTCCGTGTGAATGTATAGTAATGAAAAGTATATATATATGTGTGTGTGTGTGTGTGTGAGTATGCATGAATATTAATGCGCTGGTATTTTTGTGCAAGTGGCTATGTTTATGTTGGCTGCTTGTTAGCGCAAAAGTCGCGCTGTGTATTGCTTGTCAAATGCCTTCAGGGTGTAAAGGAAAAAAACAACAACAACAAAAAAAGCAAAAATTACGAGTGGCAAAAGTGGTGTAAAAACTCATGAAGGACGATGCAAATGTGAGTTGTATAACATATTATGTCACTTGTGTTTTTGCTTTACGTAAATTTTCAATAAAAACAAAACCAAAAACATGGAATAAAAGTTATTAGGAAAGTAATAAAACGTGTGTGCAAAAAACCAAAATTGAACAATGATATTTTTTTTGGTAAATTTCTTTTTGAATGGCAATTATTAGATTTTGCTTAGATTAGATGTGTTTTGCTTTCAAGACAAAGTTTAAAATGAAAAACAAATATATGTATAAAATTTATATAAATTATATAAATTTATATAGGTATATAAATTTATAAACTATGCTCGATAGACATTATTCAAATTTTTATTTTAAACCGTTTATTGGAATTTTGTAAAAATTTCTGACTTTATCAATGTTATTTTATTATTTTATTTTTTTTTAATTTAATTTATTAATTAATTTTAATTTTAATTAATTTAATAATTTAATTTTTAATAAATTTTTTTTATTTTATTTATTTATTTATTGATTTATTTATTTGTTTATTTATTTATTCATTTATTTTTATTTATTTATGTATTTATTTATTTATTTATTTATTTAATTATTTATTTATTTATTTATTTATTTAATTATTTATTTATTTATTTACTTATTTATTTATTTATTTATTTATTTATTTATTTACTTATTTATTTATTTATTTATTTATTTATTTATTTATTTATTTATTAATTAATTAATTAATTAATTAATTTATTTATTTATTTATTTATTTTTTAATTATTAATTAATTTATTTCTTTATTTATTTTTTATTTATTAATTTATTTATTAATTAATTAATTTATTTATTTTTTATTTATTAATTAATTGATTAATTAATTTATTTATTTATTTATTTCTTTATTTTTTTTATTTATTTATTTATTTATTTCTTTACGCAATTATATCGCGTTTCCATGCACGAGAACAAAGCAAAGAAAACAAAAGCTGAGAGAATTGATTTTTTAAATAACGAAATAAAAAAGAAAAAATACTATGTATGAACAAAACTATATCTCTAATGAAGAAGAAGAAGAATCTATCTGCAAGAAGGCACATAATCGAAATATTTGTGTAAAATGTATTGAAGAAAACCTGCTGAAAATTTATGTTACTTTTCTTATTTGTTTCCTAAAAAATTATAAAACAAACATACTCGTATTTTGTACTAGTTTCCTTTAGATATTACACTAAAATTGTACTGAAATCTTGAATGCGTAGAAATCTACGCAAAGGTAACGAACGTAAATTTTTTTAGAGGCAGAGGAATGTTAACGATCTCCTGAGATTCGTTAGGGAAGTAAGAAAATTTGCACAGAAGAAAGTTAATTTCGTTGATCCCATACTTGCTAACTCTTTTTTACTGTCTTTTGGCAAAATAAAAGATGATGGACACAATATTTTTAATCAAATTTCTTTTTTAATGGTTTTAAATTTTTCTAAATATGTGTTTTGCTATGAACGCAAAGAGTAGGATTGAAAAATATACAAACAATTTATTTTAATATTTAGAAAAATAAATTGTTCAACACTCAAAATGATCACACCATTAACGATCTCCTGATAATCCCATCAATCCTATCCCTGCTAACTATACTTTCACTGTCTTTTTTAGTTCTTTTTGAGTGGCTTTTATACGATTTTTCTGTGTATTTATTTTGCATTGAACGCATAAAATATGATTTTTTTTAATATATATAAAGCATTTGAGGCTTTGAAGATTAACTTTTTAATAGTAAAAAGGTTCACACCCAAGAAGATCTCCAGAGCTTTGTTATGAAATCAAGAAAATTTCTCCAGGAGGTAGTTCACCGCTATTTACATCCTCGCTAACCCATCTTTCCTTGTTTTTCTTTTACTAAATACTATCACAACTACAATTACTACATACAACTCCCTTTCAGAGTCTTACGTCTATTTAGTCTGAGTACTTATGACATTACGTCGACAGAGAAAGATTTATATTCATCTATCTCGAACACTAAAAACAGATTCCGCAGACACACCTCAGTAATATATATAACATCAGTAAAGTAAGTAAGTTAGTAAGTAAGTAAGTAAGTAAGTAAGTAAGTAAGTAAAGTAAGTAAGTAACGACGAGGAACAAAACCTCTAGTCGAGCATTGCTTCAGGCTCACAACAGCTGGTTTCAGCGGCCACTAAAAACAGTCCAGTTAAAAAGAACACAAATAAAAATCTCAAACCTTGTAGTCATGTAACTTATAGTAGAATTTGAAGTCTAAGAAGCATCCTCAATAATTACGCTAAAAATATCCACACCCACTCGAGCTCTCCTAAAGGCATCTTCCACTCTGCCAACCAATCTTCTCAGCGTCTTTGAGCCTCACAAATACCAATAAAATCAGCTTCTGAACTTCTTCAGACAACGTTCGCATTGTTTTATTTTATCAGCATCGAAAATAAAATAAGATTTAAGTCACTTGTGAGGTTTATGTAGCACTTTGTTTGTCTATCTTTTACACGTTTGGTGGATTTTCTTAAAATACCAACGCAATAAGATTAACTTTAGCCTAATTATAACATTTTTTATGGACATTATGTTGACTGAATTTAGCGTCTTTTCAGACCTGATGTTTATTTTTTGTTTGTGCTCTTATTGCGTTGTACAGCCCAATAAAGATTCAAGTATTTGGCAAATAATAAACCAGACAAGATGGCAAAAATAAGTGCAGAAAATAATATAAAACATAACAAAGAAATAAATAAAAAACATTACTCGTATTTATTGGAAATTCAACTTAAAAATAGACAAATAAGTACAAATGTCTCATTAAAAATCACTTTGAAAGCAACGACAAAACATGCACCACACCAAACCCCAAAGATAAGGAAAATCTTACGTGGCAACTTTTCAACGTTTCTTTTTTTAAGAAGCAGAAAAACTGCCGGAAAAAAAACGAAAGACGTTTTTCTGTGCGTCCAACAACAATTTTGTGTACCGCAATTGTGCGGTTATCCTAATTAGAAAACTTTAAAATGCTGCTTAATGCCAAAGCTGCCGCTGCAACGTCAACAAGCAAAGACAATAACATCAATACAACAGGACCAAAAACAACAACAACAACAATAACAACAATGCAAATACATCACTACAACTTGAAACCTTCAAGACAAACTAATTTCAGCGACGACAACAGCAACAACAACAATAACAATGAAAATAACGCCACACCGGAAGTAGCCAAGTTTCTGCGGTTTTGTTTACAACAACAAAAAAGCATAGTTCAGACAACAAGTATTGGTATGAGCAAAGAAAAAAATAAAAACAACAAAGAAATCAAGCACCAGCTAAGATACGCGAATTTTGTGCAAACTTGTGGTGTGGTTATTGTTAGCCATGAATCGAAAGAGAAAACTTGTGGTTTAGTATAAACCAAACTTTTTCGCACAGTTTTTGCTGTCAAGTCTAAAGTATGCAACGCAAGTGGGAAAGTTTAATTGCATATGTGACAATGCTGTACGTAACAACTTTCGAATGAAAGGAATGAGTGGAATTTGTTTTCTATAAATTAATTTATTTTTCAAATAAATTGTGAAGGAAAATTTGTTTGGTGCTTTCAGTGCTTAAACAAGAAACCACTTTTGGAATCGGTTCAACTTTAAAACTTCAGAATACTAACACCGTTCATGCTACTAAATTTTTTTTTAATTGCTCTAATTACGAATTTACAATTATAAAAAATAATTAGCTGAAAACTTATTTTTAAAAATCTGCTTTGTCACATCAGTCATAAAAGTGTCAAAATAATTATTAACGGTCTGCACGAATTAAGATGATTTTTCGCTTAATAGAAGGTCGTTTTCAAGGTCAAAAATAAAAAAAAATTTTATATATAAAAGAGAATTTAAAAAAGTAAAAAAGAATCTTGGCCTGCTTTTTAAAACTCTGCTTTGTCACATCAGTCATAAAAGTGTTAAAATAATTATTTACGGTCTGCACGAATTAAGATGATTTTTCGCTCAATAGAAGGTCGTTTTCAAGGTCAAACATTTAAAAAAAAATGTTATATATAAAAGAGAATTTAAAAAAAGTAAAACATTCGAAACTGAGAATCAGAGTCTGACAGTTCGTTTCTTGAAAAAAAAATTGGAAGAAAAGGAAATACGGAAATATGATATGATGTGATGTGATGTGATGTGATGTGATGTGATGTGATGTGATGTGATATGATGTGATGTGATGTGATGTGATGTGATGTGATGTGATGTGATGTGATGTGATGTGATGTGATGTGTGTGATGTGATGTGATGTGATATTATGTGATTTCAATTGATGTGATGTGGGGTGGTGTGATGTGATGTTATGTAATTTCATTTGAGGTTATGTGATGTGATATGTTAAGATGTGGTGTGTTGTAATTTAATGGAAGAATGTGATGTGATGGGATATGATGGGATGGGATGGGATGCGATGGGATGTGATGTGATCGGATATGATGGGATGGGAGGTGATTTGATGTGATGTGATGTGATGTGATGTGATGTGATGTGATGTGATGTGATGTGACGTGATGTGATGTGATGTGATGTGATGTGATGTGATGTGATGTAATATGATGTGATGTGATGTGATGTGATGTGATGTGATGTGATGTGATGTGATGTGATGTGATGTGATGTGATGTGATGTGATGTGATGTGATGTGATGCGATGTGATGCGATGTGATGTGATGTGATGTGATATGATGGGATGTGATGTGATGTGATGTGATGTGATATGATGTTATGTGATATGATGTGATGTGATGTGATGTGATGTGATGTGATGTGATGTGATGTGATGTGGTGTGATGTGATGTGATGTCGTGTGATGTCATGTGATGTCATGTAATGTGATGTGATGTGATGTGATGTGATGTGATGTGATGTGATGCCATGTGATGTGATATGATGTCATGTCATGTCATGTCATGTCATGTCATGTCATGTCATGTGATGTGATGTTATGTGATGTGATGTGATGTGATGTGATGTGATGTGATGTGATGTGATGTGATGTGATGTGATCTGATGTGATGTGATGTGATGTGATGTGATGTGATGTGATGTGATGTGATGTGATGTGATGCGATGTGATGTGATGTGATGCGATGCGATGTGATGTGATGTGAGGCACTCGGCCCTTTCGGACGATTCAACCACGTCCAAAGGGAAAGGTAGGAGAGAGGAAAGGAAGAGGGTGAAAGAATAATCAAGGGGGTTAGGGGTCCTCACTCCTAACTTTGGTGTCATAAGTTCAGTAACCACTTCTCAAAATCTCGAACCATATAAATAATTGCAAACCTAAAATGTTCATAGCAACATTTTTAATGAGGCCCATTATGGTACCGCAGGATTCATTAACCCCCCTCAGAACCTTAAAACTTCCCACAACAACTTCTCCATTGTGGAGCTGCAAGTTCAGTGACCCTTCCTAAAAATCTCAAACCATGTAGAAAGTTACAAACATAAACACAGCAACTTCTTTTCGGAAGAAAAGAAGTTGCTGTTTCGAAATATATAGAAATTACCAACTTATTTAGTCAATATTTCTTTTCCGATTATTCCGAATTTTTAATTATTATTATTATTACTTTTCCGATAGATTTTCAGACACATCTCAACAAATTTTCAAAACAATGATCAGTCATGGGTTAAGCTGGCAATAAATAGCCACAAGTAGCAACACTCGAGTGTTGTTCATTAGTTGATGTGAGCTTGAATGTTTAATGACGCTGAACAGGCAAATAAACCTGATAGAATTTCGCTTGGAATTTGGCAGAGACGACATTAAAAGTCAATTAAATAAAATCGAATTGTAGAACGCAGCGATAGAAACTCCACACTAGCATAAACCTGTTTGGCTCCCCATTCCTTTCGCTGTTTTTCTTTTGCTTTTCAGTTTCCCCACACACAACTCTGGACACTTTTGTGAGCAGCATAAAATGTGCGGCCGGCTGCTGGAGTGGCCAGCATAAAGCCAGAAGCTGTTGGCATGATAGCAATTCTCGAATCTCAATTCTCTCGCTCTGCTATGCACAGCGGCTGCAATGGCATCAAAAACTTGGCGCTCTTATACGTGCGGCTTAAAGTTGCAAACGTATCTTTAAGACGCTAAGACAACTGCCACGCCGCTTTTCAGTTTTATGTTTTTATTGCCTTTGTCTCTCTGGCTGCAGCGGCAGAGCAGTGTCAGACGCCTGACAGTGCGCGTCTTCGACAGCCAATTGACTTACAAATCAAGATTTGGTCTCTACTTGCGCTGCGTTGCGCCTCGCCTCGCCCCGACCTGGCACTGCTCCACTATTCGTTGGCCTTCCGCGCCCCCGCAAGCACGTACACACGCACACACACACACACAGTCGCGCTTTGGGGAATTGTCTGTGTTTATAAATTGGCGCAAACGGCGCAGCTAGAATCGTCGCTGCCAGTCGATAACAATAAAAATCGAAGCATGGACGGTTGAGGGCGCTGTAGCGGGGGAAAGCGGAAAGAGGCAGCATAAATGTAGCGCACAATCGTATTTTTTGCTACAATAAAGCGCCAGCGAACTGCTTGGTTGCGCTACGGCGAGGGCGAAGAGAACGCTTTGAGTAATATTTTTTTTTTTGCACGTTACGCATTCGGTGGTGGCGCGCCCGACACGCCGCTGCACACATGCGTGCACACACACATACATACAAACACATAAAGTAAAGCATATAGCGCACTGATAGATATAAATGTAGCGTGTGTATTTATTTGGATAGCAGCGCATGTAATTTAATATGCATAAATCGATACTTTTGTTCTACATACAAACATACATACATACATACCAACCATTCCGCCGCACTAACTGTCTACACTCGCACAATAACAACAACAACAACGCAGCAATCTATGCACACAGACGAGTAGATATGTATGTACATGTGTGCGTGCTTGCATGTGCGCTGATATGCAGATACAGAAGGCAGCAATAGAAAAGCCGTAACTGATACGAATGCGAATAAATATCCATTGTATTCTATATCGAGCATAAATTTGCCATTTGCGTGCGCGTCTGTAGGTCAGGTGCGTACCGAGCACTACGGCGCGTACAAGTCAGTGCCTTGTGCCGAAGCCAAGTTGGATTACATTCAAAATTTTATATTTGCATATAAAATCCTAATCAAATGATACAAATATATAAATTTTTAAAAATATGCTGAAAAGTATTTCAAAATATTTGGAATAACATTATGAACTAAACTTATGAACTGGGACCATGAAAATTTTATACTAAAAGAAAGACTAAGACAGATATGTTTATATTTTATATTTGTTAAATTTATACATTGTTTAAAAATTCATATTTTGAATATTATTTTATATTTTCATCTTCATATTAATTTTATTTGATTTGATTTGATTTGATTTGATTTGATTTGATTTGATTTGATTTGATTTGATTTGATTTGATTTGATTTGATTTGATTTGATTTGATTTGATTTGATTTGATTTGATTTGATTTGATTTGATTTGATTTGATTTGATTTGATTTGATTTGATTTGATTTGATTTGATTTGATTTGATTTGATTTGATTTGATTTGATTTGATTTGATTTGATTTGATTTGATTTGATTTGATTTGATTTGATTTGATTTGATTTGATTTGATTTGATTTGATTTGATTTGATTTGATTTGATTTGATTTGATTTGATTTGATTTGATTTGATTTGATTTGATTTGATTTGATTTGATTTGATTTGATTTGATTTGATTTGATTTGATTTGATTTGATTTGATTTGATTTGATTTGATTTGATTTGATTTGATTTGATTTGATTTGATTTGATTTGATTTGATTTGATTTGATTTGATTTGATTTGATTTGATTTGATTTGATTTGATTTGATTTGATTTGATTTGATTTGATTTGATTTGATTTGATTTGATTTGATTTGATTTGATTTGATTTGATTTGATTTGATTTGATTTGATTTGATTTGATTTGATTTGATTTGATTTGATTTGATTTGATTTGATTTGATTTGATTTGATTTGATTTGATTTGATTTGATTTGATTTGATTTGATTTGATTTGATTTGATTTGATTTGATTTGATTTGATTTGATTTGATTTGATTTGATTTGATTTGATTTGATTTGATTTGATTTGATTTGATTTGATTTGATTTGATTTGATTTGATTTGATTTGATTTGATTTGATTTGATTTGATTTGATTTGATTTGATTTGATTTGATTTGATTTGATTTGATTTGATTTGATTTGATTTGATTTGATTTGATTTGATTTGATTTGATTTGATTTGATTTGATTTGATTTGATTTGATTTGATTTGATTTGATTTGATTTGATTTGATTTGATTTGATTTGATTTGATTTGATTTGATTTGATTTGATTTGATTTGATTTGATTTGATTTGATTTGATTTGATTTGATTTGATTTGATTTGATTTGATTTGATTTGATTTGATTTGATTTGATTTGATTTGATTTGATTTGATTTGATTTGATTTGATTTGATTTGATTTGATTTGATTTGATTTGATTTGATTTGATTTGATTTGATTTGATTTGATTTGATTTGATTTGATTTGATTTGATTTGATTTGATTTTATTTTATTTTATTTCATTTTATTTATATTTATATTTATTTAATTTTATTTTATTTTATTTTATTCTATTTTCACCTTCATATTCATTTTATTTTATTTCATTATATTTCATTTCATTTCATTTTATTTTATTTTATTTTTTTTTTTTTTATTTTATTATTTTATTTTATTTTATTATTTTATTTCATTTTATTTTATTTTATTTTATTTTATTTTATTTTATTTTATTGTACTTTATTTTATTTTATTTTATTTTGGTTTATTTTATTTCATTTCATTTCATTTTATTTTTTTATTTTATTTTATTTTTTTATTTTATTTTATTTTATTTTATTTTGTTTTATTTTATTTTATTTTATTTTATTTTATTTTATTTTATTTTATTTTATTTTATTTCATTTATCTTATTTTATTTTGGCTTATTTTATTTTATTTTATTTTACTTTATTTTATTTTATTTTAATTTATTTTATTTTATGTTATTTTATTATATTATATTATATTTTTTATTTATATATCATTTATATTTTTATTTATTATTTTATTTTATTTTAATTTATTTTATTTATATAATGTTAAATATTGAATTTTAATAACTTCATTATTATAATTGAAATTACAATAAATTTTTAGCACTAGCTACCTTTGGCACAATTTTTTTTAATTTATACTTTAAATCAACGAAACACTTGAGGAATAAGCAGAAAGTATAAGGTCTTTGCCTCGCCAATAATATTACAAAAAACAACAAATAAGTGACACTTAATACTGTAGTTCCCAAGTAGTAGTAGAAGTCTAGATATCCTGACGAAGCATAGACATCCTTCTACTACTGTAGGCATCCTATACATACTACGCTTTCCATTGATTTTAAACTTTTCTCTTAAAAATTGCTTAGGTGATTAGATAGGAGTGACTGACCCCCAGAAGCTAACGTAACTATAAAGACTTGACGCAAGAACAGAAAAAGTAGGGGTTTCCTTACCTTCAAGGTTAATGTTTTTAACATTTTAATGTTAACGTTTTTAATCCTCAAACGCATAGCTCCGCCTAAAGACGGAATAACATATATGGAATAAAATACGATATAATACGAGTATTTTGAAACGACAACTTGATCCAAAATCTATTTGTTTGTATTTGGTAGACATTTTTTCTAAATAGTTTTCAGCTAGTTGTGTAAAAAAAAGTCCCATTTTTATTAAACAAACAAGAAAACAATTCATGCATTCATGCATGCTAAGAAAAATAAAACAATAATATAATGATTTACAAGAACATCATTTACTATCAGAGACGGGAAACAATTATTATCTATATTTTTGGAAATAAAAAAATGGCCTTATTTAAGAAATTTCTAAAAATATTGCTTTATAATAATTTTTCCGAATAAGAAATTGTTTACTACTATTAACATGTAATAAATATTTGTTAGTTGCATAATAACTAAGTAAGAAAGAAGAAGAAACAGAAGTTTTAGGATTTTTTTTTACGTTTCTTCATAACTTTTATTTATGATTTTTTTTATTTACATTACTGATAACTATTATTTTGAGAAATTTTGTTTTTACATTGCTTCATAACTTTTATTTATATTTTTTTTATTTAAGTTTCCGATAATTATAATCAACAAAAAAAATTATGTTGCATTGTAATTGTTACATTGCAATTATTTTCTTAAAAAACTAATAATTGTTAAGTCCCTGTTTACTATTATTTTTTTAGTAGTATAAACATTTTTTTGGAAACATTTTATTTTTAAAAAGAATTGCAAAAATGTATCATAGAAAGTGTTCGAGCATTCACAGAACTGAATGTTGTCATATGACAGAAAAATAGCGAAAATCATAAACAATATTTAGCATAACAAACAAACAAATAGTTACTTATTCAATTTTCAAGAGAGGAATAGTGATATTAAATGTATCCACTGTCTTACAGTGAGATCGTTGCTTACTGTTGAAATCATAGACAGACTCACAGGCACTTTTGGTTACATTTTATGGGAAAAAACTGTATGTTTTATACAAAATACAGACAAAAACAAACTCACAGGCTTCCAGTAAAACTTTTGGTTACATTTTATGAGAAAAAACTGTATGTATTTATTTATACAAAATATTTGTATTATGATATAACATATATATATTATTATGATATTTTTATATATTGATTTGAATATTGAAACTTTTTGTAACTGAACAATTCTTGAAATATGTCCTAAAATATTTAAAACGCCCCTGTCTGGTAGCTATTCATGCACAAACTTTTTTTTATAATATATGTATGTGGATGTGCTAGCGAACGTTTTATTTTGCATATTAACAATTTATGTTTTGTCAGTTATCATTGACTGCAGATAAGCAGCACTTCTGACGCATTTCATTGTCTATTCTGTCTGTGTGTGTGTGTGTGGATAGCACTCACCCACTTGGCATAATCCAAACTTTATTAAATTTTAAGACTTTCACTCTGCATTCAGCAGCCTAAAGAGCAGTGCAGCTGCACTCACACACACACACACACACACCTGCACACTGACATGTTGGCTTTAATGCCAATGTTAGCGCAGTTGACTGCTGAGATGTACAGATTTTGCATGAATAATGCAGTAAGCGGAAATTGGTTTAATTTAATTGAATTGTACTAAAGCGCCGTCGTTGTCCAAGCAACAACACACACACGAGTGTTTTGTTGTTGGCTGAAGCATAACCACAGTGCGACTTTAAGTCGACGAAATAGTCGAAAATCGAAAAAAGTCGAAAATAAAAAATTATGTAAATATATAAAAATGTGTTAGTCTTTTGTCGGCATCATTTAATATTTTAATTATACTTAATGAAGAAATTTCACTGTTTGGTGTTCATAATTTCACCCACGGCCCGAAAATCGATTTGTTTATTCGCTTATCACAACTTTTCCCCCTACAGCAGCACAAACGGGGTGTTATTTGTTACAAATAAGTATACACCAATTATGACTAATTTTCCACCATCATTAAATAACAATTAACACAAAATATCGCTCGAAAGCGTTGCGTTGCGTTGCTCGATCCGGTGCGCGCTCTGTGTGTGTGTTTGTGTGTGTGTGTGCGCTCCCCTCGTGCGCATCAAATCGCTCAACGAAGGCACCTTGGGCGAGTTCGCGCCCCAGTACAATGCACACATACCGCAAACACACACATACATACAAACAAACATTGAGCACATACAGCAGGCAGCGCGACTTGCACGCAGATGACAGCGAAATTCCCAGGAAAACAAAATCGAAAATTGTCGAGAGAAATATTAAATTACCGAAATGCGATCGGAAGATGGATGAATGGTTGGCTGGCTGACTGACTGACTGGGCGGTTAGTTCCAAGGCATGAACATTCCATATATGTACATAAGTATATAGTATGTTAGTTACAGATGTATGTAAGTAAGTGCATGTACGCGAGTTTGCTTTTATGTATGGGATAATTGTTGTTGGTTGAATTGCTTGATGGATGGCTGGTTGGTTGGATTTATTATAAATTTTGAGTGCTGCCATAACCGTGCCAACATATTTGCGCTTTTGTTTGTGTATGTACAAGATGTGTGTTTGCAGTAGCAGTTTTTGTTGTATTGTGATATGAACTTCATTAAAATATGACATCGATATGTAAAGCAATTTTAGCGATTTCAGCTATCCGCTTTAAAACCAAACAAAAGTTACTTTGTGCTAATTATAGAAACATGAAATAAAATATATTACATTTCTTAACGCAGATAGGGAAAATATTATCGATCCATAAAGAATCGATAATGCTCAGTATTATTTGGATTTTGCAATTATAAATCAGTTCATATTCATAGAACGGAATCCAGAAACGAAGCTCAAAATATGCGCAGTCGAATTTTGCAATTATAAAGTTTTAAAAGGACATTTTCAATACCTCTTCGTCATTTTACACCAAAACATTAAATTTTCTAAGAATCTTAGGATTTTTCTCTTTCATTTGATACCCATATTTTTATTCTACAATGCGCTCAATTTTTTAAATAATTTAAACAAAAAAACATGTCCTTAAAATTTCAAAGTCCTTTAAAAAAATTCTGACGTCAGAGAGAAAAACTAAAAACGCAGTTTTGCTACATTGGGCCATTATTTCGCAAGTAAGTATTTATATCGATTTTTTCGTGTACAAAATTTGTTGTCGCACGGTGTTATAACTCAATTCATATTCATAAAATAGAATGAAGGATTGACATAACAATAATGTATAATACGAGTATGTATGTAAGTGATATATGTCAGTATTAATGGAATCATCTTTTAAATTTACGAGTTGTTGTACACCAAAAATAATGCAACCAGTTCTAGTGAGTCTACCTGTTGCCTTTTTTCAGACTGAAGAAAAATGATCTCAGTACTGTCAAATTTGTAGATTTCATTCTTGATTTGGTAGAATCTCGGTTTCTTAAGAGGAAATTCAGAAGAAAGAATTGCTTAGCAAAAATTTATGCAAATTTTAATTTTCTGTTTATGGTTTTTTAGGTCTTTTTGACTAACGTAGCAACATCAATGGAGCTGATATCACAATTAATGCACATTTTTTGGAAATAGGATTTTATGAATTAGAATGTTTAATTAAATTAAAGCTTTGATTCTTGAAATAAAAATTTTTATGAAATGATGAATTATGCATGAAATTATTTTCTTAATTTTAATTAATAATTTTCTTAATTTTAATTAATTTTAATTTTAATTATTTTCGTAATTAATCTTGATTTTGAAATTTTTGAGTTTAGTTATATTTTGGGTTTACTTTACTTATATTTGGAAACAAAAAGATTTTGAAATCTTGAAATTGTTTTCCATCTTAATTTTTAAATTGTTGGGTTTAGTTATACTTTGGGTTTACTTTACGTATATTTGGAAACAAAAAGATTTTGAGATCTTGAAATTGTTTTCCATCTTAATTTTTAAATGTTTGGGTTTAATTATACTTTGGGTTTACTTTACTTATATTTGAATATAAATAGGTTTTGAGATCTTTTTTGTAACTTTAAAGCTTTGTTCAGAGAAATTGGTACAGTACAGTATTTTATTCAAAGTATTTTTTATCGTTAGTTATGACTTTTCCCCAACTTGCAGGCAGCATACAGGTTTCGCATTGAAAAAAAGTTCTCGTCTTTTGAAGCGATCCAAGAATCAAGCCAATTAATGGATTCATTGTAAGAAGTAAAAGTTCATGAGTCACCGATTGGAACAAGTGGTAGTCGAAAGAAGCAATGTCTGGAAAATACGGCAAGTAGGGTAAGACGTCCCAAAGTTTCCATGTCAACTTTTGCAACATGTGTCAAGGTGTTGTCGTCCAAAAAGATCAAATCTTCCTGTAAATTGTTTTGTTACTCCAAAGGTTGACTTGGTTAGAGTACAAAGTATTTTATAGTAGAGTTCATTATTTAAATTTATATCGAAATGACAAATACTAATTTTTAGAATGAAATAATAAGGCTCTGACAAAAATTTGTTAAAAAAACATTTGGTTTTTGGTTTTTATATGAGAAAAATTCATAATTTGGTCATGGGAATGATTTCACAAATATTTTTTAGAGATATAATTTTTACACTTCAGCGGAATAACACATACTAACTTTTAGAATAATATAATTAGGCTCTAAAAATAATTTTTTTAATACATTTTTATTTTTTTATAGAAAAATGCATAATTTTTTCATGACAATGGTTCCGGAAATATTTTTAAGAGATATAATTTTTACACTCGAGTGAAATAATGAAGCTCTGAGAAACACTTTTTCAATACATTTTAAGTTTTTGTATGAGAAAAATGCATTTTGTGTTCATGACAATGATTCTAGAAATATTTTTAAGAGATATAATTTTTACACTTCAGCGAAATGAAACATATTAATTTTTATAATGAAATAATGAATCTCTACTAGCTTTTAGAATGAAATAATGATGCTCTGAGAAACACTTTTTCAATACATTTTAAGTTTTTGTATGAGAAAAATGCATTTTGTGTTTATGGCAATGATTCTAGAAATATTTTGAAGAGATATAATTTTTACACTGCAGCGAAATGACACGTACTAGTTTTTAGAATGAAATAATGAGAAACACTTTTTCAATACATTTTTAGTTTTTGTATAAGAAAAATGCATGATTTGTTTATGACAATCATTCCAGACATATTTTTAGGAGATATAATTTGACAACTTTAACGAAATGACACATACGAATTTTTATAGTGAAATAATGAATCTCTACTCGTTTTTAGAATGAAATAATGAAGCCCTGAGAAACAATTTTTCAATACATTTCTAGTTTTTGTATGAGAAAAAATCATAATTTGTTCATGGCAATGGTTCCAGAAATATTTTTAAGATATATAATTTTTACACTCTAGCGAAATGACACGTACTAGTTTCCAGAATGAAATAATGAAGCTCTGAGAAACACCTTTTTCAATACATTTTTAGTTTTTGTATGAGAAAAGTGCATAATTTGTTCATGACAATGGTTCCAGAAATATTTTTAAGAGATATATTTTTACATTCCAGCGAAATGACACATACGAATTTTTATAGTGAAATAATGAATCTCTACTAGTTTTTAGAATGAAATAATGAAGCTCTGAGAAACACTTTTTCAATACATTTTTAGTTTTTGTATGAGAAAAATGCATTTTGTGTTCATGACAATCATTCCTTTTCCTTTCATTCATTGGGTTCATGCCAATCATTTGAGAAACATTTAAGAGATATTTTAAGTTTTTGAGAGAAAATTTCATCTATTTTGTTAGAATTAGGAGGAAGACAACATGGGTCTGTCTTTCTCCTTCTGAGAAGTTGCTCTGAAGGAACCAGCGAGCCAAAGTACAAACAGTAACAGTTCAAGCTGTCGAGGTCATCTGTCCTTTCTCTGCCTACATTTACACGTTAACCATGAACTTACATTATATCGGCTTAATTCCCATCAGAGAGTTGAATCAGAAGTGGTGGGCTGCTTCCATGCTAATTACTAATTATTCGAAAAATAATTACACATCTCCAACAACGAATAATTCGTCTCTTATTTTTTATGTGTAGTCCCACATGTCTTATTTAGCTGCGTATATATTTATACATTAATATATATTTTTATTATAATATTTTTTATATATTTATTAAACAAAAATCATATAAAAACCATCAACATACATTTTGAGATGCTTGTGTCTCAATGTTTCTGTGTATTTAAATAAAAATACTACACCGAATGGGCGCCAAATCACAGCACAGTCACCAAAGCAGATTTCAGCTGCTTAAAAAGAAAATGCAAAACAAATCATAAACCTTAAACAGTCGGCATGCAAAACTTTATGCCGCACGTAAATAAATAAAAAATTTAATAGCCAGTGTGGCATTTTCACGTACTGGTAATTCGCTGTTATTTTGCCATTCGGATGTGCGCGCCCCAACATTAACAATCAAGCTAAGAATTTTTTGTTCAATTCGTTTTTTTATTTCATTGCTGTGAATTTCGTTTTGGTTCGTTGCACTTAATGCAATTTTCAAAAGAGCAACAACAACGACAAGGCACAAAAGCACATTTTATGCTTTGTGTTTTGTTTTTAAATTTTTCAATCTCCACTTCACACTTTACTTCAGACTTGAGGGGCACACAAACACATACAAAAAGTGTGAGAACCTCGCATAAATATGCAATTTGAATTCTTTGCATATTCTGTTATTATTGCAAATTTTTTTTGTTTTTTCAAGAAACAATTTTGCAAACTTCACTGTCACGCACTTTGGCCCCAGCGCTGCTCTGTTAAGGAAAAAGTGCACACATGTGCGGAAAATTTTAACGGAAATGCAGTTGAAAAAAAGCTCCAACTTACAATTACATACATACAGACAATGACCACACAATGAGCAGCAGGCAGTGGCAATTAAATTTTTTTTTACCCACACACATACTTACAAACAAACATGAATACAACATGCACAGTGCATATGAAAATATAAGCTGTAATATTCAATTGTCGTTATTGTTGTTGTTGTTGAGGCGTTATTGTGGGAAATTGCTAGGGCGACCCCCTCGCGACGCATCGTGCGAACTGTGACGCATTGATTTATGCGCTTCAACTGAAAATTTATTGGCAATTCGATAAGGACGGCGCTGTCCTTCATGCAACGGACAGCTATGGCAATGGCGGTTTTTTCTCGCTCCTCACATTGGCGACGCAAATAAATTGCAAGTGCAATTTTTTTCGCGCATTAACAACACATGTAATGCGCATTTTGTGCTGCGAATGCATGAAAAGAAAATTGCAAAAAAAAATAATAATACATTTCCATTCCTTTTCAATTACGCTGCACATTGAGCCGAGACGTGCGTGGGTGGTGTCGCATTAAGATTTTAAGTTCATTTTATATATTTAAATTTAATCCAGCTTATTGCCACGCGCTGTCAATGAAAGCTGCAGCTTAAATACATTTTGTGTTCTTTAACATTTATTAAAGGAACTTTTATGTATTTTTCTTGTGCAATTTTGTTCAAAGTTCAAGTAGAGCAAAGCTCTTTAAAGAAGCAGCAAAAATGTTCAAATGACGATTAAATATATACAGACTATAGTAGGTGAAATAAGCATCCATGTTAGAGCATTTGATGTTCTAATCTAATCTTTTTATTGCCCATAAATTTTACTTACTAGTTACTTAACCGAAACACGAAAGCCTCTACTAGCATTTCAACTACCGTATCACGTCGCTTTGGCCACCCGTTTGCCTCTGCATTCTCTCGTTTATTGCACTAAATAATGTTGGGATTTTCTGAAATTGAACCAACAAAAAAAATATTTTCACAAGGAACTACAGTTTTCCTTGTTGACTCATACAACGTTGACCATTTGAACTGAAAGCAGTGTGATTCTAAAGATTGAACAGTTGCAATTTGGTTAAAAATTTTTCTTAAACAAAATTAAATACATGCTAAAATGAGAGTATATTTTTAATTTTCCGTATGGACAATGAAGTTGCGGCAAAAAAGGTGTTCCATGAAGATAGTTGGAGGTCGATGGCAAAAAAAAGAGATTGCGTCTCCGCTGAAAGGACCAAATTGAGGACGTTGGATGACCATTTGTTGACACCAACTGGAAAAAGAAAAAACGTTTGGAGAGAACTTTTGCGGCAGGTCGTAACTCGGCAACGAGTTTTTAATGCCAGTTAAGTAAAACTTAAGTAAGCAATTTTATTAAGAAATCAAGTGCATGCTTACCGTTTATTTAGGTTTTCCTTTTGTGGAAACAGCCTAGAAGGCACAACAATCAAACAGAATATGCGTCAATTATTTTGCAGTTCCCTTTTACTGTTCTTTAAATCTGCCCAAAATCTACCCAATAAAAATCTGATTAGATTTTGAGGTATCTCAGCATAGATCCTGAGGTATCAAAACGTCGCTTCTCAGCACACCAGCGCAAAATGTAATGTAAAGGTGACTATTAGATAAAAATATTTATAAAAAATCTATTAGCTTGGAGTTCGAAGTGACATGAAATTCTCCTTTTAATTCGTCCAGTTCTTAATTTTTTTTGTAAAATATATACTAACAGAGCCACGCGGCTTTGCACGCAAGTTTGAAGTCAATGGACCCAATCATTCAAATTTCTTCTTCTGACTATTAGATTCAAATTTTCTATAAAAAATCGATTAGGCTGTAGTTCGAAGTGGCATAAGTTTCTCCCTTTGATTCGTTACGTTCTAAATTTTTTAGGTAAAATATGTACTAGCAATCAATTAAATTTTTTCATATAATATTTTAACCCATGTTTTGCCTCTTTAGACCCCGAATTTCAAAAAATCTCGCCTTAGCGAAAGTTTATTTTCTGAAATGCACCTACCGTTCAAATTTCATGAGTGTAGCTTTAGCGGTTTGGGCTGGGCCGTGATGAGTCAGTCAGTCAATCAGTCAGTCAGTCAAAGCAAACAATTACATGTATGTAAATTTGAGTAGTATGGGTGATGCCACGCCCCTTTTATGCAATGCGCAACTCAGTCTTCCAGTCGAGGGGTGCGAATCAGTTTCATTGATGTGCGACTTACAGTTCCAAAGTTATGCGGAAAAATTTAGTCAAAAATTTGCCACGCCCATCAAATTTTACAAGTAGAATTAAACATCCTTGGGACCACGGTGTTCAAAATTGCAATGCTGTTCGACCTATAATTCCGAAGATATTTTATATTACAAATTTAGGTTGTATGGGAGGTGCCATGCCCACCTGTCGGATCGTATTTCCACTATGTGTTTTTTTCTAGTGTCCGATCGAATATTCGGTTTCGGTTTCGATTTCGGCCCAAATAAGTGGTTTCGGTTTCAGTTTCGGCCAAAAAATGGCCGAATAGCCGAAACCGAAACTTTCTAGAATATATTTTTACATTTTATTGTGTAGCAGATATATAAGTATAGTGAAAGGAGGAGTAATTTGGATGCCACCAATGTAAATAAACTTTTTTTTTAGTATATAATATTAAAATATTTAATTTTGAATATTAGCGAGTAAGGAACGAAAGGGTGATTTTTTATGTTTATGTTTTTAAAAAATGAATAAATTGTTTTTATTAATAAGTATTTATTTATTTATGTTATGTTTGTTTGTTTATTCTTTATTTACTTAAAACAAATTCTTGATATGGTGATTTTTATTTCAACTAGAATGGTTCGGTTTCGGCCGAATACTAAAAAAAAACCGAAATTCGGTTTCGGCCCAAAAAAGGTGTTTCGGTCGGCAAATATTCGGTAAAAGATTCAGCTCGATCGGGAGTCTAGTTTTTGAGTTTTAGTGTCGTGTGACCAACAAATAAATAAACAGACATTAATTTTTAAATACATATACTTATACATATGTACATATGTACTTGTGTATGTAAGTAAGTAAGTAAGGTTTACCAATTTGTATAATCTTTTTTTACAAATGCAAATTTTTAAGAATAGAAATAATTCATCATTAAGAATTGCTTTAAAACAGTGGCGAACGCAAGGAGGTTTGGGAGTGCAACCCCCCAAATATTTGTATCTCGCAAATATTGGCTGACAAATGTGGTTTCAAATGCTATTGGGCCCAAAAGTTGTATATGGAAGCTCCCCCCTCCCACCCAAATGAAAACCTGTGTGCACCACTGGATTTCTTCGTACATCAAATGTCTAGTCAACTCCTTGAATTTGCCTTGATGGAGAATTGAACCATGATTTGCTCGAATTGCCATATTAAAGTGACTTTTCTTCAAGTGTGTTCAGCGGTTTAGCTTTGTTTAGGTTAACTTTTTGCCAACAACAACATAACAACACAACAGTAAAAACATGAGCTTCCACTAATGACAGCAACAGCAAAACTAGTTGAGGACAACAGTAAAGTATGCAACAACACAACAGAATAGAACCGAAACGAATCGGACCGAAACGAACCGAACCGGACCGGACCACGCCAACATGGTCAGGCAACGCCATTGGTTGGCTGACATAGAAGCGGACCGGATCGCACCGGACGGAAGAGGACATGTTTTTGTTGTCGTACTCGTAAATTCTTATCATTAAAATAGTAAAAACATACAACTGCATGCACACAACTCCGAAGCACTCGAAGCGACTGGTGAGCCGGAACACAGCCGCCAGCAGCGGCAACTGCTCCTCGAATGCTATCTAAGAACTAAACTTCTGCTTAAACCTGTCAACGTGTTGACGTGCACATTCTTGCGTTGCAGTTTAGCTGGCCGAGAAAGAGCAGTGGCAGCGGTGAAAGAGGGCTGCGGAACAAAATCTTGCACAGAGGCGAAAAAAGTGAAACTAAATTGTGCGACGCCGGACGACAGGAGGGAGGTACAAGACCAAAGCGGCAGAACGACAGATAGTCGGAGAGAGACACCTATTCAGTTGGCAGATAAGCCGCTGGAAGCAGCACAAGTCAAGTTAGAAGTTTTGTATAAAATTATATAATCACTGGCAGAGATATGAGACGTGTTGGATTGTGGAAGCAGTTATGGCAGCCCAAGTTTTCAGTTGATTGCAACTGCGGCTACACATCTTCATTTGGACATATGCGATGTGTATTTGTTGTTGTTATTGCATACAGAAGAATTTCCAATGCTCCAAACAAATACACACAATCAGCAAACTTGTTTCTTGTTGATGTTAGTTTGTGTGCTGGCTGCCAACTGTTGTTGTTGCTAGTTATTGTGACAGTCGTCGTTGTTGCTGTTAAGGTAAGTGGCAGCCGTGCTGCTGCTATCAGCTATAAACTTAAAATAACAACAATATTTCAAGCTACAGTTAAGTTTGCCGTCATTCAACCAGGCAATCAGCCGGAATCAGTCAGTTCGTTCAACTGTCAGTCAGTGTCAAGTTGTAGCACTTGCCTAAGAATTTTAGTTGTTGTTTGCGTAAATTAATAGATCACTTCCCACTGAGCAGAAGAAGTAATAGAAGAAGAAGAAGCAACCGCTTTGGAAACAGCTTTCATTTTCTTATGCACAAAAAAAAGATACAAAAACGAATGTCGACACTTGCCATATGAGTGACCAATTTTAATTTGCTGCAATGTCTGCGTACGTGCACATATCTACATGACTAAATATTTGGGTGGATATTTGATGTGAAATTTTTTTCTTCTGCTGTCATCTAATAGCAAAAGCTACGATTGATTTATGGGTTTAATTTAAGTAAATTTTAATTGAATTTTATTTAATTAATTTAATTAATTAATAATTTAATTGAATTAATTTAATTTCATTTTAAATTTAATTTAACAAATTTATTTTTTTTTAGAAGTGAATTCAAAGCAAATTACAGAAATTTTACTGCTATCCACAAAATAATTTCTAATCATTTGCAGCGATATCAGGGAAAGTTTGTGTTCTAATTGAAGTCTACGAACTGGGCGCGTTTGATCAAAATCCTGTTTCTTTAATAATGGTTAAATAAAATTAAAAAGTGATAATTTTGTATTTTTCTATAAATATTAAATAATTTATTTGTAATTAAAAAATATTGATACAAAATTTATTTAACCCGTTTGAAGCCAAAATTGTTCAAAGATAAACTAGCTCTAGAACTCTAACAAAGAGGCGTGGCAACTTGAAATGTCGTGTGCACACTTCTTAGTGTTTCATGATTTAAATACCAAAAAGTAATATCGAGACAGAGGGTAAAAATCAGGGTCGAAAGGGTTAAAAGCAGTTCCATAATTACAGGAATTGGGATTCGATATTCCAGCATTTTCACTTGATTAATTTAATTGAGTTTAGTTAGGTTAGGTTGGAGGTTAGGTTAGATTAGTTTTGAATAGACAGCCTAATTCTTTAGTAAATACACTCGGAGGCCTCAAAAGTCCATTGTCATGATCGGAGCCCACTTATTTATTTCAAGATTATCTAAAAACCATAACTTTGAAAAACTTACCTAATAACACTGTACAACACAAAAAAAAATAACAAGGTTCTGACAACGGATTCAAAATAAGTACTTATTCAGAATAAGTACGAAATAAACACTGAAACACATTTTCAGTTTTGGCTTAATTCTGGCGTTCAAGTTCATTTCTGAGCTTTGGTGTATTCAGAGACCTATAGTAGAATTTTATGGCAAATATTTTCGTAGTACATTTTGTCCTTAAAAAGTCCTGTTTTACAGGACATTTTGGGCATTTTAGAAAAAAGGGTCAAATTGACCCATACAAATAGGAGCTACAGGGTTAAAATGCTCCACAAAAATTTTCTCCGTAGTATTTTACATCAAATTGCTGAACACATCACATACCTAAAATGTGAGGTTACATGGTTTTCGTATGCCGATTCACCATAAGAATGTGCAAAAAGGAGAAAACTTTGACCCCCCTAAAAAAAATGCAGACGTAAACTTTCAAAACGCCGATACACGTATATTTTTTTTTGGCCCCCTCTACCAGAATCCGTTGACAGAACCTTGTTATTTAAAAAAAAATTTGATTTTGTTGTGCAGTGTATTCGAAAGCAGCATTTTTTATGGCTACCTTTCGCTATGTTTATATTTTCCTATTTCCCTTTTCTCCGTCACAGTTTTTACTATCATCTCTAGAATACATCGGCCTGCTGCTTGCCGCACCACACATCAGCAATGCTGCGTGTGATGCAAGTTTTTCCCAGCAAATTAAAATCGTTAAACCCATTTCGGCATTTATTGGTCCCTCAACTCCGGCGACATTACAATTAAATTAAATAAAACATTAACATTCCGAGTGGGTATATTCGCATGTCTCTCTGTTTGTGTGTGTGTGTGTGTGTGTGTGTGTGTGTCAGCCCCAAACAGCCCGTCGCACACATGCCCGCACATACATTAACAGATTCCGTGCGACTCCACAACATACAATCGCAGCATTAAATTGTTGTTCCCAAAAGTTGGCATCATCATCATTTCGGGCGTATTGATGTGCGCGCACACACACACACACAAACGCATGCATATCTGTATGTCAGTGGCTGCATGAAAACAATTGTCCCGGGCTGCCTATAGGGACGTGCCTGCTGTGGCATTTGCTGAATGACTGAAATTTAGTAACAGTTTTTGCTGTAACTTTGCTGGTCGCTTGTATGTTTGTCTGATTGTTCGTTAGTTTGTTTGTTTGTTGCGATTGGCAGCAATGCGGTGTGGCAGCGGCGCACATTAAATTTGTGCTGCCCTATCTAAATGCTACTAATGGATTTTATTGGCAAAAATCAATTATAATGTTTTGCACCAAACATCACCAACAGCAGCAGCGGTAGCAATAACCGAAACAACAACAACAACGGCATTAGCACAAATCAGGCACACAACATGTCCAGGCTTTGCCTTTGACTTTGTTGACTTCTATATTGCAGTCATATATTGCACTTAATGACATGGAAGTCAATTGGAAAGGATTTGTGTGTGGTTATTTAAGGCGAGCTAAGCAAAATACATCAATAAATTTTGAAGTACAAGAATTGATTTGGTTAATATTTAAAAGTTAACATTTTGTTAGTGCCGAGTTTCCTGAGATTTCAGTAGCAGAATTTAGATTTTTTAAATTTTTCCTATTTCAATGCTCCGCAACCTCTTATTTCAGGCCGTTTGACAAAAATGTCCATTATTCAAAAAAATTTGGGGGCGGGGGGTATGTTGTTGATCATCCATACAACACTAAAACATGTGGAAGATTCAGAATCTGGACTCTAAATACTCTGAATCTCACTCATCTGTGCCCTGAACAATGTTCACCAATTTTGGTTTTTGTAATTTTACAAAAATTCCAGCAGTATAAACTTTCAAAATCTAGTAGTTGAAAAATTGTTGGTGTAATTATGAGATTAAATATCGACTATGTTGTACTAACGAACATCTTCAAACCTTACAGGTTAGGTTAGGTAAGCTGGTAGGCCAGAACGACCTTGCATAGATCTTGTTGGATTCCCAGAAGTATCCGTTAGAGTTCCTTAGTCATACAGATCGACGTAGCTGTATCGTGTTCAGCTGGACAGAGGCATAGAATGTGCTCCAAGTGTTCCATGAAACCATTTTCTTTCATTTTCTGCATTCATTCTACTCGGTGATGTGCATCTTTTGGCTCTAAAGCAGTGACCCGCAATTACTTATACAACTACGATGATTCATCAGTCTTTCAGCGACAGCCTTGCAGTGATATATGTATGTAAAATATTTATTAAAAATCCCATTTTCTTCTTTCTACATGTATATCACCTAAAAGTTCATGCACAGAGTTTCAGACCTCAGAAGACTGATAGATCGTGGCTTCCAATACTTGAAGTATGCAAAAGACTTAAGCTCCATCAAACATAAAATTCCCATAAATTGATTGATAAATTGTGGCTTCCCATACTTGAAATACATCTTTAGGTCTACCAAATACGCAAATAGTGCACTGTCCCGTGTTGCCAGATACCTGAAATTACTTTCTCCTAAATCTTAAAAAAATATTGAAATTTTCTCCCAAAAGTTAAAAAAATCTAAAATTTTTTTAATAATTTGCGTCATTTTAAACGAATTAAAGTTCTCATAAAAAAAAAATATATACTTACATATGTATAATTTTTCTTGATTGCAGACTTTTTTTATTCATCTTCAGCTTAACAACAAAAACTTAATAAAACAAAATATATAACAAATGAATTAAATAAAAAGTGCCATTTTCGGCGGGATTTCATTGTGACAGCAATAAATGAGAACGAGATAGATCGAGCTTACATTTTGTAAGCTTACAAATTTTTAACAGGGTGCTTTATAATAGGGTGCTTTGACTATTGAAATAGTTGCCAAAATATGTTTTATTGCCAGTGTTCACAATACATCGTTACATACATACTTCGTTATCCAAAAATCTCCCAAAAATCCAGTAAGTATCCGAAAAAACCAGGGACCGGAACAGTTATTTATAAAAACTATATTTGAAAAATTTGCTATGAAGGAAAAGTCATACAAATAAATGAAAAATACCAATACATTTCTTTTCACACGGAGAATCAAACTTGGCAATAAACTTGTTTGTAATTTTTATGGAAAAATTAAAAAATAAGAATTATTTTTTATTTATATTTTAAAAATCATTTAATTACAATTATTTCTGATTTTTTTTTCATATAAGTCCACAAATAACGGTTTTATTTCAATTTTTATTTAAGTTGTCCTAAGATAACAATTATTGGTTACTTTTATTTTTTTAGTCATCAATAAAAATCATTCAGTGACTTTTATTTAGAAAAGTCATCAATAAAAATCATTGAGTGACTTTTATTTTTTAAGTCATCAATAAAAATCATTCAGTAACTTTTATTTATAAAAGTCATTAATTAATATCAGTAAGTGACTTTTATTTATAAAAGTCATCAATAAGAATCATTCAATAACTTTTATTTTTTAAGTCATCAATAAAAATCAGCCAGTTACTTGAAAAATAAAAGTCACTGAATGATTTTTACTGATAACTTTTATTATTAAAAGTCACTGAATGAGTTTTATTGATGACTTTTTTTAAATAAGAGTCACCAATAATTTTTATCATAGGACAACTAAAATAAAAATCGAAAAAAACTGTTATTTGTGGACTAATAAGAAAAAAATCAAAAATAATTGTTATTACAGGATTTTTAAAATATAAATAAAAAATAACTGTTATTTGTTGAGTCATTAAGTAAAAGTCAAAAAATAACTCTTAAACATTGATTTTTATAATAAAACTTATAACTGTTACGGTCCCTGGAAAAAACCCCTAACCTCAAATATAAATCTCCTAAACAATTCTTTCTCCTACAAATTCTCCTAAAAGGCCAAGAATCTCCTAAATCTAGGAGGAAATCTCCTGATCTGGCAACACTGCCACTGTCGAATAGAAAATTTCAATTAATTCAAAGTTCGTTTGAAGTTTTACAACATTGAACTATCCGCCTATACACAAAATAATCTCAACAATTTTGTATTTTGCAACCGAATATTTAGCTTTAATGCAACTTGTTTTTTTATTGTGTTTAATTCCCCTTATAAACAAGTGAAGCGATTTGATTAAAGGTCTCTGTCGCTTGAAGGACGCATCGCCCGGGCGAACAAGCAACCGCAAAGTGCCCAAAGGCGGGCATTGTGGTTGAAACGTGAACCTTTCGCTTTAACGGCTGATAGGCCGTCAACAAAACGTCTTTGTATTTTTGCGAAAATCTGCTTTTCACTTTAAAATCAAACCAGAAAGGGTTGGCTGCAGCGCCGTCGCCATTTTTGCCCGGTAGCCCACTCGAAAAGCGAACGTCACGAAAAGAAAAGCAACTTTACCACAAATTGACTTTCTTCCCAGCCACCCATTCAATTAAGATTGCAATCGGGAATGCGGCAAACCTTTGGCAGTGGTGTCGTTTGCTTGTTTTCGGGCCGTTTCGGCAACTTTATTAATTTTCTAATAACTTGCAGGTGACAATATGTGGTTGCTGTGCCGGAGAAGGGGAGACACCGAATGTCGAAATAAAAGTTGCAAATGAAATGAGCACAGCAAGAAGAAGAAGAAGCAGATAGGAGAAAGGAGTAAAATACAATAAACAGAAATTAGTGGCGGCACCAATGGGCACAACAACAAGAACAACCACACAATCACAGCAACAGCGACGCCATTATAAGATGTCGACCGTATTTGTAGGCCAAACAAAGAGCTTTTTGCACTTTTCGGCACCAAAATGGCGACGGGCTCGAGGCGAACGGCAGCCGAAATGCCGCAACAATAAACAAAGCAACAGCATAAAGCACAAAAGCAAGAACAGCAACAGCAGCAGCGAATGTAAAAGTCAAAAGCCGAAAAATACAATAAAAACGCGCACAAAACGACGACAACAGGGAGTTGCCGAGAGAGCGCAGCAGCAAGGCGGGGCACGTTGGACGAGGGGTGGTTGGCGTGTAAGACAGCGCGAAATTGTGGCGTAAATATGGCGCGCAAAATTAATTAAAAAATAACCCACTGCACTTTGAATGGCCCAAGAAAGGCGAGGCGAAGCGGCAAGTTGAGGTGTGGCGCGAAATGCCGAGCGCGTGGCACGAAAATGGGCCGGTCGTGAATGTGGTTATGAGATTTTTCAAAAGTGGCACAACGGCAAACCGCGAAACGACAAAACCGTACAAGAGAAAGCGCGGCGCGGCGCAACGACAACGGTCAGCACAACAATGGTTGAAGCGCTGAATTTAAATTTTTTCTGCTTTTAAATTAACGAACTTCGTTGCTTCTTCGCTTTTTTTTTTTAATTTTGTTTTATTTCTATTTTGACTTTAGCTTTGTTGTTGTTGTGTTTAACCATAGTTGGCGTTAGTCCTTTTTAGATGACAGCCTTCGTGGCGCTCTCAAAGCAACCCAAATTGGGCAGCAACTTGATTGTCCTTTTTTTTCTCGGCAGGATAAAGCGTGGCGCGCACAAAAAACTCGCTTAAAACTCGCACAAATATATGCGTGTTGTTTTTTTTTCTTAACCGTTTTGTTTGTTTAATATTAAAAGAGCAGCTAAATTGAAAGCGCAACAGCAGCAGCGACAGCTGAACGAAAGCAAGAAGCGAAAAAAGTGTGGAAGTGAAAGGCGACAAAAGGCAGTGAGGATTTTCGTAATTATTAAAAGACGCATAATTTGTATGCGAATTGTGTGCCAATGTTGCTGCAAAACAACAGCAACGACAACAACTTTAACAATAACAACAGAAAAAAGGACAACAACAGAATTGGCCGAATAACGAAATGCAGTGAACTCCAGCTTGATGACATTTCAAGTTGGTGGCATACTCGTTTTTTCTGAACATTTTCACTTTCAAACTGCTTTTATTTAAGTATTCAACTTTACAATAAATAAAGAGAAATATTGGAATATTTTTTCTTTTAATGAAAATTTTCACTTTCAAACTGATTTTATCTAAATATTCAACTTTACAACAAGTAAAGAGGAGTATTGGAATATTTTTTTTTTTCCTGAAAATGTTCACTTTCAAACTGCTTTCATTCAAGTATTCAACTATACATTAAATATAGACAAGTATTGGAATATTTTTATTTTTTCTTAAAATTTATGATTTAACTTTAAAATAAGTAAAGAGAAGTGAGTAGATCTGAATTCTTTTTCTGAAAATTTTCAATTTCAAATTGCTTTCATTCAAGTATTAAACTAAACATTAAATATAGAGAAGTGTCGGAATATTTTTATTTAAACTTTACACTAACTTAAAAAAGTGCTGGAAGATTTTTTTCTTTTCCTGAAAATGTTCACTTTCAAAATGCTTTCATTCAAGTATTCAACTTCACAATAAGTAAGGAGAGGTATTGGAATATTTTTTTCTTTTTCTGAAAATTTATAATTTATATTAAACTTTAAAACAAGTAAAGAGAAGTATTGGAATATTTTTTCTTTTAAAGACAATTTTCACTTCCAAACTGTTTTCATTTAAGTATTCAACTTCACAATAAGTAAAGAGAAGTATTGGAATATATTTTTCTTTTTCTGAAAATTTTCACTTTAAAAGTGCTTTCATTCAAGTATTCAACATTACAATAAGTAAAGATAAGTATTGGAATATTTTTTTCTTTTTCTGAAAATTTTCACCTTAGTGCTTTCTTTAAAATATTAAAGCATACATTAAATAAAGAGAAGTATTGGAATATTTTTCCTTTTTCTGAAAATTTATAATTTATATTTAACTTTAAAATAAGTAAAGAGAAGTGAATAGAACTAAATAATTTTTTCTGAAAATGTTCACTTTCAAACTGCTTTCATTCAAGTATTAAACTTTAAAATAAGTAAAGAAAAGTATTGGAATATATTTTCTTTTTCTGAAAATGTTCACTTTCAAACTGCTTTCATTCAAGTATTAAACTTTACAGTAAGTAAAGAGAAGCTTTGAATATTTTCTCTTTTTCTGAAAATTTTCACTTTCAAAAAATTTATAATTTATATTAAACTTTAAAATAAGTAAAGAGAAGTGAATAGAACTGAATATTTTTTCTTTTTCTGAAAATTCTCACTTTCAAAATGTTTTCATTCAAGTTATAAACTTTACAATAAGTAAAGAGAAGCTTTGAATATTTTCTCTTTTTCTGGAAATCTTCACTTTCAAACTGCTTTCTTTCAAGAATTAAACTTCACATCAACTGCAAAGAATTACTGGAATAATTTTTATTTTCTGTTTCTGAAAACAGCTTTCATTCAAGTATTAAATTTTACATTAACTTGAGAGAGCTACTGAAATATTTTTCTCTTAACCCTTTCGCTACAGGTTTTTACTGGGGAAAGTTAAAATTTTTAGTTTTACGTTTTAGGTTTCTCTGTGGTTATATTAGCAACATTCCATAAGAAATCAATAATAATTTTTATACTCGGACCCTGTATTTTAGAGTGTTTTTCTATGATATAATTACTTGAACATAAAACTTTTTACGCATAACGAAAATTTGAATGTTTCTTCATTTACTTCAGCCAAAATTAAAAAAAAAAATATCTCAATTGAAAGAAAACGTCAAATTAAAAAGTTCTTTAATTTTCTCTGCTTCTTCTTCCTTTACTATGTCAAGATATACCATTAAAAAAACGTGTATACTTCTCTTCTTTAAACTTAAATATTCAGTTTATTAATTTCGTATTTTTCCCTAAACTTCAAACGATTCTAAGGACCAACAAAAAATTTATTCTTGAAACCGCAGAGGGCTCAGACGTCCACAAAGTAGGAATGTGCCATATGGTAACAAAATAGCGAAAGGGTTAACTACAGAGAATTACTGGCATATTTTTTATTTTCTTTTTCTAAAAACTGCTTTCATTCAAGTATTAAATTTTTTTCTCTTAACCTTTAACTTGATAAGTAGGTCACTTGGGCCATGGAGCTGATTGTGTTAACTCACGGAGTTTTGCACCTAATTGCTTCTCTTATTCAAAAACCCATTAGTAGCTCTTACGAATTGAACCCTTTCCAGACCCACTAGACGGGTCACAAAGTATTGCTGCACGAATTCAACCTTAACTACGGAAAATGAATGGTTATCTTTCAATTAAATTTAAAAATTTAACATTTTTATAACTGTTTTCAGTCAATAGTCCAGAGGATAGTGCGTTGGGTTTTCAAACCAGAGGTTCTAGGTTCGATTCCCAGTTACGGCTGGTGAAACACTCGTCTTCTTCTATCAGTATCCACAATAAGTAAATAAGAATTATAAGCAACGCACAAGTGCAATCTTGACAGAAAATGGCCAAAAAAATCTTCAAATATGAAAGAAAAGCCCCCAACTCTTCTCCTATAGGTCCCTTCCTATAATACATGTTGAAAAAATAGTGTTGCATACACATTTCAAATAAATAGAATTGTGGTTTATAAGTCTAAATGTGTCTCATACAATGGCAGCCAATCTAACCTAATCTAGCTTCTTCTTTTTTCTTCTGTCCTTTCAAAAAAAACCCACCATCTATACACCGTTGGTTCACTTCACCGGAGACTACTGTAAATGTTATATGGAAGAAAAAAAAAGAACGCATCCAATGAGATACAACATTTTATTTGGCCACTGCTATTTTCGGTTGATGATTTTTCGAGGCGTTTATTGGCGACCCGCTCGCACAGGCGACATACATAGTTTACATTAACAGATGTGACCAGAATAATTAACAATGCCGACCCAAATATGAGCCATAAAGTAAACAAGGGGGGCGGCAAGTATGCGATCAGCAAGGATAGTGAAACTTATTGAAATAAAAAAGGACGCACCCACACACCTACACACACACACACACACACAGACGCATCGGAGAGCCAAATAGCGCCAGTCATTGAGAACGTTAAGCGTCATGCTAAAGTGGCATTAATTGAGCGCACACGAAAGGAAGTGCACAAGGACTAGAAGACGAAGACGAAGCAAGTTTTAAAACTGCTGCTCGGCCAGCATTGGGAAGTGTAGCACTTCAACTGTTCACAGCAATTGTGCAAATTGTTGCCGACACCAACAAGTGTGGCAAGTATGGCAAGAACGGAACAGAAAAAAAAACCCAACCACTGCTAGTTGTGGGAGTGGCCGGAGATAGTGCAGAGTTGCTCACTTGGGTTGCGCCAAGCACCGGCAATCAATGGACGAATGTTCAATTGCAGCGCAATTTGCACGTCGGCAAAAGAAAAATTCCTTAATACCAAATCAGCAGCGTCCGTGTGCAGGTGCTGACGTCAATGACGGCCAGACAGCGCGTGCAACATTTGCAGCGCTCAGCACAAATTGCATTGTAGCATTTTTAATTTCTGTAATTTGAAAATTGCACTTTTCGTTTTCCTTGTTCGCTTCGCATTCGTGCGCTGCTTATTGCTCTGCACTTTTATTTATTTTTCTTTGAGTATTATTTTTATTTCTGCCCCCCCCCTCATTTAATACTTCAATAGTTGTCATTTTCTTTGCGCTTTTGCGCTCATTCGATTTTCGTTTTTTTCGCTTTCGTTTTTTGTTCTTCATTTAATCTCCACAACTAATTAGAGCACTAATCGATAGAGCGAGTCGAGCGTGACAGCTGTGGCAGCAAAAACGGCACAATTCGCACGTACAAATGGCGCCAACTGGCAGTTTCCGTTTTTGCACCAACACCTCGCACCCCGACCGCAATGCCAACGCCCCCCCCCCCCCACTTTAATGCGTAGATCTGTTATTCCTTTAATACTTTGTTCATGTGTGGCAGCACAAAACTTATGCTTTCAGTTCTTTGAGAATGCAGCAACGTTGCAACTTGAGAGAATTTTATTTCATGTGCGGTCAGCATTTTATAGTAAAATAAAGTAAAAAAAATTTTAAAAAAATACATGCTTACCAAGTATTTTTTTTTTTTAATTTGTACTGGAAACTTTACACAGCATATTAAGATTAAAGGAAGAATTTTCAAAGCAATTTCTTGAAGTAATAATGAGAACAAAACTTTAAAACTTAGGTCCTTTCGCCTTTCTTTAAACTGACAACATATTCGGTGTTCCTTTCTATAGGTGACGCAACGACAAAGTGAACAACACTCAGGGCATTTTTTAAGGATTTTTCACCAGGTGGCCAAAATCCCCCCTGGAGGTGTGACCCCCTCCAAATATACATAGAAAGGAAATTATTATTTCAATACGAAGTAAAGATTCACTTAACTGGTATTAATTAAAAATTAATTAATAGGAATTCTTGTATTTCTTGCAATATACTAGTCTAGGTATATCAGAAAAATTTATTCTCTTTTTTTTTTTAGACAAATTCGAAATACAAATTAGGAAACAGTATTTTTTTTAGCAATTTTGTGCATTTGATGCTGAAAAATTATTCTGTCGTTCTTCTATAGCACAGGTCAACATTTAGTATTGTAACGAGGAGGCACTCTGTGCTGTGCTATGCATGAATGCGAGCATACTTTTAGGCATGCACTTTGAAGTACGGCCGGCATGCTATAATGCCGATATGGCAGGGATGGTTCGCGAATGGTAATGGAATGTGCAAGAACCATCGGCGCGATAAACCAAACAAGTATAAAAAGCAGCAGTGTGCAGCGGAGAGGGTCGAGTCTGTGTTAAGCAAGCAAAGGGGAAACATGCAATAGTAGTAGTGTAAAATAGTAACAAGTGTAAATTTGTAGATAAAGCTATTGTTGGTTTTTTTTTTTTTTGTCGGCCTCGATAGCTCAGCGGGTAGCGCGCTGGCTTCTCATACCGAGCGCTCCAGGTTCGATTCCTGGCTTGGGCTGGAAAAAACACTCATCTACTTCTGTCGCTATCCACATGAAGGGAATGAGAATTACAAGAATCGCACAAGTGCGCTCTTGGCAGGCAATAGCAAAACCTCCAAGTGTGAACGAAAAACTGCCAATCGCCGTTCGGATTCGGCGTTAAACTGTAGGTCCCCTCCCTCCCTTTCCCCATCCGCTTGAAATGTGTGCTGTAACATATGTTGGCAAAAACAGTGTTGCATACACAGTTCAAAAACGGGTGAAATATGTGGTATCACAATGGGCCTTTCAGGCCTCCGAGTGTGTCTCTTATACAGGCAGCCACCGCAACCTAACCTAACCTTGTTGGTTTTTGACTGCGGTTGCGCTGAGTAACTGAAGTAGTTTTATTTTCAAGCACAATCCAAAACGAACTTAGAGAAGTCATTTTCGTAACAGTATGAAAAAAATCATGCATGTATGAATTTTTCAAATTTTTTTAAACCACCATTTCTTAGTTTGATCTTCAAATTACCTTGAAAATGATGTGATAGAGCTTAGCCGACCCTTGCATCGGAATCAGTGACCCCAAGTCTGATGATTTTTTCCATATTAAATGTTGACTAAGAATACCAGTTTTTTAAAACTGGCGATTTATTACCCTAAGCCAGCTGTAGCAGAGTTTCTTCACAAGAAAGAAAGAAGTTACCGTGAGCCCGATTTCACTTTGCACTCGAAAAGAGTTTCATCCAAAAATTTTTTCGAAAAGATTCTGGTTTGTAATTTTATTTCATCATTCCATCGATTCTCTGTACTTGGTAATTGTCCTATGAATTCTGCATTGTATGCTATTGACAAATTCCATACGTCGCCGTGGTTTTTATTTTATTCAAAAGCGAATTATCCTTTTCAACAAACATTTTTATTGTGGCCAAATGGTTGTAACTACGTGGCCACTTCGCCACATCTATCCTACTTAAAAAATGCCCTGACAACACTTGTATCACAAGTAAGCAGATCTGGTCCAACTTCATCACCAATGAAACACTTATCGCACTCAGAAAGCATATCAACACAATTGTTGTAATCTTAACAGGACATTGTCTATTCAGACGTTTTAAAAGCAGAGAGAGAGAGAGAGCAGCAGACATGAGAGCTGGAAATATTGCTGCCGTGGCCTTAAGGAAGAAAAAGAGGACACTCTAAGCTACCTTCTCTGCTACTAACCAGCTTTCTCTTTCTGGGAAGCTCTTGGGTATCCTTTTTCAAAGGCTTAAATCACCTTAAATCAGTCGTCATTAGAGAATTGCTAAGCAGAACTGGTTCTAAGGTTGATCTACGATTCAAGTTGACTTAAATTGACTCTCTACAGACTTTCTAAATATACATTTTCTTTTTTGCTTTATAAAGGATTGCCAAAAGGCTGACAGTATCCTGTGGCCTTTAAGCTACTTAAACTTAACCCCACTCCGATGTTAGTCTTCATTAGGGACTTGCTTAGCAGAACTGGTACTAAGGTTGATCCATAAATCAGGTTGACTTAAATTGACTCTCTACAGACTTTCTAAATATACATTTTCTTTTCTTTCATTTTCCTTTATAAAGGATTGTCCAAAGACTGACAGTATCCTGTGGCCTTTAAGCTACTTAGACTTAAGCCAACTCATAGTGGATATGTAATGACTAAGAATTTAAATGTAAGCAAAGCATACTCATGTAATACATGTAAACGGCAATGCCTATGATTAAAAAAATAAGCTTGGCCAAAGTTACCATTTCGAATATCCTTTTGTGTTATATCCTTATGGTATATATATGTGATATATATATATGAGCATTTTGCTCACGTCTTCCAATTACAATTACAAACTCTTAGTTTCAGCACACAACTTCATCTAAGCACACCGCAATTACCGTAATTACTTAACAAATTACAGCAATTAGCTTGTAGCTAGAATTCCTTGGATTCTATGTTATCTATTACATAAATATGGCTTTGACTTGTAACATAATCACATGTCATCAATTGCATTGATGATGCTCATCAATGAGACAAATATATATTCACATGGACTTGGTAAATAGTGAAATTATTTGCTATACAATATAAAAGAATTATACGAGCATGAATGTAAATATATAGAATTTATATCTAAAATCTGATCTGAAATCCCCAAGTTTTAGAGCAATTTACCGTTGAAAATATATTCCAGTAATGCATTATAATTGAAATATAGAAACATTTTTTTTAAATTTTTCTTTTCTTTGTGTTAATTTCAAAGAAAAACTTTAAGACAACTAACCATTGAAAATGTATTTGGTTTTGCTATGAAATCACCAAGTTTTAGGACAACCCACTGTTGGAATCACCAAATTTTAACGCACTGTTGAAAATATATTCCATGAATGAGAAATATAGAAACATTTTTTTATTTTTCTTTTTCTTGGAATCATAATGTTTTAAGACTGTTGGGAATGTTGAGAATAAAACTGTTGAGAATGTTGAAAATGTATTCCCTAAATGAGATATGATGAAATATAGAAACGATTTTTTTTATTTGTTTTTGCTATGGAATCACCAAGTTTTAGGACAACTCACTGTTGAAATATATTTTATTAGTGAGACATAAAAGAAATATAGAAAATATTTATTTATAATTTTTTTTTTTGGTATCACCAAATTTTACGCACTGTTGAAAATATATTCCATGAATGAGAAATATAGAAAAAATTTATTTATATTTCGTTTCTTTGGAACCAACAAGTTTTAAGACAACTAACCGTTGAAAATATATTCCCTCAATGAGATATGATGAAATATAGAGACTTTTTTTTTGTTTTTACTATGGAATCACCAAGTTTCAGGACAACTCACTGTTGAAAACATATCCCATTAGTGAGACATAAAAGAAATATAGAAAATATTTTTTATAATTTTTTTTCTTTGGAATCACCAAATTTTAACGCACTGTTGAAAATATATTCCATTAATGAGATATGATTGAAATAAAGATAAATTATTTTTTTACCCTGTTTAACTATTCCGTCTGCTGTAAATTGTTTAGAGTATTTTTTATAAATAAGTGTACGTGTATTTAGTACTGCATTACTACAAAGAATCAATAGAATAAGATGTCCGATTCTTCCCATTTCAAATTATTTTCTAAGCTTTCCCAGCAACAGCATAATTCGAACCCAATTTTTATTGCTCGTACAGGCAATTTTGGTTATGTCGGGTCAGTTTACTTTGATGTGACTGTGTTTTGTCTGAGTTTCATCATACTTTGAGCAACAGTAAACCCACTCATATAGGTTTATATTCTATTTCTACACATTACTTAATGGCTTTGTAGAAGTGAGTAAAAAAAGCGTGGATCAGATGGCCGCCGTAGTTCAGCTGGTTAGTAGATTGGAGCGCAAGTTTGAATCAATTAGGTTCGAATTTGCGTTGTAGCCAACAGCAAAATAGCAAAAAGTAAAAAAAAACATTTTTTATTTTCCCCTCTGCCTTCTCAGCAGGAAATGACCAACCTCTATGAGTAAAATTTTCATATAAAAATTCTCCTAACTCGCCATTCAAAAACAACATAAACTGGTATCTACAGTGGACCTATGTGTGTGAAACTTTTCACCTACAACCCAAATGATTGCGGGAAGACAGACCTTAGGTCTGTTGTTATGCTGTCGTGGCAAAAAATATAAAAAATATATGTATATGTACGTTAGGTGAGGTTAAATTGGCTGTCTGGGCATGGGACTTGTCGAAAGACACACTAAGGCAATTTGTGATACCACAAGGAGAAAGTGATCTGTCTTTCGACAAGTCGCAGACACCGAGCCTACAGTCAGTCAGCCTACACGAACCAATTTCATTTGAATATAAGCCCAAGCAAGTCTCCGATGTTAACTCGAGAAGAGGAGAGCCAAGGGATTTCGAACTTTGCATAGAGAGAGCCGGGAAGTCCCTTTCTCCTCTTCATTTTTAAAACTGTGGCAATAAATTCCACTTTCAAGACCTAATCTGTTGGCCTGACGTTCGAATAGACAGTGTCCTGTCAAAATTACGAAATTGCTTATGTACTGTTTGTTAACCCTTTCGATCCCAAAGTTGCCTGAGAGCAACTTAACCTGATTGTCATCTTATAGCAAAAGCTACGATTGATTTATGGGTTTAATTTAAGTAGGCACCAACAAATTAATATCTTCAGAAGTGAATTCAAAGCAAATTACAAAAATTTTACTGTTATCCACAAAATAATTTCCAATAATTTGCAGCGATATAAGGGAAAGTTTGTGTTCTAATTGAAGTCTACGAATTGGGCGCGTTTGATCAAACCCCTGTTTCTTTAATAATGGTTAAATAAAATCAAAAAGTGATAATTTTGTATTTTTCCATAAATATTAAATAATTTTTCTGTAATAAAAAATTGTTGATACAAAATTTATTTAACCCGTTTTAAGCTAAGATTGTTCAAAAGTAAACTAGCTTCAGAACTCTAACAAAGAGGCGTGGCGACTTCAAATGTCGTGTGCACATTTCTTTGGAAAGTGTTTCATGATTTAAATACCAAAAAGTCATATCGAGACACAGGGTAAAATTCGGGGTCGAAAGGGTTAAACAAGATAAGGCCGCCTGTGATTGAAAGTGGGCCAGAGCTACTTGTATGTTATATATGTAAATCGGTTGAAGTTTAGGTGTCAAGTTTAGTCAGATGGAATGAAGTTGAAGTTGAAGTTGTATACTTGAAAAAATGTCATCTTTGAAATTTGGATAACTTTAATCCAGATATGCCGAAGGTCCTATGTAACTTTATCTACATTTCAGGGCATCGGTTAGCAAATTTCTAGAGTCCGACCGATTAATCGGCATCGGCTAGTATCGGCCAATAAAATTGGTATCGGCATCGGCTAGTATCGGCATCGGCCAAAAAAAAAAGAATCGGCATCGGCATCGGCCTTTTTTGGCCGATGCCACATCGGCCTTTTTTTGCCGATGCCACATCGGTTTTTTTTTTTGTCGATGGCATATTGGCCCATTTTCCTGCTTTAAATTCTTGTTTGATTTTATTTGCAGCTGAATCTTTCTTATTTTTGTTTGTTAATTTGTTATGAAATGAAATGTACTGTTATATTTAATATAATTTTCTTATTTTTGTTTGTTAATTTGTTATGAAATGAAATGTACTGTTATATGTAATAATTCCTTTTGTTATTTAAAAATATAAACTGTGTTTTGATTGAATTCATTCGTGTTGTTTTTTCTATGGAATCGGCATCGGCATCGGCATCGGCATCGGCTTCGGCATCGGCGATTCTCGGCCTTTTGACCGATTAATCGGCCAACAAATTTGGTATCGGTCGGACTCTACAAATTTCACTCAGCTGTGACAGACAGAAGTACTGCATGTAATACGGTCGGCATATCTGGGTTAAATTTTGAAAAATGCCGTCTTTGAAATTTGGAGAACTTTAAACTTGAAAAAATGCTGTCTTTGAAATTTAGAGAACTTTAAACTCGAAAAAATTCCGTCTTTGAAATTTGAAGAACTGATAAAAATCGTCTGTGTGATCAAAGTCTGTCTATATCTTAAATATAAATTTAAAATAAATAAATTATAAATTTTAACACTAGAATGCCGGTCAATCCAATCTTTCTTGCTTCAATTGCTGCTGAAAACCCTGTCTGCATCATAACTGCTGCAAAAATTATCGAATATAACAAAATATGAAATGGCATACACTAGTCAGAATAAGTTTGCGTACAAGGGGTACATCGTTTTTTCATATGAAAAATAAATCACTTAAAGTAATTTTTCAAAAATAAAATATTTTTTATTTTTTCCATAAACTTAGTTCTTTTATTCTATTAAGATAATAATAACAAAAACTTGACCAAATTGTAAAAGAAGTTTGCGTACAAGATAAGGTTATGTAGCAAAAATTTAATTCAAACTAAGTTTTGTCCAAAAATTAATAACTTTTTGAATATGCTTCTCTTATTGAAACTCCCTGCAGAAGTTTCGGCATAAATTTTATTAAATTATGTGTTTTTTCAGCGGTTCTTTTGTTATATCCTTGAATAGTTATATTTGTTTACTACATCTTTGAAGATGGAGTGTTGTTGTCCTCAGGGTTCAACTAAACCCCTTATATATTTAATTAAATGCACGTTAGGTGACTTTTTCAACTTTTTTGAGCCAGTCAATAGCAAAGATAGCTTCACATCGTATGCATTGCGCCTTAAGGTCATCGTAAAGTTGAAAAGAAATGTTGGAACCTGATCCAAAATTTTGAAACCTTGGCTTGCATAAGGCTTTAGAATATGTAAATAACCCCTCGGAACCATTTCTGAATAAAAAAATCACAGCCTGCTCACTCCTTTACTAGACATACAGCCCCATACCATAAGCCCTCATATGCTATGCTTTACTGTTAATGTCAGATTTTTGTCATTCCTCTTCAAATTAGTTGATGCCTTTTAATGTCAAATATGCCAAACCATTATCAGAGAATAATAAATCTTCCTACTCCATAGATAACAACACATAGTCCCGGAAATCCGGTTTTCTAAACTCTGTGATGGACTCTTTCACGAAAGAAATTCTGTGCTCCTTGTTAGTAAGCTAAATATGGGCTTCTTACATGCTATTATGTAGGGGAAATATGTTTTTTTCAGGACTTTTCTTATAAAGTCACTGCTACTAGGTTTTATAAAATATTTCTGTACATTTCTGAAGATATTGGATGCAACTAGCCCTATAATATGATGCACTGATCACAAAACAATCTAATCCTATTGCTTGGGTAGCTTAAGAAAATGGCCAGACCGTAGCAAAGAAGCAAGAATTTCTGGTGTTTTCGAAATTTAAGATGGCTTTTCAAAAGGACGAATGTGCTCTTCCAAAAGTTTCTCTAATTTCACGAAATTTTTCGTCAATTTGGGAAAGATTTAGTAAGATTATCCTTTTATCCATTTTTATTTTTTTCGCTTGGGTTCTATTGCTTTCTATATAATTTTAAGCACATATAAGTTTAAAAATAATTTACAAGTCCATTTACTGTTCAATGGAATAAAAATTTCCAAATAAAAATTAAAAGCATAACTGGAAATTCCCGTAATTAGTTTTGTACGCAAACTTATTCTGCACCGTTTTGTGAGAATATTCTTCAATAAATACGAATATATGGAAAATTATTGTTTTAATGCATCTAAAACACATCAAAAAGTGCAGTTCATGCATATATGAATAATGTTATCCACAGGTTTGGTAAACAGAGAACCCATTTTTGAGGTCAAAATTGATGATAACATAATTTTGACTTGCCTGTACGCAAACTTTTTCTGACTAGTGTATCTGGGTTAAACTTGAAAAAATGCCATCTTTGAAATTTTGGTTACAATTTATCTTTGAATTAATAATAATAATTAAGTTAAAAGAAAGTTAATTATTCTCGTTGTTATTTAGTTTATAATTATTTATTTTCTCGTTGTTTTGTTATTTTATGATGAATATTACAAACAATATGTAATAGTTCCTTTTGTTATTTTATAAAATAGACTGTGTTTTTGATTGAATTCATTCGTGTTATTTTTTCTATGTAATCGGCATCGGTATCGGCATCGGCCGATTTTCGCCCTTTCGGCCGATTAATCGGCATCGGCCAAACTCGCCCTTCTGGCCGATTAATCGGCATCGGCCAAAAATTTGGTATCCTAAAAATTCCTTGTGCAAAATATGATTTCAAATGGAATTGAGCTCAAAAGTTGTATGCAACCCCCTCCTCCCTAAAATGAAATCCTATATGCGCCACTGTTGTAGTAGGGAATTAGTGTTTTTTTCTTAATCTAGAATTTTTCATTAGATTATTATGTTTTATAATTTTGCAATTTGTTTCCACTATTTGAGATGACACAACAAACCAAAAATAAAAATATTTGCATTTGCAAATTTGCGTGCCACATTGAGTCGCGTTGCGTTGCATTGCAATTGTATTACTTTCATTTAGCTACTTTATTTAATCGCTATTCGTTTCGAAAAACTTTTTCCATGCCATTTTTCATGTCACTCCGCGCTGCACTTAGTAATCTTATTTTGTTTGGTTTCGCTACGCTTCGCTATGCTTCGCTTTATTTTGTTTTGTTTTGTTTAGTTTGGTTTCATTTTATTTTGCGTGCCATGGCAATTTTTCTTCTTCACTTCTGTTTGTCGAGAATTGCAGTTTTTTATTGCTGCATTTCTTGCGTTTTTGCATGCTCTTTTTTTTCGCTGCTGCAGATCGTTTAGCTCGAGCTTATGCTAGTCGTGTTGTTTTTGTTGTTGTTATTGTTTTTCTTGTTGCTACCATTCTGACTGTATTCTTTTCGAATCGCCGCTGTTTTCAATTTCTTAATGAGTGCATTAGTATAATTGGCCGGGGGCACGTTTGCGCTGCTTCGGTCACTCTTTATCAACACTTTTTCATTTCGTTTTTAGTTCTACTTGCTTTTACTTACTTTGTTTCATTTATTTATTTTTTCCGTATTCCTTGCAACATTTGCAATCAGCTTACTGTATATTACTTGCATTGTTGCTTTGTTATTGTTGCTGTTGCTGCGTTGCTTGTTGTTTGTGTTGCTGTGTTATTTAATTAATTTCCATGCTCGGCCTTTTTCATGTGCGCCTCAACGTTTTCGCTGCGCTCAGCTCCATTTTTACTCGACTCGAATGGTTGTTGCGAAAATTAATCGTTTTTCATTTGCGCCTTCAACGTAAAAAATCTGCCCTTCACAATGACCGCAGTGTCCAGCTTCAAAGGGCTGCAAGCCGGCCGGCAGCCGGGCGGAAGATGGGTCTTTAAATCTTTAATTTATCATCAGCACATTAATCAGCATTAGTAGCACATTTCAGCGCTGCTGATGTCGGCACATTGATGGGCACATGGAGACACCAACCAAAACATTCATTGGACCATTCAGGTGAACCAAGCCAAGATTACTTTCATTTTTAATGAAATGAGTTTGAACATTTTAGATTAAGTATTGGGTTACTTTTGTGCGCTTTACGAGTAGGTAAGATTGAACGAAAAGCGAACGGATAGGTAAAGGCTTACAAACAATTAATGAAACAATTTAATTTGATAGGAAAATAGCAATAAGAAATTTCATACCTCAGTTACCACACAAACATTTGTTCAGAGCGCAAAGTAAACCTTTTAAATTTGTAGACTGCATTTCTAACGAATGACTTAACATTTTAAAATTTTTACTTTGACTCAAAAATTAGTTAATGCAGGGGCGGATTCAGAAAAATATTTTGGGGAGGGTTTCAAAAAGTAATTCTATAATATTCATAAAATGCCTTTTAATTTGTATGTAGTTTTAAAGTCGATCCTAATATTTCGGGGGGTTTCAACACCCAAATCTATCTGATATCTACCACAAATTTTGAAGTTATGTCCACCACTAAAGTAGTAAAAATAATTTCAACTTCTAACAAAGCTTTTTAGACCCAGAATAGTCTTATTGACTGGATCCCCCAAGCTTTTGAAGAACTCACCTAGGTGGATCTTTCTTCTCCTTACGAGTGAAGGAGAAGTACAAAAGAAAGAAGAACAAAACCTTTTTTATCATAACCAAAATCGTGAGGCAAAACATAAGGATCCCATTAACCCAACATTTAACCCATTACGAACGAACGGATGAGTATTTAAATGCTCACAAAACAGTGATTAGGCAAAAGGAAGTAAATATTTCAGGAAGTAAATATTTAAAGGTCGTCTAAAAATTTTAAATTAATTAAAATTAATTTTTAATTTAATTTTTTTAATTTTAAAATAATTTTTAATTTAATTTTTTTTAATTTTACATTTTTTAGACTTTAGACTCATTATGAACTTTTTCGCACTGTTTCCTTGTCTAGAATGCAAAATTAAAATGATTTAAATTTAAAATAATTTAAATTAATTTTTCATTTTAATTTTTTTTAAATTTTAAAATAATTAAAATTCATTTTTAATTTTTTTAATTTTAAATTTTTTTACCTTTAGACTAAATATGCACTTATTCGCACTGTTTCCTTGTCTAGAATGCAAAATTAAAATTATTTAAATTTAAAATAATTTAGATTAATTTTTAATTTAATTTTATTAATTTTAAAATCATTTAAATTAATTTTTAATTTAATTTTTTTAATTTTTTAATTCTAAATTTTTTTACCTTTAGACTCAATATGAACTTTTTCGTACTGTTTCCTTGTCTAGAATGCAAAATTAAAATTATTTAAATTTAAAATAATTTAAATTAATTTTTAATTTAATTTTTTTAATTTTAAAATAATTTAAATTAATTTTTTAAATTTTAAATTTTTTACCTTTAGACTCAATATGAACATTGCGAAACAGTGCGATTCCTTGTCTAGAATGAAAAATTAAAATAATTTAAATTTAAAATAATTAAAATTAATTTTTAATTTAATTTTTTTCATTTTCAAATAATTGAAATAAATTTTTAATATAATTTTTTTAATTTTTTTAATTTTAAATTTTTTTAACTTTAGACTCAATATGAACTTTTTCGCACTGTTTCCTTGTCTAGAATGCAGCTAAGTTTGTTTGACGCCAGGCTAAGCCAACGCATAATAAAGAACAAATGGAAGGCAGAGTATGAAAGAACTGGGGAATTAGTTCGGTTTTAAGTATTCGAGGTATGTGAGGGCAGAAAGAGTAGTTTGTTTACAAAGAAACGAAGAAGTTTCTCTTCTGGCTCGAACTTATAATCACTACACCATATAACTAAAAACTATTCTTTCTAACTATTCTATCTTTTTATATATATAAGCAGATCTGCGGGTTGTTGGTATGCGCCTATGAAACCGGTACTTATTTTTGAAAAAAACACGTTTATTGTGAGGAAATGATTACAATTTTATTCTTCAAAGTAATGGCCATCGCTAGCTACACATTTTTCCCATCTCTCAGGCAATTTATGGATGCCTCGCCAAAAAAATGTTTCGTCTTTTGCCTGAAACCAATCATCGATCCATTTTTTGACTTCTGCGTGAGAATTGAAGCGCCGTTCCGTTAAAGCGTGGCCCATCGATGCGAACATGTGATAATCCGAAGGCGCCAAGTCTGGTGAGTAAGCCGCATGAGCAAGAGCTTCCCAGTTGTACGATGCAACCAATTCTTTGGTGGCTCTAGTGCGGTGTGGTGGTGCGTTGTCATCGAGGAAAATCACTTTGTGTTGCCTGGCTTCATATTCTAGGCGTTTTTGGCGTATAGCACGGTTCAAATCGGCCAATTGTTGTTGGTAACGTTCACCGTTAACCGTTTCACCAGGTTTTAGAAGACAAAAAAAAAAAAAAGACACAAAATTAACTGTGTCCGCAAATCGTAATTTGTAGGCACGTGTAGTGGTACCGCGTGACCACTTATGCCAACACCATAGCGCACAAGCCAATCGGCAAGACCAACGTGCAGCGATCGGCGCACACGTCACTTTGTTTGTTTACATTTGCAAGTGTCAAGTGTCGCATGCACAAGAACGCCGGCGTCACTCAAGTGGCCTGCACTTGCACAAGCGACACATGTCACAACATATGTGGGCACTTGCACCGATCGCGCAGGCAACACGACCCGACCTACCGCAGGTCAACGCAGGGCGCTGGCCCACTTTGGGAAACTGCCGCGTTGTCAGTTTTGACCCGCGTCGTGATTGGTGCAACGAGAAAATATTGGAAATAGAGGGAGGAGCACTGGAATTGCCCCTTCGTATAACAGTTTGTAAGTTTACTATATAAGAACTAATTTTCGGAAAATAAAGGCAACTTCTCGTACTGAGATCAAGCGACGCGTTTGTTTGCTTATTTCACTCGGGAAAACATTGCGGCCTTTGTGGCCAACTTTTACGGCGCACTCTCGCTTCCTAATCAAGAGTACCCGGACTACGAACTCGCACCTAAACACAGACATAAACTACCACATGGCGATCCTGCCAACTACGGACCTACCGAGCACAAACGGCTAAAAGGAAAAAGAACACCGATCCTGCAACCAACAACACTCAAACTTGCTGACTTGCTTCCAAATACATCCCACTGAAACTAAGGACAACCACCTGCGGACTTTAACCTGCTGATCCAGTCCGACTCCATATCTTCCTGTTTCGAGATCCGAAAACCAGACCAACGAAAAATACAATAATAAGATTCACACACCTAATGGCAACACCAGATGAAATTGAGGCATTCGAACGGTGGATAGAGTACACGCCTGAACACGCAGCGGAGCAAGAGACGTACATCCCCAAACCGGTGACACCAGCGGCTTGTTGCCCACCTGAATACATTCCAACACCAAAAACAGCAGGACCCCGACCAATAACTATAGCAGAATATCGGGCCCGTCAACGGAAGACGCAGCCAACACAGCCGACGACGAAGACAACCGAAAAGCGCCGCACACGAGCCGGGAAAAAGGCACGACTACGACGGGAGCGCGCAGCATTACACCAAATTATCGCGATAACAAAGGACGCAAAACTGAAGGCAACTTTAATTAAACAGCTCGACGCGCTAAGAACTTAAACAATGGGCAACAGGACACCAAAGGAGGAGATAATCGTCGCGAACAACAACGCAGCCAGCAGCGCCACCTCAACAACCAATAGCACGGCCAACAATAACACTTATTTGCTTTATATTCTAACAATACTAGTTACAGCATTGATACTAATTGAAATCAATAAATACTATAAAAATTATGTTAAGAAATTAATTTCTAAAAAAGTAAACATCAACACCATAGTTTAAGTTAGAATCAAACGCAATACACAACAAAATATAAATAACTAAATATGTAGTAAACCACTATTACAAAAAACTATTATTAAATAAATGAGGAAATAAAAGAAACAATACAACCTTGCACAAAAACAAGTAAAATTAACAACAATGGACAGAAGACAACAATGCAAGTCGGAAATAGCACTGAAGCACGAAGACATTAGGGTCTAGATGGAGAATATACTCGACGAGCTGACAAAACTCTTATCGAATCTTAGAAAAACTCCAAGCAGGTCATACACTAGACAGACCATATTAAACAAACTCGACAGACTCCAAGTAATAAAAAGAGAATTCGCAATCCTAGCGATTGACCGAAAAGACGCAACGGGGTTGACGATAACATTCAACAACACCCATGACACAGCTAAACAAATACTGACCAACAAACTGGAAGAACTGGAAACACAGAAAACAAGCACAATGACTACATTCAACATTGAAACGGCTATGAAAGCCATACCGAACTTCACGGGAAATCACAAAGAATTGGAGACTTTCATAAAAATTTCAGAGCTGATCCACAAAAAACTGGACAACAGTGGACAGACAGAGTTATTAGAATTCATTTTCTTCGCAAAACTAAGCACAACAGTGAGGACAGCAATAGGCAGCAATGCCCCAGAAACCCTACAACAACTTGCAGAAACACTACGAGACAGATACAAGACCACGACAACAGTGGCACAATTACAAAACAAACTATCATGCTTCCAACAAAGAAACACAAGCATTACAGCATATAAAGACAAAATTTTAAATCTAATAGCCGAACTCAACGACTTGCAAATAACACAAGCAGGAAACACTACTCAGGCAGAAAAAACACTGATCAGAAAAATCAATGACCAATACAGCCTAACGGTCTTTAAGAACGGTCTTAACGAAAGTTACAAACAGACTATCTTCGCAGCAATGCCAAAAACATTCCAACAAGCAGCTGAGCTTGCGCTTGAAATAGAAAAAGACAACCAACAGAGCCAAGCAAGCATAATGTTTGTAAGAAACAACAACTACAACGGCAACAACAGAAATAATCAACAAAATTACAGAAACTCAAACAACTATAGAAGCCAGAATAACTACAACAGAAACTACACCCAAAACAGAAACAATTACCAAAACAGCAACGACAACCAAAAAAGAAACAATTACCAAAACAGAAATGCAAACCAAAGCAATTATCGTAATGCAAATAACCAGCAGCGAAACGGGTATGTAAACAACTCAAACTACTACCCACCTAACCAAAACCGACACCAGAACGACAGAAACCAATACCACCAAAACAACAACCAAAGCAACAGGAACAATTCAGGGTCATACGGAAACACCAATCGAAATACCTACCAGAACAACAACAATAATAACCGACAAGGACGCCCGACTCGAATAAACTACATACAGGGAAACGAGGGCGACCCGGAGGAACAGAATTCGACTCCTCCGGGGGAAGAAGAACAAATAATAAACGAATATATTTAATAACAAACAACTTAACCAATTATGTAACATTCAAATGCAATCAATTTTACAAACCCATGACATTTCTCATTGACACCGGAGCAGACGTATCAATTTGCAAAGTAAACAACGACGACACTTTCGACATTAACACTGAAAACAGATGCAAATTAACAGGAATATCACCTGCAGAAATCAATTCGATAGGAACATTTAAACTAACATTTCCCTTAAGAGACGCAAAAACTGAACTAACCTTTCAAATGGTCAACGACGATTTTCCAATTATCACAGATGGAATTTTAGGAAGAGATTTTCTACTCAAATACATGTGTAAAATAGATTACGAAACCCTCACTTTAACAATTATTATAAACGAAATTGAACACGTATTTCCCATCACAACAAAAACCCCACACAACAAAACACACACAATACCACCCAGATGTGAAATCATAGTACCAATAAATTTAAGCCTAGAAGAAGACACCGTCATTTTAAATAAAGAACTCACAAACGGAGTATTCTTAGCCAACTCCATTGCACCAGCGAAAGGCAATTGCCACATCAAAATCATTAACACAACTAACAAAACAGTCACAATAAAAGACATAGAACCACAAATAGAAAAACTGTCAAACTATACAATATTAAGAGCACAACATAGAAATAAGTGCACAAACAATAGCAGATTTGAAAAACTAATAGCCACGCTAAAGCTAGACACTATTGACCCACTAATTAAACAAGAACTAATGGACATTTTTAAACAGTACCAATCAATATTTCATTTGGAAGGGGAAGAACTCACTACAAACAATTTTTATGAACAACACCTAAACCTAGAAAACACAACACCAGTGTACATAAAAAATTATAGACTACCACAGACACAACAAGAAGAGATAAAACAACAGGTACAGAAACTAATAGACAGCGACATAATAGAACCTTCAACAAGCCCCTATAATGCACCTTTGCTATTAGTACCGAAAAAAAGTGATGATAACACAAAGAAATGGCGACTAGTAGTAGACTACAGAAAACTCAATGACAAAATAATTAACGACAAATTTCCACTCACACGACTAGAAGACGTTCTAGACGTCCTAGGAAGAGCCAAATACTTTTCAACCTTGGACATGACCAGTTCTTTTCACCAAATCCCTTTAGCACCAAGTTCAAGACCACCCACAGCATTTTCAACGCAAGATGGACACTACCAATTCAAAAGACTCCCTTTTGGACTTAAAATATCCTCCAACAGTTTCCAAAGAATGTTAACAATAGCTCTCAGCGGATTAAGCTCAGAAGCATTCTTATACGTTGATGACATTATTGTGTTTGGATGCTCACTAAAGCATCACAACGCAAACTTAATCAAAGTATTTGACCGATTACAACAATACAACCTGAAGCTAAACGCAAGCAAATGCCACTTTCTTAGACCAGAAGTCATTTATTTAGGCCATTTAATCACCGACAAAGGCGTTAAGACAGATCCAACCAAATGCGAAGCAGTTATGAAATACCCCACGCCAACAAACGCGGATGACGTAAGAAGATTCATTGCCTTCTGCAATTACTACAGACGGTTCATACCTGACTTTGCGAATATCGTCAAGTGTTTAAACTCTCTCCTCAAGAAAGGGACACCTTTCATTTGGTCAGACGAGTGCGAACAAGCCTTTAATAATTTAAAAGAAAAATTAGTTAATCCACCAGTACTCCAATACCCAGATTTCAACAAACCCTTCATTCTAACGACAGACGCCTCAGACTTTGCCTTAGGCGCAGTACTATCACAAGGTGAAATAGGACACGATTTACCAATCTCTTATGCAAGCAAATCACTACAAAAACACGATATAAATAAACCAATTATAGAAAAAGAACTCTTAGCAATACACTGGGGAATCAATTATTTCAGATCATATCTCTACGGTAGAAAATTCATAGTAGTAACTGACCATAGACCACTAGTTTCACTATTTTCCCATAAAAACCCATCGTCGAAAATGACTAGAATTAGACTAGATCTGTCCGATTACGATTTCGAAATAGTCTACAAACGAGGTAAAATTAATACGAACGCAGATGCACTGTCACGCATCAAACTAGACAGTGACGACTTAAAAGCAATGATACCAACACAAGAAGTACTAGCTATAACACGGAGTAAGGCAACAAAAAGAGAAACACAAGAACAACTCGAAGAAGGGCAAAATAAGAAAAAAGGAACAATTGAAAAAGGGCAACATACGAAGAAAGAATTGAATACACGCATCAACAGGACGGACATATCTCCAAAGGAACCTGATCAACTCCATATTTGGGAATGCACCTCCATGACTGACGTGAGGAATATGAGAAAATTAAATTTTACTATTAAAAAGCGTCGGCCGACGATCAAAATATGTAATAATGAAGTGCACGTGACTTGTAGTGATGACCCTTTGGAACTAGATCCAATGTTGGAGAAGCTACACAGCTCACTAAATAAGCTGCATATAAAGGAGCTAGCCCTTTGCAGACAGAAATTTATATTTGAAAATATTGAAATGAATGAGTTCAAAAGAAAGTATAATGAACTACATGTAAACAAATATTCGCCCATAAAGATATTAATCTACGACATGCCACTCCAAATACTAAGCCCGATACAACAATATAAATTAATTGACGAATTCCATAACTCATGCACAGCAGGGCATTTGGGTATAAGAAAAACCATATTAAAACTAAAGCAAAGATACATATGGAAAAATATGAGACAAATGGTCAAAGAATTTGTAAACAATTGTTCAAAATGCACAGCAAACAAAATAACGAGACACACAAAAGAAGCACTGACTAAAACAGACACACCAAAAACAAGCTTCGAGACAATAACAATTGACACAGTCGGACCGTTACGTATATCAAACGGATACCGATACATACTGACAATGCAATGTGACCTTACAAAATTCGTCATAGCACACCCGGTAGAAACAAAAGACGCGGAAACAATAGCAAAAACGCTAGTAGAGCAATTCATACTCAAGTACGGTTGTTTCAACACTTTGAAGTCAGACAGAGGCACCGAATTCACGAACGAGCTGATGCACAACATATGCAAACTACTTGACACGCGACAAATTTTTTCTACGCCTTACCACCACCAGACAATTGGCGCACTTGAACGCAACCACAGAACCTTAAACGAATACTTACTTGCTTTTACAGACGATTATGAATGGGACAAGTGGGTACCGTATTACACATTCGCGTACAACACGACACCACACGTCGAATCGCTATATTCACCATATGAACTAGTGTTTGGTAAACTGCCACAATTGCCAAGTGACACAATAAACAGAAATGAAAAAACGTATGACATTGAAAATTATGCAAATGAGCTTAAAATTAGATTACGAACATCAATAAATAAGGCTAGAAATATGATAGAATTAGCGAAAGATAAAAGAAAATTAACATACGATACTACCCTCAATGTAACAAACCTAGAAGTAGGAGATTTAGTATATGTAAAACTAGAGACACGTAAGAAACTGCAAAGTCCATACCACGGACCGTACAGAATAGTTGAAAGGAAAGGAGTAAATACAATAATAGATATAAATGGAAAACACAAAGAACTCCATAACAACAATCTAAAGAAATATTTAGGAGATACACAATAAAGATAAAAACTACATATACACTTTAATGTAACACACAAAAATATAATACATTTTAAGAAAACATACAATTACTATTAATACATAAATTAACTACAAAAAAAAAAAATTACACTCGTTTTTAAGATAAAACATGACATTATAAACTCACTACTATTATTAATATACCACCATTATCATAAATTTACTACTATTATTACCACACTATTATTATATTGTAAAGCAATTCCAACCCCCCCCCGAAATTCTAAAAAAAATTTTTCCAAGGAATAATTTTTCGCTTAAGGGTAAGGGTGTAGTGGTACCGCGTGACCACTTATGCCAACACCATAGCGCACAAGCCAATCGGCAAGACCAACGTGCAGCGATCGGCGCACACGTCACTTTGTTTGTTTACATTTGCAAGTGTCAAGTGTCGCATGCACAAGAACGCCGGCGTCACTCAAGTGGCCTGCACTTGCACAAGCGACACATGTCACAACATATGTGGGCACTTGCACCGATCGCGCAGGCAACACGACCCGACCTACCGCAGGTCAACGCAGGGCGCTGGCCCACTTTGGGAAACTGCCGCGTTGTCAGTTTTGACCCGCGTCGTGATTGGTGCAACGAGAAAATATTGGAAATAGAGGGAGGAGCACTGGAATTGCCCCTTCGTATAACAGTTTGTAAGTTTACTATATAAGAACTAATTTTCGGAAAATAAAGGCAACTTCTCGTACTGAGATCAAGCGACGCGTTTGTTTGCTTATTTCACTCGGGAAAACATTGCGGCCTTTGTGGCCAACTTTTACGGCGCACTCTCGCTTCCTAATCAAGAGTACCCGGACTACGAACTCGCACCTAAACACAGACATAAACTACCACACACGTAATCCGACATTTTCCGGAGCGTCAAACAATGCGTTGTTGGATGAAACTTGACAAATTGTGAACTGAATATTGTTGACATATGACAGAAGAAGTAAACATGACATTTGGTACGGTTCCGAAGTTTATAAATATTCGGCTATTTACCGCTAGATGTCGTTACCGGTTTCATAGGCGCATACCTGGTATGTATTTTAGTCACATGGCATTTATAGCAACCTTAGAGTCCGAGAGTGTCGTGTCTAAATGTTTCAAGTAAGTAAGTTTGAAGTTCAAGAAGATACCCAAGTATTTGTATTTGTTCGCCCACATCCAAAGACAACCCTAGATACTACATTCACGGAAATCCAGAAATTGTGATTAAGTCAGGTTCATCCACAGTCCTCACTGACTACTATAAGTGTGCAGATTGTCAATCATTTTTTGACCATTCATTCATTCAAGTACATAATTTCTTAAAAATTATCTTAAAATGATCATCAATCTCTGCAAGAAACCAAATTTAAAGTGCATACAAATAAAACAAAAAATCAATAAATTCATTGCTTATGCTTCTCAATTATTACTTTTAATATATTTTTTTCTCATGGAGACTCTTCACGTTTCGTCAAGAGGAATCCATAAATAAAAATAAATGCGATATGTGAGGCACAAGTTTGCGCTACTCGGCGCGCAATGAGATGATTTTTGAAATTTGTTATTGCTGCGCGTGCGGTCAACGGGAGCATTGAGAGTTCTGACAAGTCGTTAAATATCAATTTCATCGAAAACCCCCAGAGGAGCTCGCACACACACACACACACACACATCGCAATACTGTAGATACATAATGCGCGTAAATATATTTTTGGTTTTATATTTATAGAATTTTGCAAAAATATCGCATTTCGTATACATTTTTGCGGTATTTTTTCGCTCGACACTACCGCCGCGTCCAACACTCGGGCGACCATTGACTTTTGGGGGAGGCGCCAGCAAACATTGCATGCACACCGTCAAACATTAAATGGTAATGGGCCCAAAGGACGCGCGAGAGCAACGACAGCAAGCAAGTTGTAAAAAAGCGCCGCAAATTTCGTGGCATTAAAATTGACTTAACCCAAATATTTCATTTTTATATCCAACCAATCCAAACCGAACCAATTCAAACCGCACTAAACCGAAGCGCAACGAATCTCAGAAGCGAAGCGAAAGGGCTGTGCAGGCAAAGGGGCGCTGCGTAAAATATCGATGCCATATATACACAACCATATTTGTGCGGCCTCCCCCGCGCGCCTCACACACACACACACACACACATGCGGTCGCAGTGAGTTTTCGCTAATTTTGCATTTTCATTGGCGGCCCATTTTTTATGTTCTGCAACTACGAGTGACGGCAACCGCAACAACAACAACAACCGCAACAGCACAATAAGAAAAGCCTCAAACGGCATTAAAACCGAATATAAAAATGCCATTTATTATAATTTAAAAGTAAAATTATTTGTGGCTTTTATGCGTTTACAAAGCACACAAAAAACACACACACACACACAGACAAAAAAGACGAACGGAAGAGACGAGCAATGAAACGCTGCGGCAGCGGAGGCGGAGGCGCCAACGATTGTAGTACACAAGAAAAGCAGAAAATTATGGCATTTATTGGTTGGCAAAGAAGAAGCGGCAACAGTTCCCAAGTCAAACGTGGCAGCGCCAGCGGCACAAATGAAAAAAAAAATCAAAAAAATAAAAAATATTGCACATAAAAAATGCAAAATGCACAAAAAACATTCATACAAGAAATCGGCAGGAGGTGGCGCTCCGCACCCGCCGTCCCGCAGCAGTGTCGTTGACAAAGCGCAGCTACCGCCGCCACTCGAGCAAACGAGCCATTTCCCGCGCCCGCACAATGGCCGCTACAGTGTTGTTTCTTTTTGGCGCTTTGTTGTTGTATAAATTTGCGCTTTCAGCAAGTGGTCGGAGGAGTTGGCGGCGCCCGGGACCCAGGCAACGGGCACCTACTATGCCTTAATTTCCGCTGTACCCAAGCGGGCGCGACGCTGCTGAATTGGCAAACACCACCAGTACAACAACAACGCAAGCACCAAAGCCAACGACCAAAACACAAGAACAACACCTACATACATACACAGCACCATAAATTTCGGTAAAAAAAAATTCGCTTGGCTTAATTCTTTTTATGCCTGTATCGATTTTTTAGTGTGTAATTTCTAATACGACTGGCCGTGCACATTCGCGGCCACACAGCGACACAAACGCACATACATACATACATTTGTACGTATGTATGTGTATATATGCTGTAAGTATGTGTGCACGTACTGACATGTGTATTTGTGTGTGTGTGGCAGTGCTCAGCAAATGTCTGTAGGTAATTGCTGCCGGGCGGCGGGGCCACAGGATTTGCCTGCCCTTTGGGTAAATATTTTATTTTTGCTGAAATATGTTTTATGAATTATACTGCACACATTTCCATCCAAAAAAAAAAATCATTTTTTTATGTATGCATGTAAAAGTGCAAGCTTTGCAAAAATGTATTAACATATTTAAATATTTATTTATGAAATATGGCCAATAGCTGAACTGGCAATTAAGGTATTTGAAAGACGCAACAGAAAATTAATTTGTTGGCAACGTTTATTGACAAATATTTCACATTCTGATTGGCATTAAATATGTCCCATAATGTCAGCAGCAATCAGCTAAAATACCTTTGTATGTGTGTGCGGGGCAGGTGAAAATATCAAATAAATATTTATAATGACAAAGCCTTAATTGGCAAAACATTTTTTAATTGGTATTTGAAATTTTATCAGCCAGTTTGACAATGTTTTGATAAGTGATTATGTGGCTGTAATAATATGATGTTTTAAATGGAATTTAGGTGATGCTACAAAGGGAAATAATTTGTCAAAGACCAATTCCAAGAAATCAATTGGACGAACTGAATAAAGCAAATGCACAGAGAGCTGGTGCAACAAACCGAAAGAAGTTAAAGAAAACATGTGTCTTTCGAGTTTGTTCTATAAATTGCCAACAGCTTCCGTTTATATTCGTAGACATTACCTCATGAAAGATCTGTGTGTGTTCTAAAAAGCATTTTGATAAGTTTCCTCAATGTTCTTGCGAGGTTATAATGGCGACCCAATGTCGTTTACTAACTCAAACTCTTTCAATACCTCCAAGTCCACTACTTCCTCCAAGTTATTCTCAATTTCAAAGGGTAGCATTGCGTCAAAATTTTTCACTTACTTGACGAATTTTAATATATCTGTGCCATGGCTTGGACAACTTAGTACAAGATTATATATATTTATTTTATTTTATTTATTTTATTTATTTTATTTATTTTATTTATTTTATTTATTTTATTTATTTTATTTATTTTATTTATTTTATTTATTTTATTTATTTTCTTTATTTTATTTATTTTATTTATTTTATTTATTTTATTTATTTTATTTATTTTATTTATTTATTTTATTTATTTTTTTTATTTTATTTATTTTATTTTATTTTATTTTATTTTATTTATTTTATTTATTTTATTTATTTTATTTATTTTATTTATTTTATTTGTTTTATTTATTTTATTTATTTTATTTATTTTATTTATTTTATTTATTTTATTTATTTTATTTATTTTATTTATTTTATTTATTTTATTTTATTTTATTTTATTTTATTTTATTTTATTTTATTTTATTTTATTTTATTTTATTTTATTTTATTTTATTTTATTTTATTTCATTTCATTTCATTTCATTTTATTTTATTTTATTTTATTTTATTTTATTTATTTTATTTTGTTTTATTTTAATTTATTGTATTTTTGTTTTATTATTTTATTTCATTTCATTTTATTTTATTTTGTTTCTTTTATTTCTTTATTTTATTTCATTTCATTTTATTTCATTTCATTTCATTTTATTTTATTTTATTTTATTTTATTTTATTTTATTTTATTTTATTTATTTATTTTATTTATTTTATTTATTTTATTTATTTCATTTATTTTATTTATTTTATTTATTTTATTTATTTTATTTATTTTATTTATTTATTTATTTTATTTTATTTATTTATTTTATTTATTTGATTTTATGTTATTTTATTTTATTTTGTTTTATTTTATTTTATTTTATTTTATTTTATTTTATTTTATTTTATTTTATTTTATTTTATTTTATTTTATTTTATTTTATTTTATTTTATTTTATTTAATTCTTTTATTTCATATTATTTTATTTTACTTTATTTTATTTTTATTTTATTTTATTTTATTTTATTTTATTTTATTATACTTTTATTTATTTTTTTATTTAACCTGAAATACTTCTCCATCACAAAATTGTTGGCTACACTGAAGCCTTTTATTTTCTCAAAGCCCCTCAGCAGTGGCGCACGCAAGGGGATTTGGAAGTTCAAACCCAACAAATATCTTTTTGTTCCAAAAATTGTTCGTGGCAAATATGATTTCAAAAGCTACTTATTCGACTTAAATGATGTGTACAGAACTCCCAAAATAAAAATCCTGTATGCACCACTGCCTCCGACCAATAAGTGATCGATTGAGACCCCTATTTGCTATTAAAAATTGTCCCCTAGGTCTACTGCCTTAGCGAAACTTTTCATGGGTGTTTGGCATCCCTTATTGCTAGTTCCGACTGGCCCAGGTGTCGTTTCCTACTGTGCAAGCTTTTGTGTTTCAAAGTTCTCCTTCTACCTAGTTATCTGAAAATCTGTCTGGAAGTGTTTCATTTTCAAAAGTTTTTCGAAGTTTTCTCAAACTCGAAATACCTGAAGGCCTCGTTTTCGTGAAAATTTTTGACTAATTCGATGCAATTCAATGATTCAAAGTATTCCCTACACTCATTCTTTCACCTATTCTAAAGCCGTTTTACTTAATCAAAGTTTTTCTTAACCTTAAATAACATTAAATCTTTCAATGCCTCTAAAGTTTTTCTTAAAATTAAAATCCTTGAAGTCTTCCAATGTCGAGTATGAAGTCTGAATAGATTCAACTAATTTTAAACCAATAAATGATTCGAAGTTTTCCCTACACTCAGTCTTTCACCCATTCAGAAGATGTTTTACGTAATCAAAGTGTTTCTTAACCTTAAATTTAACTTAACATTATTCTATACCTTTAAAATTTCTCTCAAACTCGAAACCCTTGAAGTCTTCCGATGTCGAATATGAAGTCTATTCAGACTATTTAACTAATTTTTAACCATTAAATGATTCGAAGTTTTCCCTACACTCATTCTATCACCCATTCCAAAGCCGTTTTACGTAATCAAAGTTTTTCTTAACCTCAAAGTCTTAATGTTTTCTTCAACTTTAAAGTGTTTGACTGACACAAAATCTTAAAATGCCTTTAAAGTTTTTCAAAAACTTGAATTCCTTGAAGTTCTCGATTACCTGAATATCTTTGACTAATTTGAAGCATTTACATGATTCAAAATTTTCCCAACTCCCGTTATTTCCCCCATCAAAGTTTTTGTTAACCTTAAAATATTAAAATGTTCTTTTCTTTCACTTACACAAAACCTTTGAATGCCTTTAATATTTTGATATCTAAGAGTCTTTCAGTCATTTGAAAACCGTTTCAAGGTCGAAATTTTACAAGTTTATAGTATTCTACTAAAAGTGCGTTTTTAGCTAATTCTAAATATTTCAATACCTCGCATTTTTTTACTACCTTGGAGTCTTTCATCCATTAAAATGCTTTTACCTAGTCAGAGTTTTCTTAACCTCAAAATACGAGTACTGCACAGTCGTATGGACGTCCTGTACGTATGGTATCAGCTTCTTTTACTTCAAAGCCTACTACTGTTGAAATCTTGCCAGGCAAAATCTTTTACTCATTTAAAAATTTTTCTAAAGTCAAAGACTTTCTTGACCTTAAAGTCCTGCACAGTCGAATCGATATTTTCTTCTACTTCAAAGCCTACTACTACTCGAATTTTTTCAATAATTCGAAATATTTACTTACATAACTTTTATTCATGCATTTGAAATCATGTATTGAGTTAAAGATTTTCTTAACTTCTAAAGGCTTTCTTCGATTTAAAGTCAACTACTGCTCGAAATCTGTCAATACTGCAAGATCCCAATTAACATTACTTTCATTCATTCATTTGACATCTTTTATCAAGTCAAAGATTTTCATAACCCTAAAGTCCTAAAGTCAAATTGAAGTCCTCTTCTAAGTACTTCAAAAGTCGAAAGCTACTTGAAGTCTTGCAATGCCTGGAAATCTTTCATTACATTAAAATCTTTCACTTATTTGCAATCGTTTATGAAGTCAAACATTTTTCTTAAATTGCTTCAATTCATAATTTACTACTCCACTATTACTTAGTTGACTACTTCACAATCTTTGACCAATTCAAAATCGTTTAAGACCTCACATTTTTTTTAAACTGTGAAGTACTTCAATGCTTTGAAATCTTTAAATCTTGCAATCTTTTTTATGGTTTATCAAGTCAAAGTATTTCTCAAACTTGAAGTTCTGCACTAAAGCAAAGAATATGAAAGCCCTCACTTATTTATTTAACATTTATTTATTACTTTTATCAACTTTAACTTTCACTTTATTACTTTTATCAACTTCAACTATTTTATACTATTCAACTATTTTTGTTGCTCAAAAGATTTTACAACCTCGAAGTTTTTTACTACATTGAACTTCTTGTCTTATTTCCTTTGCTAATTCAAAGTTTTTTATATTTTTCCACAAAAAAGACATTCATTAGAAACCACACTTAGATCAACAACATAAATACATACATATTTTTCATTAAATAGCAACAAATTTTACTTCTATCTGAAAATCATTTAAAGTCAATAATTAAAAATTTAGATATTTGAAATAATCAGATTAAAGTGTTACAAGTAAATCTTAACGTAAAGCTTCGCACTAAATGGCTTACAAATTATACAAATTTTATTTTGAAAATACATCTTGGAAATAATTCAAAAATGTAATAATAATTAAACATAAGAAGATTAAAATGTCATAAATACTACACAACAAATTTTTGTTTACTGCCGTTGCCATTTAGTATCGAATCCATGAATAAATAACTAAAACAAAGCCAGCAGGCACATTGCCACAACATATATAAGTACATACTTACACACACACATAATGCAGACATACACACATCACTATCCACTTAAATTACTTAAATTGCATTGCAGCTGAAAGAGACAGGTAGGTTGGTTGTCTTGCAAATGTTTTTGCGCTAAAATTATATTAAAATTTCACAGCATTTTCAAATTATGTGGTGGCAGTTGTTGAAATTTGGCAATTTCCAGCATTGCACTGCGGCCGCAACATGCACATGTGAGACGTATGTACGTACATCGATGTACAGATGTACATATCTGTACCTGTCCACGAGCGTAGATTGGTGTGTGGCAATTTTCATGTATATTTGTGTGGTTATGGTTGGTTGTCGACATGTGCAGCAACAGCAATTTTCATTATTGCAAAGCATTAACGTGTCGTTCCATGCTGCAGACTACAAATTTTGTACGAGTATCTAATTCGGTTTTATTATGTAATAAATAGTTTAAGTTTTTAAGTAAAAAATTTGGCATATAGCCTATTCAAACCAGAAACCTAAAATAATTAATATCCATATTTTTGGAAATAAAATAATTAAAAATTAAAAAAATAAAATAAATTTCTTAATTTAATTTTTTATTTTAATTCAAAAAAATTAAAATGAAAAATTAAGTTAAGAAATTTCTAAAAATATTGCTTTATAATAATTATTCCCAATAAGAAATATTTTATAAATATTTTTGAGTTGCATAATAACTAAATAAGAAAGAAGTATATTTTTCGTTGTCGATAATTATTATTTTGGGATTTTTGTTTTTTACATTGCTTCATTACTTTTTTTTATGATTTTTTATTTACATTACCGATAATTATTATTTTGAGAAAAATTTTTTTTAGTTGCTTCATAACTTTTATTTATGATTTTTTTAATTTACGTTGCCATTAATTATTATTTTGAAAAACCAATTTTTTTACGTTGAGTTACCACATTTTGGGTATGAATTGATTTTTAATTATTTCAAATTGACAAACGCAAATTAACCAACAAACAGCAAATTTCCACCAACAACCAAACAATTAAAAATCAATTTATACTCAAAATGTAAGGCAACGTAAACAAAAACTTCGTTCATAAAAGTTATGAAGCAACGTAAAAAAAAGTTTCTTTAAAAAAATAGTTATCGGCATTGTAAATAACAAAAAATCATAAATAAAATAAATAAAATATAATAAATAAAATAAAAAAATAAAATAAAATAAATAAATAACAAAATAAATGAATAATTAAATAATAAAATAAAATAAAATAAAATAAAATAAAAGAAAAGAAAAGAAAAGAAAAGAAAAGAAAAGAAAAGAAAAGAAAAGAAAAGAAAAGAAAAGAAAAGAAAAGAAAAGAAAAGAAAAGAAAAGAAAAGAAAAGAAAAGAAAAGAAAAGAAAAGAAAAGAAAAGAAAAGAAAAGAAAAGAAAAAGTTTCTTTAAAAAAATTTAAAAAAATAGTTATCGGCATTGTAAATAACAAAAAATCATAAATAAAATAAATAAAATATAATAAATAAAATAAAAAAATAAAATAAAATAAATAAATAACAAAATAAATGAATAATTAAATAATAAAATAAAATAAAATAAAATAAAATAAAATAAAATAAAATAAAATAAAATAAAATAAAAGAAAAGAAAAGAAAAGAAAAGAAAAGAAAAGAAAAGAAAAGAAAAGAAAAGAAAAGAAAAGAAAAGAAAAGAAAAGAAAAGAAAAGAAAAGAAAAGAAAAGAAAAGAAAAGAAAAGAAAAGAAAAGAAAAGAAAAGAAAAGAAAAGAAAAGAAAAGAAAAGAAAAGAAAAGAAAAGAAAATATATTAAAGCAACGTAGAAAAAAATTATCAAAATAATAGTTATCGGTAATGTAAATAAAAAAGAAGTCATAAATAAAACTTAGGTGAAGCAACGTAAAAAAAATCCCAAAATAATAATAATCGAGAATAAAAAAAAATTGTTATTACGCAACGTAAAAATTAATTGTCGCAAATAATAATTATAATCAACAAATAAAATTTATGTTGCATCAGTTACATTGCAATTATTTTCTTTAAAAAACTTATAATAGTTAAGTCCCTGATTCAAACTGATCTAAAGAAGAAGTATGATTTTGTTAAGTGATCACCAAAATTTTGAAATCCTTGCAAGCTTTCGTCGTTTTAGAAAGCTCTTCGTTTCATGCTGCAAATTACAAATTCTCTATCTAAGTCGTTTTTTTTATATAATAGTTTTAGTTTCTAGTAATAATTTATGCATATACTGTATTCAAACTGATCTGAAGAAGAAGACCAACACACTGAAAGACACTAAAAAGAGATCAAATATAAATCAGGATTGGTGTTTAGACGGGTCTCTGTGTAATTGGCATCCAAGCAAGAAGGTTGGATTTGCTTTTGAATGATATCTGTCGTGGGCTGAATGAACAAAGAAGAGGAAGAAAATTCATTTCACTTTCTATGTCCTAGTCCCGCATCATCTACAAGAAGCAAGACTCATATGGGCAGAATCTTTTTCGACAATGTGGGGTATCCAGCCCATAGGACATATTTACAGTCTACCAAACTTCGTACGTTGCTCAAATTGGTCCAATGAGTGAATGGATTCGAGTTCGATTCATTGTAATATAACAATGGACTTTTCAGCCAATACTTCCTACCTACCCAAGTAGTTACAAAAACAGGGCTTAACCATAGACCTACGTTAAAAAACGGGTCGAAAACGACCCAGATCACACACACAAATTACAAAAAATGCAAAGCCAACTTGGTTTTAAAAATCATTTTTAAAATATAATAAAATATAATTTCGATAGATGATATCCAAATAAGAAAGTCATAAAAAAACAGCTAAAAATAATAACAAATTAAAAAAATATTAGAAGTAAAAAAAATTTGGGTCAAAAACGACCCCAACGTAGGTCTACGGTTAAGGACTTTTATATTATTGCGCAGGATTTTGTGCAGTTTTTGAATAGAATATTTAAAATATTTATTTTATTATTATGATATTTAAAAAAATTTATTATTATGATATTTAACCCTCTACTGCACCATACGGCCTTAAGGCACGGTCCACAAAAACCCAGAAAAGTCCACATAAATATTAATCTTTATTAATGAAATTTTTAGGGCATGTTTTAGATAAATTAAGTTGTCATTTCTTTAATGTTGCACGGCTGTAAGCATCACATGTTTCCCAATATTATCAGCTAAAAGTTGAACTTCGTGGAAATTAGTAGAAATAATTATTTCGTGAAAAGTAAAGAAAATAAAAAATTATTAAAAATACTTTTCGTTAAAAGATTAAAACAAGAAAATTATGAGTGAGTATCTTGTAATGTAATTTATTGATTTCAACTGTTTTATAGTGAAGAAAAAGGATTTACAGTAACTTTCTCGGCTTGGGAAAGCAGACTGCCTTTAGGCAGCATCAGGCACCAAAGCGAAAAGATTTAATGCATTTGGTCACTAACTAAAAGGTACACTTGTATGTGGTTTCCGTTTTATAGATATCAATCGGCATTTAAAAAAAAAATTGTCGGTTTTATGGGACAAAGAAGTACAGGAAGTTTTAGAAAACTTGGATTTCGATGTTTTCGAAGAAACTGATGAAGAAACTGATGAAGAAAATGATGAAGAAACTGATGAAGAAACCGTTAATGAAGTGTTATGTGCTATGTTAGATTCAAAGTTCAAAATAGGAAATTTAGTTAAAAGGAGACATTTTTCCTCTTTCATTTGATATCCATATCTTCATCATTGCACAACGGCAAATATTTAAAAAAATATTTGAAATATGTATGCCCTTAAAATTTTAAAGTCCTTTAAAAAGGACTTTGGGTCAGAAAATGAAAAACTGACTACGCCAGAATATTATAAATGACCTCTAGTTTCACGTCTATATCAACATTTGGATGGGTCTCGGCAAAAATGTTTTTTTTTTGTCGCACGGTGTAATAAATGTAAAGTTGGTGCTCACTCACTGCTTCATAACTTTGTCATTTTTCTTTCGATTCTATTAATGTTAGGCTTCATATTTGCTCAAATAATATATCTTTCATCTTAGATTTTAAAACTAAAACTCATTCAAAAATTTATGATATTGAAAATGGTCGAAAAATTCACTTTTTTACAACTTTAACCGTCAGTGACTTCCCCAAATCTCATCTGATTTGGGCAATCTATATATTGCTGGAAAGGCTAAATAATTATCTTCTGACCACCGGACAGCTTGTGTTAGTCGGATGATTCGTTTACGAGATATGTGCTCATAACTGAAACAATAGGGAAAAAACTGTTTTTTCGAAGATTTTTCGAAAACGCTTTTTAAAAAAATTTTTGGATTTTCAGTTTCGTGTTCAGCGGCCCAAAGTTAGTTTAGAAAACACTTTTATTTTTAGGAGCATTTTTCGTATCGAGTAGTGTAATCAATAAAACATAAAACTGTTCATCAGTTAAATTTTTTAGCTTATGTGCCCAGTACGGCCTTAAGGTACGCAAATTTATATAGGTTTCACGCCCACACAGAAGCAAATTTTTTTATTTTAAAAATTGTCCCTTATATGATTCTAAAACTACATGGTGAACAATTTTTCGACTTAAAAAAAAATTGGGGCAGTAGAGGGTTAAAAACTGGATAATAAAAACTCTAAACTAAAAAAGTCCCCCTGATGGATCCTAACTCTTTCCGAGCGCCGGAGTTGAAATACAAATTTTCTTCCTCCTCGTTTTTAACAAATTCTTGATCTACGAATATTGTTTCATAAATATTATTTTGCTGCCGCCTGTTTTACTCTTCTTTTCAAACAAGTAAAAGTGTTTGAGATCCCTGACTCGTCTGCTCTTTATTTACTATAACCAAATTGTTTTAAATACAACAGCCCAACATTTTAATAAATATTTCTAGCTACCCAAAACAGGTTAACTGCCGTTGCTCAATACTCGACACACACACACACACCCACTTTATTTCCTGACCAGCAGTTTTGTTTACCACATTGCACGTTGACTGCCGGCTGGTGGCTGCGGTTTTGCTTCCCTTTTGCTCAGCCTTGCATTCATGTTAATTTTTAAGGAATTTCTGCTTGTTGCAACAGTTGCCAAAACAACAACAACAACAACAACAACAAAAGCTATGGTCAAGCAAAAAAAATGCTTTCAATCTAAATTTTCATTTGCCTGCATCGTCCACTGCTTCCACGGCCACCTGCTGCACACAATCAACCATTCACATGTACGCGCTGCTTCTTGCAATTTCCTGTAGTGCGCTGTTTCGCGTTCTGTTTATGCTGGGCGTTTTCTTTTTTTTTTTTAGTGCTGTTGCCTTCTTCGCGTCAGAAATTCCAAGCCATGTCAAGCCAGCGCGGCGACGGTCAAGTGAATTGACGATGCAGCGCAACTGCTGCAATAAAACCGTTGTTGTTGTTGTTGTTATTGTTTTGGTTGTTTATGTGCCCGTCGACTCTAAACAAACAAACACCACAACTATGATTATTCAATTTGGCCAGCTGTTTGTGGCTGTGTGTGTGTGTGTTGCAATATTTTATTATTATTTTGTTTTTTACAACTTTTTATTCGTTTTCGTAATGTTTGCCAGAACCTGAAATTATTGGCGCCATAAGCTAAAACCGTTTTAACATGTTTTTGGTATTTTTATTTTTTTGTTTTCTCAATGTTTGTTGGACAAACAAGTTTTGTGGTTCCAAGTATTGGACTCACAGAGAGTAGCTGAGCTGCTTCATTTTACATTTCTTTCTCTTATACTAATTCAGCTTGGCGCTGTACTCCGGCCGTAAACTGCAAGATCGGCGTCTTCGCACAACACTTCCAAGCAGTCACAGTGGCAGTGAGTGCTCCGCCGGCGTGGTTGGTAATTTCAGGAATTTGCTTTCGAGTCCATTCAAGTGGTTCGTTCGATTGTTTGGTCGGCCCAATTGTTTGGTTACCTGCAAATGCAAACAATTTAAATTTCCACTTTAATTTAATATTTAAATTAATTTCTCTTACGCATTTGACATTGCACAATGTCAACGATTTCCTACTTCACATTACATTTGCATTGATTTCCACTTTGGTTTTATGCAAAGACTCGATTTCTACAAATCGAGTCTATGCTTGTGTTGTTTTTGCTTGGAGTTTCCCACAATTTATCAATGCGACGTGCGCACAACTAATTTTGTATGCCGAATTGAAAATTCGTCTGTTGGTTTTGCACGCTTTGCATTAATTTGCCGAGGGGATTGTTTGGTTTTCTGCTTGTTGGGCTTTGGCAGCTGGATGCGCGTTTCTCACAACGCAATGTTGACAAATCGACTTGCTTATGGAGAACGCTTGAGGGCAATCAAAATCAAACAAATAAACATTGCGAGTCCGGTTTGCCTTTGTTTCATTGCTCGATTAACTGAAGGCGGTAGCGAAAGATTAAATCCTTCCAAGACAACAGTGTTGAATCACTTAGAACTGACATATGTAATCTGAATGTTGGCAAATCAAAAGCTAAGCCTTACAGAAAACAAGTTACTGCTCTTCTGTTAAAGCCAAACAGTTAAATTATGCTACGCGCATTTGCTTTTTGCAGTCACTGTTGGCAGCCTCCCACATGGCTATGCTGGTGCAGGCTAAAAGCTCGGAGGGCCGATTTTGAAACAGGCTAAAAGCTTCTCAAGCTTGCGGTCCGTATTGTATGCATAAAAGCTGAACACAAAATACATACATATGAATGCATATAAATGCATAACCAGATAAAACTTAATTTAGTACCTGCAAATTTCTAATACAATGACGCAGTTCCACCTCATTTAAACATATATAAATACAATCAAAATTACAGCATCCATCATTAATGTCAAAGAAAAATGCACAAATTTTCCTATGCGACAATTTCTTCACTATACATTTATGTAAATTTTACTTCAAATTTTTTCACAAAAAGAATTTATTTTGCAAACGCATCTAAAGCAAACATTTTACATGTCGTTACTAATAGTTGGTTTTAGTTTAAATTTTTCTTTAATTGTACACATAGAAAAAAACGGGAAATGCTGCTCCTCTGCATTTCCACAACGCCTCTCGTAAGTTGTGCATTCCAGTAGTCTACTTCAACTTCTTCTTGGGGCGCAAGTTGTTGGTGTGGCCACACTTCTTCTTGCGGCAGTTGGTGGCACGTGGATGGAGACGTGCATAGCACTTGCGGCAGATCATCTTGTCGCAGTTGTACTTTTGCGCCAAAATACGCAGCGAGGGCTCAATGATACCACCACGTAGACGCAGCACCAAGTGAAGTGTCGACTCCTTTTGGATGTTGTAATCGGAGAGGGTGCGGCCATCTTCCAGCTGCTTGCCGGCAAAGATCAGACGCTGCTGATCTGGTGGGATGCCCTCTTTGTCTTGAATCTTGGCCTTGACATTCTCGATTGTGTCAGAAGGCTCAACCTCCAAGGTGATGGTCTTACCCGTTAGGGTTTTAACGAAGATCTGCATCTTGCTTGCTTTTCTGCAATGATAGTAAAGACAGAGCGCGTTATTTTTGAAACAAATCCACAAAATTAAAAACGCGTGCGCTACGCCAAATGCAAATACATTGATTTACATTGACGTGGTTTCTAGGTTAGACTTTTAGCCAAACAATTTTTACTCTTTTTTAGGTGCCGTAGCAAGTTTAGGGTCACAAAAAATTGCCGCGCTAAAGCAGGCGATGTTTTATTGTAATAATTTACACAATTTGCACAAAACTAACGCATTTCTTCAGCAATACAATAAGAAAACACAGCTTACCTGCAGAAACGTGTGCTGAAATGCAAGTTAAATATGAAAAGAAAGATTTTCAATATGGCGAAATACTATCTGACACACACCAGCAGTGCTGCCCATCACTTTGTACGTTTCAAGTGCTGCCATATTTGTGGTAATATAATTTCTAGTAAAATAAAAATCGTTTTGCATTACTAAAGCATTCAAGTTTTATTATTTCAAATGTGTTCTAATTTTCATTATGTTCAAACGTTAATTCAATTGTGTTTAATTTTTTCTGCTGCATGTAAGTTCTGGCCTTGCGGTATGTTGTTGTATGCAAAGATTTACATTAACTCACATTACAACCCTGCATGGGCAACATGTGATCCCAACTGCAGCAGTGTCCCCAATCTCACAAAATTTGATATGAGGTTTAATTTCATATATTTTTAAACAAAAATTACTATTATTTCCCAAAAATCCTACTGAACGCATAAAGTACCCAGAGTTTTTAGTTATTGTACGCGCACATGCTTTCTTCATCAGCGAAAATAGTATTGTATCTTAAGATCTCAGATAAGGCAACATTGTTTGTGTGAAATTGACAGCACTGGGAAATTAAAAAAAATTAGAATTTTTCCACATCATTTTCTCTGCAATCGTCAACTTCAATCGGCACGCATGCATTGTTCAAGTAAATTAAGACAACTAAAGTAATGCTGCGATAGCCAAGAGTGCGGTTTCATTCAGAAAACGTGGAGATTTTTTTTACCGACCTGACGAAAAGTTGTTTTCACAAGAAACAAATCTGTACAAAGGGTCTTATCAGAAAATTGATACACCGTATCGAAGATGTCAAGCGACGCACAGCAGCCGCTAATTGCACAGGGGAATGGGACGGTGAGTAATATTCCCCAACAAACAGTGTCAAGGCTTTTCACATTCAATGCATACTCCTACCCACACCATTCTTTGCGCACGCACACAGGTGGCGCCCGCGGCCGATGGCGCAGCGGCAGCTGAGGCCGATGCCCAGCAGCAACAGCGTCAACCCTCGAAGTTGGAATCCTTCTTCGCCATGACCAAATCACTCATACTGCGCGCACTGATCATCTATTTCGTCAGCTCGTTTTTCCGGCGGCCAGCGGCCAACACCAACGACGCCAGTCAGAAGGCTGCCGCACAAGCGGGGCCTCGCGTCAGCGCCTGGAACTATTTCGAGAATGGCACACTTTTCGATCTGCACGTCTGGTTGTCGGAGAATGCGGACGAAGTGAACTTCAAGCAGCCCTCCAATTTGCTGTGGCTGCAGGAGGATCTGGTCTACGGTGACTGGATATCGGGTCCCAATCGCGATGGTACTTACCATCACAATGTGAAGATCAAAGCCTCGCCGTCGCTAATGAACAACGGCAGCATTTTTCTGCACGCATTTGTGACGCGCGCCGGCGAGAGTCCCAACCCGACGGCGGATAATTACGCCAAGCGCGGCATGATGGGCCACCAGTGCCGCATGCTCAACAAGTTCAAGCGCATACGCGTCAATCGCAACTATAATCTGCTAGCGAGCGAGAAGGAAAAACTGGCCATTGAGCTGGAGCACGCGCAACTAAAGGATACCATTGCCTCGCACTGGCATCCGAATCTCACCATTAATCTGGTGGTGGATCAGACAAATTGGGCCAAGGGCAGCGTACCGCCGCCGCTGGACGAGTTTGTGAAGTTTGTGGATGGCGGCAAGACCTACTTGCCGATTGTTTTCCTCAACGACTACTGGAATCTGCAGCGCGAGTACTTTCCAATTAACGAGACAACGCCAGAGCTAGACTTGCACTTGTCGTATCAGCCGCTCGGCACCTTTAAATGGCAGCTATACGCTGCACAACAAATGAAGAACAAATGGGCGGGCAATATGTTGGGCGAGCTGATGAGTAGTGGCGGCGCAGATGTAAGTAATTTTTTGAGTAATCAAAAACTGTTGTTCAAATGTTTTGTGGTTTTTCAGGAATCAGACGAGGATCAGGATTCGCTCAAGGAGACTCTGTTGGACACCAACATCTACTTGCTGGGCATGACCATAGCCATCTCCATTCTACATTCAGTATTTGAGCTGTTGGCGTTCAAGAACGACATTCAGTTCTGGAACAACCGCAAGTCGCTGGAAGGCCTCTCAGTGCGCTCCGTTTTCTTCGGCGTATTCCAGTCGCTGATTGTGCTGCTCTACGTGTTGGACAATGAGACCAACTTTATGATTCGCATGTCGTGCTTCGTGGGGCTGGGCATCGAGGTGTGGAAGATACACAAAGTGGTCGACATCAACTACAACACGGGCCAGAAGCTGCTGGGCATATTCCCCAGCATCAGCTTCAAGGACAAGGGCTCTTATTCGGAGAGCTCGACCAAGGACTACGACAAGCTCGCGTTCAAGTACCTGGGCTGGGCCTGCTTCCCGCTGCTCATTGGGTACTTCGTCTACTCGTTGCTGTACAATGAGCACAAGGGCTGGTACTCGTTTGTGCTGAACATGCTGTACGGCTACCTGCTGACGTTCGGCTTCATCATGATGACGCCGCAGCTGTTCATCAACTACAAGTTGAAATCGGTGGCGCACATGCCGTGGCGCATGATGACCTACAAATTCCTCAATACATTCATTGACGACATATTTGCGTTCGTCATCAAGATGCCCACCATGTATCGGCTGGGCTGCTTCCGTGACGACATTATCTTCTTTGTGTTCCTCTATCAGCGCTGGCAGTACCGCGTTGACCTGAAACGCGTCAACGAGTTTGGCTTCTCCGGCGAAATGGAGCAGGAGGCCTCCAAGAAGCGGCTGGAGGGCGCTGCGCCTGCACCGCAACAGGCCCAAGCGGCCATCGAGCAAAAGCCGGCCGCCGAAAAGAAGGAGGATTAAGTATTTATTTACTTTTAACTACATATTAGTCAGAACTCATTTACGTTTCCCCCGTTCCCACTTCCAAGTTGATGTTCGTACCATACTGAGATTTCCTGTAAAAAGGCATATCTGTTTCCTGTCCATTGAGTAACTCTTTATATAGCGCAATGAATTAGACTTTTTTTTATATGTTAAGTTGCTGATTGTAATTTAAATTAAAAGTAACAAAATTCAAAACGAATAAAGACATACGCTAATGTATATCCACCAGCCGGGTATGATGTTAATCTTATCGGCCAGCTTTTTCATATATGTACATATGGACTTTATCTCGAATTTCGTTGATTGTTTAGTGAAACGTGCTGGCGCTGATTTCGAGAGAAATCGTTGCATGCAGGTGGCGTGTTATGGCACTGAGGGCGGCAAAGGAAGTGCGTCGTTTACTAATTTGACATTATCGCAGTGTTAATCATGAAATTGTTCCTTAGGATCTGAATCAATCAAATTAAGAAAAAGGTATTCTGTATAAAAAACCGAAGAATTTTAAGAAATTTTTCTTTTGAGGTCTTACAAATTTTGTTTCTAAAGTTTAAGAATACAAACGCTGCAAGCTTGATAGCAATTAGGAAGTTTCAGGGGCGGATTCAGAAAAATATTTCGGGGGTTTTCAAAAAATAATTCTTTAATATTTATATTATAAAATGCCTTTTAATTTGTATGTAGTTTTAAACTCGATCCTAATATTTCGGGGGGGCGCCCGTGGGTTCAACCCCAAACTACCCCCCTGAATCCGCCACTGGGAAGTTTAATGATTTCAAGCTGTTAAAAATGTACAGTGAAGTCCCTATGAAATTAAAAAAATATATATGTACAGTGGACGTCCAGTATAACGAATTTTCGATTTAACGTACGGCCAAATTTTTTCCATTAACCCATTCGAGACGACGTTTCTTTTCGAACACGGCCCCCAGGAGCGAAAGTTTTTTTCTTTGTATTGTTCATTTTCATTAATTTCAGGTAATTTTTAGATTTTTGCCAAATGCCAAATTTTGTTTTCCTGTACTTTACAGATTTCATTACTTCCAGAAAAATCGTATTTCGACGACTAGTTTACTCAGAGTAACTGATAATTGCACATTACTGTTATTGCACACACGGTGTGCAGGATGTCTTATAGCCTCGGAAATCCATTAATGGGTTAATGGTTCTATATTACGAACGAAAGTGAAATTTGCTATGCGATATAACGAATATTTTTGTTGTTTTTCACCCTCGTCAAGAAACCTACGAATTGTTGTTATTTGAGCATTCACATTCTTACAATAACAATGAATGTTTGGTTTTGTCAAGTGAATGGTATCTCAATTGTTTTTGTTTTTGTTACGTTAAAACTTTCAAATTTACGTCAAGTTACCAACAATTTCATATTCTGTTTGTAAGCATTGCTGATCATTTTCACATATTTTATTTATTGTTTTGCAATAAATAAAATAAATAAATAAATAAATTAAATAAAATTAATAAAATAAATAAATTTCAATAATCAATCAAGAAAAATGTGCATACAGAAAAGTTTACTTGCGGTAGAGGCAATCCGCATCGAAGACTTTTTCACTGTACATACATATCCACATTGCTATTTTGAAAATGCAGGAATAAAACAAGATATTTACTTAAAAACGAATATGTGAATATTAAAAAGAATATGTGAAACTTATTACTTTAAGAAGGATGGTTTAAAACAAAAAAAAAATTTCGATCGATTTAACGAATTGTTCGATTTAACAAATTGAGGGTACAACATAAAATTCGTTATATTGGACGTCCACTATATATTACTTTAAACAAATTTTGAAAACGTGCAAAAGAATGTGACTTCATGTTTTTATCGCCGATTTAGTATTCGACCGTTAGCAGTTGGTATTTTATTTTTGCGGAAATCAACTTTAACCCTAATTCCCAGAAGTGAGCCTCACAGTCTCACTAAAGATTTCAAATGGTGATAAATGCAAAAGATTTTCGATTCCATTATTTTATGTAATCCTCTAATGGAATGTTAGAATTATATTGCATTTATAAATTTAAAATTTTAGACAGTTTTTGTACTTTTAAACAAATGTTTTCAGTAATTTAGCTCATATAAGCCTGACAGTCTCACTTCTGGGCATACGTTACTTTTAAAACTCTGGGAATTAGGGTTAAAACAATACAAAATTCTAAACATATTCTTTTTTAAAACATATTTTTATTGTGGTCACCCTGTTGGTCTCTAATTCCATTCGCTCTTCAACAACTCGGACGAACGTTTCTGTGTCTTTGGCCAATTGGTGCAAAGTTTTGCAAAAATCTTTGGAGAATTTTTATTTCCAATAGTAAAATTACACACAAACGACAACTCAACATGAAAATAAGCTGTGCAATACAAATTCACAAAGAGCAGTGCAAAAATTAGCTTAAGAAAGCAAGTGCGAAACTGCAAGTATGAATTGTTGACGTATTGCTGTTGTTGTTGCTGCACAGGTGAAAAGTGGCTCACAAGCCATTCGCACTCGCCACACCTTTGACAGTGTAAAACTTGGCACCAACTGAGAAAAATGTACTCTGAGTGGGTGTCGTTGTCGTCACAGATCAGCGCCGACAGCTGCAGCGCGCAGTCGTGCAGTGTGCTGAACAAGTTCCCAGCCTCCGCTGGACGTGAGGTGACCGTGTCCGTGGTACGCCAGCTGGCCAGCAATTTGGGCATTACGCAAAACGCCGAGCCCAGCCACTTGGTGCGCGATGAAGAGGTAGTCATGCACCACTTTAATAATTCGCTCACTGCAGTCTTATTTCATATTTTTGTTGCTCTGCTTCCAGGTCAACTGGTGCATGGACGTGATTTGTTTTGGGCTTTCGCTGCCGCTGCAGGAACATGAGACCATCAAGGATTGCGTGAATGTGTACTGTGAGTGGCTGACTGCACTGCATCCGCAGCCGCGCATCAGCGTGCCAAAGCCCATTTGCGAGGATGCAAACATGTACGGCCGCAAGATTATCAGTCATTTTCACAATTTGTTTGTGCCGCGACAGGGTGAAAGTAAGTTGCTATGCAAATATATAAAATAAAACATAGAAAAACTTGCTTAGAATTGAAATTCGAATTCCACTCACACCTTTTAGACCGACATGCGCCGTGATGTAGTATTCACAAGTCCATTGCATTTGTGTAAATTTGTAAAATTTAATTGCTTTTCCTTCCCTTTCAAGTCTTACCATTTTTATACCAAAGTTCGCTTGGTAGGTGCTCGCACTCAAGTTTATCTCATCTCTCGCCACTCCAACGTCAAATTGCTAACAATTGCTTTGTCTTGCTGTTTCACAGGTGCCGATACGATCAATCGGCAGGCAGTGCTCTGCCATCGTGTGCTGCGCACGCTACAGCAGACAGCGCAAATCTCGCAGAGCATGGACCGTAGTACGTGGGAGGCGCTGTTGCTCTTCTTGCTGGCCATCAATGAAGTGCTGCTCGCGCCGCCCACCATAAAGGACGATGTCGGCGATCAGCTCTGTGAGCGTGTGCTGTCCGTGCTCTTTGAGGTGTGGCTGCTCGCTTGTGTGCGCTGTTTTCCATCGCCCTCGCTGTGGAAAACGCTGCAGGAGTCTTGTGCCATGTGGCGTCATCGCATTGCTTTGATTGATCAATGGAATCGCGTAAATTTGGCACTGACTGCACGTCTATTGGAATTCACTTATGGACCCACATTTCCTGAACTGAAAATCTGTAAGTAAATTTCTGTTAACATCGTAACATAATAAAACAATAACAATTCTTGCATTAGCTGAGGAAGATGCCCAACTGATACCGGCGGATATGACTAACGATTGCGTGGCACAGACTTGGTATCGCTTTCTGCGCACTATTGGCAATCCAACGGCGCTCTGCTCGCCGCATATCATCAGCAAGTCGTCGCACTTTATGCAGTGGGCGCTGACACACGACAAGGGAGCCGAAACATACCAGCATCCCTGCTTGCAGGCATTGCCACACATCTTTCTGAAAGCCATCAAAGGCATCTCCAGTCAGGTGGATGCTTTTCTAGGTAAGCATACGTGGTTAGTTGATTTGTAGTTGTGCAGGCAAAGGCTAACTTGCTAAAAGGTTGAGCTAGCAGTTTTTGTATAAAACTGATTTCGTATTTAAAAACTTTTGTAATCAAAAATGAGAAAAACTGGAGTATAGTCCAGAAATGTTTATCTGGTTATGATTTGAATGGTCGAAGCCTTGTTGTCAAATTCATTTTGTGTTTAACCCCTTCGCTACAGGTTTTTACTGGAGAATGTTAAAATGTTAAATTTTACGTCTTAGGCTTCTATGTGGTTATATTAGAACCATTCCATAAGAAATTTTTTAATTTTTATACTCGGACCCTGTATTAAAGAGTGTTTTTCTATGAGAGCAGCCACATCGTTGCGGCTGTAATAATTACTAAAACATAAAACTTTTTACGCATAACGAAAATTTGAATATTTCTTCATTTATTTCAGCCAAAATTCAAAAAAAAAAGAAAGTATCTAAATTGAAAGCAAATGTCAAATTAAAAAGTTCTTTAATTTTTCTGCTTCTTCTTCCTTTACTATGTCAAGATATACCATTAAAAAAACGTGTATACTTCTCTTCTTTAAACTTAAATATTCAGTTTATTAATTTCTTATTTTTCCTAAAACTTCAAACTATTCTAAAGACCAACAAAAAATGTATTCTTGCAACCATAGAGGATGCAGACTTCCACAAAGTAGCATGCTGCCATATGGCAACAAAATAGCGAAAGGGTTAAAGACTTCATTGTTTTTTGGAATCTAAATGTCAACGTTGCATTTGATAAAAACTTCCTATGGTTCTGTTTTTACCATCTTTGATTTAAACTATTAAATAACAATTTGCTTTATGCTATCAGATAAACTTAGCATCGTATTTGCAAAGCAATGAACGTTTAGCAAGTCAGTCAACGTGCACTATTTAGCGTTTTATACGAATTATAATGATTTCTATGCTGAAAATTCTGGTGACAAAGCATTAGCATTATGCATACCGAGACCGGTTTTAGTATTTAACGTGTAGTCTAGTAATAAGTTAGTTATTGTTGCAGCAATCGGTGAATACGCACTGCCAATCGTTCGGCTAGGCTTTTGTCGGCTACTCATTAGTGTCTTAACCGAGTTCATTTTGAGCGCTCTCCATTTTCCACACACTGTACTTTTACACTTTACCGAATCATTATACTTTGTACTAAATGTCATTCAAACATAATGCTGCCAACTGCTGCTGCAGGCATTTATCTGCCGCCGCCGCATCAGCCGGAAGATGCCATTACGAATTTACTCGACATACGACTCTCGCTCAACGAGGCCACAACCGCCTCCACACATCATCTCTTTCATCACGGCAGCATTAGTGCCTTAAATGCGAACAACAACAACAACGGTGCAGGTGCATCGGCCTCATCCACATCCATTGCCTCCACTCATCAGGCACCACATCATCATCAACATCATTACTATCATCCACATCTGCATTTGCATGGTGCCGGGCACTTTTTGCGCGAGAACTTCATGAGCGGCTCCGCGAGTTCAGCGCTCAATGCCATCATGGGTCACCACGGCAGTGCGTCCACGCCATCCAGCGCTGGGCTGATGGTCGGTCACATGTCGAATGCAGCGGGCAATACCAGCGGCAGTGGCAGCCAGTCGGCGGGCGTAGTGGGCTCCATTTCGTTTGGAACGCCGCTGAGCGCAGTCTCGGCAGCAACAACAGCCTCGGCCTCGGCCGTGGATGGACAACAGCACTCGCAGCTGCCGTACTCGCCAACACCACCGCTGCAGCGTCGGCTGGCCAAGAGTTTCAGCGTGGCGCCGTCAACGTCGACGGGCAGCACACAGCAAAAGGGTGCGCGACCAAAGACATTTTTCTACTAAATACTTCTAATCAATGCGTGTGCATAGCGTTAACTTTTTGATTTCGCGTAGTGTTTAGTTGGATTTTGATCAATGAGTTTCTCGAATGATTTTAAGTGTCCTAAAGTGTTGAGTGCTAATTTTATGATTTTCTGATTAAAGTTATTAATGTTCCTGTGCACTCCCTTGTTGTTAGTTTTAGTTTTTATATTCTCTATTAATTCTAATGCAACGACGAAAGAGCAATGTTTGTAATATTTTTAATATGTATGCACTGTGCAACTCATCACAAGTAATGCATTAATTAATCGTATTAAATTTAATTTCACTACTACACTTTTTCACCTTATTTGCATTTAATGGCACCACAGCTCTAAATTATTTAAACCTGATGTTGCTTTTCGATACCTTTTCAGTTGAAATGCGCTTTTGATGTGTTGTGTAAATAACCTGCGCCATACAGAGGGGCGCACACTTTTATTGTAACTACATCTATATTTATTGTCTACTTATTTATTGTATTTAAATCGAGAATGGAAAATTTTGCGCTAATCAAATATTGTGATTTTTTAATGATGTGTTTCAGTTAACGCCCCCCACAATTCACTTTTTGCTTTCTCATTGCGCGCCTAACTGCGTTTGTTATTGTTGTTTTATCAAAACAATATTCCATGATATTTCAATGATAATTCTCTCTCATTACGCGTGCGTTTTGGCAGGTCTGAGCAAAGCAGCGCTTATCGGGCTCACCAGTTCGCGCTTGTCCAGCACACAGGCACCACTGACACCGACATCTGGCCCGCCCTCGTCCAACAGTCTCACTTGTAAGTCAATACTATAGATGCAATTTTTGTCAATACATTTAAATTTTGTATATTTTCTATAGCGCTACCGTCCATTGGCCTGGAACAGCGTCCTCCCTTGGCTGCTGCACGCCCCAAATGCAACAGTATTTTGCATCTATTCGGCGAATGGCTGTTTGAGGCCGCGCACATTGGCGGCGACGCTTGGCTGATGAATACCAAAAGTATGCCACATAATGCCGCTCATCAATTATAGTGAATGTACAATTGCTTTGACTATTTATAGAACAAGCTAGCGAGGCCAGCAAGCGCCCCTCGTCCATGATTATGGAGAATCGCAAGGGCAGCATTTCGCTCTCGCAACCCAACTCGCTCAATGATCCCAGCAGCTTGCCGCCTGCACTCACCATTGACAAATACGAGTCGGGTCGCGCCGAAGCCATTGGCACGCTTTGCAAGATCTTTTGTGCCAAAAAGACTGGCGAAGAAATATTGCCCGTGTATCTGGCACGCTTCTACATGGCTCTGCAGCAATGCCTGAAGATCACCGAGTCCAAGGAGTGCGACGAAACGCTGGCCAGCATCTTACTCAACTCGTCCGATCTATTTCGTCTGGACTTGGATGGCATACAGGTGCTGCTGCCCGCTTTCATTAGTGCGCTGGAGATTGTCTTGCCCGATAAGGATTTGAAAATCAAAACGCAGGCTATGCTCTTCAACAAAACCGAGCTGCGTCGCGCTTCCATCAACATATTGCTGTCGATATTGGCGCTGCCGCTGCATTTTCAAACATTGCCCATACGCGACTTGACCAATGAGTCCACTGAGCGGTGCGTTCGCATAAGTGATTCGAAGTGAAATCAATTGAACTCTTCTGTTATTTCTAGAATAATCACTTTCATACAACTGAAACCGCGCCTCATAAACATACTCATGAACGCACTGCAAGTGGAGACCGATGCCCAGAATACGCACATGTTGCTCGGCGGCCTGCTGCTGACTGTGCAGGATGCCGTCACCTTCGAGGAGACGGAACTGGCCGGCACCGAGCACTTGCATGGCGGATCCCCCACACCCGGCGATACAAATCTACTCAGCTCAGGTTGGCCGCTGCATATATTTGCAGTTCACTTTTGATGTTTGCTTTAATATTTTGTACATTTTATTGTTTTTGTTTTTCTAATTTATTTGTTCATTTTTCCCTTTTTTTATTTCATGTATAACGTCGCATATATGTCGCATTGCCACACTTGTCGTTTACATTCACTGTGTCACCACTTGTCATGCACCATTTACATTGTTGTCATTATAATTTTTTGTATAATTTTTTCTCGACTTTCTTGCTGCTGCCATTTGCCATTGCAATGCACACACATTGATTTAAAAAAAACATATACAATAAAAACACATTGTTGCACCGCACACAGCTTGTTCAGAGCGTTCCGCATCAATAGCCAGCGCTGGTAACTCTAGTTTAAGTGCCGTCGCTTATGGTACGGCCGCAAGTGGCTCATATGCCGCCGCTGGTGGCGCCGGCGCTGCTGGACGTGATAATTCATCACAACATGATTTCCCCAGTTTAACCATATCCGATGATTTTCCCATGGATTTGCTACATGAATTTGAGAGCGCCTCAGTTTATGGTAAATTTCTTTATTTATTTATATTTGTTGCTTTAATGTTGCGCTTAAGTTATTTGCGTGCAAATTGTTTGGTTGATTTGCTTGTAATGAGCCTGTGAGTTGATGTTCCTATCTATGTTTGTGTGTTTAGTGTTTAGATTAAACAAAGAGTATTTAAATTTGACTCCTTTTTCACAGATAATGCACATGCACTGTTTGTGCGCGCCACTTATTTGGTTTGTCATCGCTTGATTTCATCATGGAAAACGGACCTGAACGTCTCATTGGCCGCCTTGGAGCTGCTCTCTGGCCTGGCGCGTCTGCACATACGCGATTCAGGTATGTTATGCGAGTCAAGTTATTAAGCGATATTCGGTTGTGGGGCAATCTGTCTCTGGTTATTTTCTCATGCATTCTACGTCTGCTTGCGTATTTCTGTCAATGCGATTTGATTTTTTACTTTGTTGAACACGTTTTGTGTTTTAAGCATTCTTGTGGAAACCGGTTGCTGAATGTGATTTATTTTTGGATAATTGTGGCGCATGGTTTTGGGCATATTAAAAATTTTATTGGCTACTTTATGGGATTTCTTATATACATTATGGAAGAAATATTCAATGATTTTTCGATCAATATTTTTATATCTCTTTATGAAATGATCTCTAAGTGCTGCTGCAGTTGTGCTTCGAAGTTTTTTGCTGACATCAAATTAAATAATGATTAAAAGTTGGCCATGGCATGTTTTTTTGGATACATTTTTTTCATATTTATTAAAAATTTGCTTAAAAAAATAAAAAACTCAACTGACTCATTCTAAAAGTCAAAATAACAACTAAATCTTTAACATTAAATTCATGTTATTCATGATTCATGTTAATGTGAAATGCTTTGCATATTTTAATTTTAATCCGAAGATTTTGGTTTTAACAATCAAGTAGCTAACTAAGATTGTAGGTCAATTAATTGTTTTATTAATTGTTTAACGTTTTTAGACAAAAATTTGGAAAATAACTGTTTCATTGTAACAAATATTTTAATTGTTACTTATAGTTATTATTTTGAAATAATTATTTTTACATCTTTGTATAACTATTATTCGTGACAAATATTTTTTCTGTTGCCTAATAACTGTTATCAGCAAGAAATATTTTTTCCGTTGCTCGGTAACGTTTATATTTTGAAAAATATTTTTTCCGTCATCGCATAACTGATTTTTCGCATTTTTTACGTTGCTCGGTAACGTTTATTTTTGGAAAAATATTTTTTCCGTTGCTCGGTAACGTTTATATTTTGAGAAATATTTTTTCCGCACTATTATGAATGGGAAATATTTTTTTTACGTTGACTGATAACTATTATTTTGCAATATATATTTTTTACGTTGAAAATACCGGCACACAAAAGAAACAGATGTCTGATCGGTGAATGCGAATATAAATTTTACGAAATGACGAAAAAAGTATTTTTTTTCTTCATAATAGTTATTATCCAACATTTATAAATATCTCTTAAAAATGGTCAACGTTTTCGAATGTTTAAAAAATCATAACTGTTATTTTGGGTCCCTGTTTTTACTACTTAATTCATGTTCGAATTTTGGAATTTTATTCATATTTACTTAAACATTCATAATTTCTTTAGTCAAAACATGAAACTTGAATTTAAGTATGAAATTTGTTTAACCCTAGAAACGCGTTTAAAATCATTGATTATTTGTGTACATTACAATTTGTTTGTAACTTGGCTCCTTTTCCGTGGGAAAATGTTTCAAATGTTTCTTGTGCTCATTTCTTCTAAAAGTTCTATTGGCTTTTGTAACGAAAGTGTGATATCAGAATAAGTAAAAATTGAGTTTGTGATGTTCGACTAATTCCTTTTTAGATCTGAAAATATGCCAAAGAGATATTTAATTGAAATGGCATATTTTATTGAAATGGCATATTTTATTGAAATGTGCTTATCAACAATTTTGACTCTTTGACTCGACTTGTCTGAGAAATTAAAATGCAAATTATGTTCTATGCAAAAGCTACAAAACTGGGCATAACTACAAAAGTCTTAAAAATTTGCAAAACTGGCTTTAAATTAACTTTTATTAATATCATATTTGATATCGAACACTATCGGCGCAGTTTTACTAAATCTAACGACTAAAATGAGAGATAATTAAATTTTGTTTTACCTTTACATTTAAAAAAATATCTCTGTCACATTGCTTCTTTTGTTTGCTTATTTCGATTTGTTTTGTATTCTTAATGCTTCTTCGCATTTGAGTGTTTAAACAAAAGTGTTGCCCCCATTTTTTAAAAAGTAATGAATTTTCCAAACGATTTACCAAAAACATTTTAATAAATGCATAATTTTCTTCTCTTGTTTATTCTCTCTTTTAACTAACATTAAAATCAAACGAAAATTGTCCCTTGCACATTTGTCCATCAACAAAAATCCCATCTTCGCAACACGACACAACGACATTGACACATTTTCACTTCTGTCACAACATTCCTCGGTCATTGTGCGCGCCACTCACAAAACTATTCGAACATATTTGTGCCTTGTCCATCACATTTCTACATTTCTTTCGCTCTCACACACTTTTCCCCACTGCGTCCACTTTTATGCGTTTCCGCATTACCTCTCATCCTTGTACTTTATTCCTTTCTGCATAAAAAACTGCTGCGCAGCCAGGAAATTTACAACCGGTAATTAATTATTTAACTATAATTACTAACAAAATTTTCGTTCTTTCTTTCTTCTTTTCTCTCATTTGCCACCAACACACAACAACACCACAAATATTTGTGTCAATTCCAATATCTGATTGCACTCCCCTTTCCCTCTGTCGATCATTTTACATACGCATACTTACCTCTCTCATGTATTCGTTGCTTCACAAAACAAAAACAACAACAATTGTTATCAACGGGTAAACTGGGTTTATTAAAACAAACATTTTTCATGTTTTTCTTTGTACATTTTTTCATACAAACTCAAACAAAACCAACTCAAATTCAACTCAAACCAAATCAAACCAAAATGTATCTAAACTCAACTCAAACCGAACTTAATTCGAAATCAAAACCAAACTAAATCAAATATCAAAATCAACTCCAACTCAAACTCACGTAGAATCATTAGTCAAAATTGAAGAACCAAGTCAAAATTTAACGATAATTTCCACAGACGCGTTAGAGTGTAAGCGAGCGGTGAAGTGGATCTGCGATTACATTTGCTATCAGTGCTCGCGGCCGCCGCCCGCGCACAGCAAGGATCTGCACAGCACTATTGTGGCGGCCTTTCAGTGCACCTCGGCCTGGCTGATGCAGCATCCGTACCTGCTGCAGGACAAAGACTGCCTGCAGACTGTGCTCGAGGTGGTCGAGCTGGGCATTTCGGGCACGAAGAGCGTCGGCAAGAGCGGCGACATACCCAAATTCAAGGACGAGAAGGAACTCAAACCGGCATCGATGCGCGTGCGCGACGCTGCCGAGAGTCTGCTCACCATCATACTCGAACAAGTGGGCTATTTTCCCAGTGAGTGCGGGCCCGAGTCTATATCGTCGCTGCTGGACGAGGTTGCACTGATGAAGCACTGCAACTCGCTGCCGGGCGAGTGCAGCAACAGCACGTCGATTAGTACCGAACAGGCAATAGCGAAATTCAAGTATTTTGTCACGGAGAATTCAACCATATTGGCGCTGCTCGAAGAGCCACTGGGCAACGCGGAGGATCCACAGCCAACAGTCACGCGTAAGCTTTGATTTATTTGCAAGCAAACACTTGTATGAACTTCGTTTTGTTAACCACTTTCAGTGCTCATACGTGGCCCCTTTGGTCGTCATGCCTGGACCATGCAACTGCGTCATTTGCCGCGCAGCAAATCCGGCACCAAGTACCACGCCGTCAATCCCGGCCGTCCCATACCAATGAACGACACGCCACTGCGTTTGGAATTCGATCAGAAATTCTTTCCGGATGGCGTGGACAAGGTGACGCCCTGCGTTGCCGACTATTCCATACCGACGCTGGAGCAAATACGCGAACAGTACGGCGCCGATACCATACGTCAGCTCGAAACGTTGCTGGAAAATCAAAGCATCGATGAGAAGCTTGCCTGGGCCGCAACGGACAACAGCGTTGACAGTCTGTCGCATGCGCAGGAGAGTGTGCCACCGCCAGTCGTGCACGAATTTCAGGCGGCACGTCTGTTTCTTTCGCACTTTGGTTTTCTCTCCTTCGAAGAGCGCAATCCAAATAGCCCCTCGGAGTCGCTGGGCGCGCCACCGCAGCGGCCGCTCATTGTGCTGGATACAAAGCGGAGCAATTTTGCCAGCGAGTTGGGCATTTTGGACAAGTTGAGTGCACGTTCGCACGACACGGTGCACGTGTTCTATGTAAAGTCGGGCCAGACAACGGCGGCGGAAATCATTGGCAATGTGAGCGAGGAGCAGGTGCGCACGCTCGATGCACATTTTGGCAATATGCTGTTGACATTGGGTAATAGTTTATTGGTGCTGCGACACACAGTGTGCAATTGAAATTGTTTGCTTTTTGATTGCAGGTTGGCCAGTGGACGTTGACGATCACTCGGGCTGGACAGGCTTTGTCAGCACTGCTTGGTCGTTGAAAAACGGCACACACAAAGAGTCAGAGAGGAAAGGCTTTACGGCATCCACGGCAGCCACGGGTGACTTGAAGTTCAATGGCGAATCTCGAGTGCTCTATTGGGCGGACGTCAGCTCGGAAATTGCCTTTGTGGTGCCCACGGAATGGAATATGCGCTGTGAGACGGATGGCAGTTGTCTCTCACTTTGCTCTTCCAACTCCTCCGGTGATAGTTTGCAATCTGCGGCGGCTGCTTCAAGCACCAACGTTTGGCTGCGCCCTGGCGATGCCAACGCAGACAATGCAAAAACACAAAAATCACGCAATCTTTCGTTGGAGTTGGATACCAACAAGACAGCCAAGGAGCCGGTGCCGCCGACGCGTCGCAAAACGAATGCCATGAAGCCGGCGCTGTTGACACAGCCTCCAGCTAAAATATTTTTGGTGTGGCTCGAATCGTTTGAGGATCATTTGAATTTTCCTATAGGTATAATTTCTACATATTTGTGCTAATATAAAAGCAATACTCATGCATGGATTCGTATGCGCTTGCAGACGATTTGCTGCCCTATGCGCGCACTGGTGAAGAAACGCAGACACTGCAAATACCGCGCGCCACAGACTGTCATGTGATCTATCTGCATGCACTGCAGTCGGGACTGTTGCGAGTGAAGCTGCAGGGGCCCACGGGACGTATGAGTTTTGCCACACCGCTGGTGGATGGGATGGTGCTGAGCAGACGTGTGGTGGGCAATTTGGTGCGCCAGACAGCGCACAACATGGCCAAGCGTCGGCGCTTAGATAATGACAAGTAAGGGCAAATAGTTTTGCTTTGTTTGAAAGTTTTGTTTGTAAATGTTTTGTGTAGTTTTCAGCCACCGCATGTCAGGCGTCGCCTCAAGGTGCAGGACATTGTGCAAAAATACAAAATGGATCTGAGCGAGCCGGAGCTGCTGGCGCACCTCTTCAGAAGCGTCGTTTAGCAAGCAACAGTATTAACAGAATTAACAATGCGTACTTTAAAAGTATTTACTGACTGCCAGCAACTTGGCAGCACAACGAACACGAGCGCTACCGAATAATTCGAATTACATAAACGCGTATTATAAAGTTATTTATATACAATTAATTATATAACATAGCATTTTGGTGTGTGGGAAATTTGTCATCTTAGTGGTAAGTTGATTTAAGTTGATTAGTATTTACTTAAGCCTAGAACTAACTTATATATATTCTAACTGGAATATTTTTCAACCACATTTACAATAAAATCAAAACATGTTTGCTGTACGAATATAAAAAAAATAACAAAAAGCGTTTAATGGACTTTTGGTAGGAAATGTACTTTAATTAAACGACAGTATTCGATTTCCTGCAACGCTGTGCGCGTCATTTATCACTTTGATAAATAAGCCACGCTGGACACATAAATTCTATAACACGTTCCTATGCGACGCTACGCCTGCACATACACGCACATGTACGTACGCTAATGTTGTTATCCTTAAGGCTTAAATTGTGCACATTTGTCGACTTTCACACGAAATTCAAATTCAAATCAGAACATGACTCGCAGCTTATGCACGAGCTGGATGCGGCATGGAAGCGACGCAGCCGCCCAATGAAACGACAATAAAAATAGTATTGCAAAAAAACGTTTATTTCCTTCTTGTCTTGGGCCAAGCGACGACCACTCCACTCCACTACACTCAGCTGAACCGTCTTGATGCGGCTGTAATCTAATGCAAATCTTGAGAACGATTACCGCGCGCACCGGCGCACATACGTTCGCTACACGTATGCGCTAATTCCAGGCGGGCTGACACAGGCAGGCAGCGACGAGAGTGGAGCGCGAGAGCGACACTTGGCGTTCGCATTGTAGGCGCGCGTGCTCGTGCCCGCTGTGGCACGTTATGTGTGTTTAAATCAAACTGAGGGTATTTAATAAATTAATTCCTGTTGTTGTCGTTTGCTGAGACAACTGAGACATCTATCACGCGGCCTCGAAGCACGTCGTACCCACAGCACGGGCACTGGCAGCAACAGCAACACCAGCCAGAGTGCAGCAATTGGAGCTGTGTCCGGGCGCACAACACCTACAAGCGGCAAGCGAAACATTTTTGTTTTTTTTTATAAGTAAAAAGCGCGCTGCATATGGAAGATGCTGCGGGAAGCGACTGGCAGCCAGCCAGCCAGGCAGCCAACGAGGCAGTTGTCGCATTCAACATGATAATCCAAAAAGGATTTGGTGCCACGGTCGCCGGCGCGCGTTGGCTGACTGGCTGACTGGGCAAGGTTGTTGCAATATTTTTCAATTTTTGGTTTTTTCGAACTGCCTCTTATTTTTGCCATTCCTGCGGCAGCGGCAGTTGGCAGCTCGAAAACACTTTAGCAAAGCGCAAAAGCGGCCCACCATCATTTTGCGCGCATTTGCTCGTGTTGCGCGTGTATTCCGCAGGCATTTTGCAATCGTCGTCACACTTTAGTACAAGTTCATCTAGTCATGTACGAGTGTGTGTGTGTGTGTGAATGTACGAGGGCTGCGCAACGGCAACGTCCTGCAGCAAAATCAAATAGAAAACAAAAAGCAAAAAATAAACCGAAAAAATGCAAAAATGCTGCCTGCCTGCAACTGCCAGCCATGTGGAAATTTTAATTCCATACAAAATGTGGTTTTGTTGCGCATGCGTTCGTACGTACTTACAAACAAACTTACATACAAACAAACACTCAAGCAGACGACTTTTGTTGGTTGTTAGCTGGTGTTGCTGTTGGATGCTGTTGCTGCCGTTGATGTTGCTGTTGTTACTGTCACATTTCATGTTTTGACATGGCGCAAGTGCTGCGCGCAAAATTCACTAAATGTTGTTTGTTTGTTGTTGTTGATTTTTTTATGCTGTAAGCCGTAAGTCGAGCTAAGTTCTGAATGGGAATTTGTGTGGTTGTGTTAGTGTTATAGGATGAGGTGTTGTCGTTGATTGTTTGTGAGGGCATTGGTGAGGCAATACACATAAGATTGAGGAGTTAAGCTTTTGTTCAGTTTTTTCTCTGATTCATGTGAAAACAAAAGACTTGAGCAACAAACTCAAAATGTTTTCTATTGTTATGAAAGGAATATGCTGTACATATGTAAATATTTGAAAGGATAGATTCTTTGCCGAATATAAATCGTTAGCAAGCTAAATAACATTAAAAACAATAACAACAATAAAAAGTTGTTTGTTTTTGTAATTAACCCTTTCCGGAAATTTGTACGATATATCGTAAAATTTTTTGGACGATTTTTTATTTGACAGCGAACGCACTTTTTATGCAACAGCTTTTTAATTTTCATTAAGTAGGCTGTGTTGTATGATTCTGTTTAAAAATATAAATCATTATAGCCGTGGCTAACAGTATGAGTGCGTTTTGTAAGCAGCTTTTTGCAAGAATTTGAAAAACCTGCAAATGACGGTACTTCTGCGTAGGAATTTTTAAATATGTAATACTTTTTGGTACCAAAAAGCGAAAAAATTTCAAAGTTTAAATCTCAGTTGATTTATAGAACTTACTAAATTTAACATTTTTTGCGTCTAAATATATTTCCCGAGTCTTTAAAAAAATTGTACGATATATCGTACATATGACCACAACGGTTCCAAAGCTTTGTACGATATATCGTACAAATGGAAGGCAAAGGTTGAAAAGTGATGTTTGCATTTTTTTAAGTTATGGATTTGGTAACAGAATTTTTCCATTTGCTTGAATGCCACGCCCATCAGTAAATCGTATAACTAATAAAATTCGACTATTCGGCAAATTTCCATTAAAACTGAGAATTACTAGACGATTTTGTGTTTTACTGGGCAGACACGGGTTATGTAAGGTTTGACATCCGTACTTGCCACTCCCACTACGATAAAAGGAATAGGCTATATTCGGCGTCTTTCTGTAAAACTGCACGAATTTTAATTGATTCTGTGTTTTATTGAGAGGAAAAGGGCTTTGCAACAACAACAACGGTTATATAAGGCCGAATAAATATGAATCAATTGTTTATATATATAATTTATATAACTTTCGATCAAAATGAAATCAGGTTTTGATTTTTTGTTGTTATAATTTATGTTTTCTATAAAAAAAATCAATGAATTGTTCATAAAACTTAAAAAACCGAAACCAAAATTGTATGCATTTTTACTTACTTACTTACTTTACTTTTTACAAAATTGATGAAGCTGTAATTCTCAACCAAAATGATTTTTTTGCAATTTTTTTTTGTATTTTATTGCTAAAATGTTCAATAAGAGTCAACATTTTGAAGGAAAAATTTGTATCTCAAGAAATGTGGAAATTGACCGGAAAGGGTTAAAATAAAACTCATAAATATTGTAACTCAGAAACAGAACAGAAATTTAAAAGTTGTACATGTACTCATAAATATTGTAACTCAGAAACAGAACAGAAATTTAAAAGTTGTACATGAATAGTTGTAACATATAAAATATTTGTAACACATTTGAAGCAGCAACACATTGAAAAACAATTTAATAATAAAAAATAAAGTAACAATTTCGAGCTCCTTAATGACATATTGTTGGACGGCTTAGCTCGTATTGCAGCGGCGAAAAGTCTGTCCTGGTGCTGTCACAGCCAACCAGCCAGCCAGCAAAAATTGTGTGCAATATTTTTTTTTTTATTTTTATGCACATCTGTACGAATGTATAAGAATTTTGTATTGGCGTTCACACTCATATAAACATACACACACATGTTTACGTTTGTATGTGTTTACATGTCCATACAGAACGCTCAACTATAAAAAATCGAAGAAATGAAAATCTCAAAAAAAATGCGCACAAAAATCATTACACAGCCACACAACCATACATGAGTACAATAAATGAAAAGCTTGCAACAACAACAACAACTACAAAAAACGCACCAAAGCAATACAAACAAATTTTATGTGTTGTGCCGAGGCCAAATGTACAAATGCATTAATTTCAAATGCAAAGCATTCATTCATGCGGCCACTTCCTTAGCGCAACTTTTGGCGACTTCCAACTGCAAACGCCGCTGTGGGGCGGACCAGCAACAGCGCACACCAACAACAACAACTACCACTACCACTGCACATGGCATTAGAAAGAAATTTGAGGCTGTGCAACTTTTGCTTCAAATATTTTTCTTTTTTGGTTTGCACACCGCTTCACACATGTGTGGTGACGTGGCTGTTCCTGTTGTTGTTGTTGTTTTGGTAGTGTTACCGCTTTATGCTGTTTTGTTGGTGTGTTCTTGTCATTGCACTCTGCGTGTTTGTGTGTGTTTTAGTATCGCACAATCAAAATTGGCGCCCACATACGAGTGTCGTAGGTGCTTTTAACAGTTCTTTTCAATTTTTATTTCTTTGCACTTTGGCTGCAATTTTTTTTTCGACTGGTACAAGTATTAATTGTAGCCAAGTGTAGGTGTGTGTGTGTGTACTTCTTATATTTGAGTTGTTTAACTAAATATTTTTAAAAGTTAATTAATTTTAATTTCTTGTCAACTCTATATTTGTATAAAATTGGAAATTATAACAAAATATAATTTTGTATCTATTAAAATTGTTTTTTCCATTCTAGAACATTAAAACAAAAGACTTAGGCAACAAACTTAATTTTTATCAAATGCTATTGAAGTTTTCTGAGATCTATGACAAGGAGTACGTAGAGCATTAAAACAGTAGACTATTAAAACAAAAGACTTAGGCAACAAACTTAATTTTTATCAAAAGTTATTGGAGTTTTCTAAGTTCTATGACAGGGTGTACGTAGAGCGTTGGAAATTTGAGAGTGGAAAAAGCCTTCCGGATCTCTCTAGTATTTTTGAAGGATTCTCCTTCAGTAAAACGTTCGGGTTAGGGACATTTGCATCATTTTCGATAGCCAGGCTGCCATTAAAACACTCACTCACAAATTAGTTGGAGATTGTAAGAATTTGCTGAGGTTGGTCTGCTGTAAAGTGGACCTCACCATCTCCTGCATACCCGGTCACGCAGGTAAATGTTGGCAAATGAGTAAGTCACGGTGGGGTCTGGGGGCAGAAATGTCTTTAGGTTGACGGCAGTGATCATGAATCAGAAGCTGCAGGGAAGAAAAGGAACGTGCGTGCGGCTACCCTGCCTTAGCGATAAAATGACTAAATTCCTTAAGGGGGGCACTCCATGAAACGCTCAAAAAAATTACCAATTTTCTTTATTTTACTGTACAAAAAAAGAAAGAGATAGGAACAATCCGTTTGGAACATCTGTGTGTATTAGTTAAAAGTTCAAAGAAAAAAGTTATACATAAAAAAAATTAAAAATGGCGAACATATTGAACATCTTCCGAGGCTTAGTTTAAAAAAAGACGTCTTCCCGTCCACACGATGCCGTCCGAAGTTAAAGTCTGAAACATACAAATTATATATCAAATTAATCAGCAGGCTTGTCGCAAGTGCGTGAACCTCACTATAAAAAATTTCAAAATTTAGCAACAAAGCCATATAAACTACAAAAAGTTCGTTTTTTCTTACTTGTTTTTATTAAAAAAACAATTTTTTTTTAATAGATTTCAGAGGTTCATGCACTTCTCTGTTCAATATCGTACAAAACGAGTATATATTCGTGTAGATCGGTTCAGTAGTTTTTTTTTTATCATGTGGAGGGACTACAAAAACGTGTTTATGAGGAAACGCGTTCCAAAGTTATTCGGAACACCTGAGTGTGGCTGAGCGCGCGTCGATGAAAAGAACTGTATCTCCGAAAGTTTTCAGAGTTCGACTTTGAAACTTTGCAATAATTTTCTCGGATAATATATCTTTCGATTAAAGAAAAAAAAATCGATTTTTTGAAACCATTTCATGGAGTGCCCCCCTTAAGAAATACTTTAAACTAGTCCTATCTTAGTTGTCTGTAATGCTAAATTTTCTCTCAATTTTTTTTCTCTTATTCGACCGTCTCTAATCGGATTTCAGTCAATAAGATAATTTGGCTTCTTCATGAAACTTAGCAAATTTGATATACCCAACTATTTCCTATCAAATTTTAGTCAATAAACCAATTGAACTTATTCATGAAGTTATCAAATTTGAAAGATTCAACTGTTTCTAATCGAGTTTTATTTAAGAATTAATAGAATTTCAGTCAGTAAACCAATGCAACTTCTTCATGACAGCTCAACTTCAGACTTCAGTTAGAAAGGATCTTAGGTCCCAAAACAAAAAAGCTGGACTGTAGAGCTGAACAGTGACTTAGCAAGTCATTCTAATTTTTCGTTTTCTTCTCAATGCATCATCAACATTAAACAACCTTCTTCAATCAATATATTTTATACAAGCAGCACAATCAAAAAACCACCAACAACTCAACCACTCACTACAGCAAAAATAATCATAACAAACTTTTATTTATTCGCACGTAAAAGAATTTATGCAGAGAAATTATTTTGCATACGTGCTCATTTTTTTTACATATTTTGTTCTTGCAATGTTTATGCAGTGTTTTGTTGTTGTTGTTGAGCTTTTATTTTGCTTAATTTTCAATGTATTTTGTATGTGTAATGCGGCTTTTAGTATAAAGTACGCTTTAGTATAAAAAAATGAAGGTAGCTGCATTCAGTCTTGCAGTGCCGTCAGTTTTTGTATTTAAGTGGTTGTTGTTGTTTTTTCAGTATTATTATTGTTGCTGTTGTATGTGTGGCAAGGAAAAGCAAGAACGCTGCGCGTGCGCAGACATAAGTTTTTGTACGTGCGGGAGTTTTTATCTCTCGGGCATTTTACTGTTTTGTCGTCATTGTTATTAGTGTTGTTGTTCTTGTTGTTGTTTTTATTATTTTGTCAGAATAGTAGTTATTGTTCTTTAGCTTTTCTTCTTGTCTTTTTCTTTGGTTTTTGGCAGCGTTTGTTGTTGCAATGAGGTCAAATGTTGGTTACGTTTGGTTCAATATTTTTTGGGTGAGACATGAGCTCTATTGATATGTTGCTGGCAAAAATTTATGTGTTTGCTGCAATCTTTGTGTGTGTGTGTGTGTGTTTGTTTGAGTGCTTGTGTGGTGTTATGTGAGCATAGACCATTGCACGAGCACGTAACGTTTTCGCGGGTTTAATTCCTTTAGTTCTTTTGTTTGCACATTTACTGAATGCGAATGTCAAGTTTATGGTTTATGGCAGCCGCAGACTCAGCTGACAAAAAAAACTGCAGATGACTTTTTAATTACGTTTTAGGAAACGTGTTGGAGGTGGAAAATGAATTTTTCCCGAGCATACAAGTTGCATTCCAAAGTAAATAGAAATTTTGAAATAAGTAATTTTTTTAAGTGACTTTGTGCTTTGGAAAGTTCTGTCTCGATTTGCAGTTAAAATTTCATGACATTTGGTTCACTGAAAGTGGAGTTATGGCATCTGAAGTGATAGTAAAAGGTCTTTCATTGAGGACAATTTGATATTTTAATAAAACAGAATATTGAAGATATTGGGTTAATGTACAAAAATTCGCATGGAACTTTAACTTATGTTTTCAACAGTCAAATGTTTATCGAAACAATTGAACTGATGCCACAAGTTTGATGATTGTTTATACCGTAGCAGAGTTCATGAGTTGTATATGAAATTTAAAAATGGTTTTAGGAGCATTAGTGATGGTCAATCAAAATCTGTAATTACCGCAGAAAAACTCCGCAAAAACTGTGTGTGAATTCATCAAAGATTAGTCAAAATTTGTATTGAAATGTCTGAGTTTGGATTTGAGCATCTCAATAAAATAAACTTGTTGCATTTTAATTGAATATTTGGCCACCAAAAATTGTGTGCACCAATTGCTTTGCACAAGTTGACTAATGCCATCACATCAAAAGGCATTTGTCAATAATTTTTTGACCTAACAATGCATTTAAATGATCAAGAAGTCCTCGTATTCACCTGTTTTGGCATAGAAAAATGAATTTGCCGATGAAAGAAAAACGTTTTGAGAACGAAGAAACCATCTGAAATGCTTGTATTGACATTCTGAAGGTCAAGGACCTAAAATACTCATTTGAAAAGGTTTAAGATTGTGAAAATCGCTGTATTGAGTCCGAATGGGACTTTTGAATCAAATAAATCAGTTTTGCAAAAAAAAAAAAATTATTATTACTATTTTTAAAAATTCCTGCTTACTTTGCAATGCATTTTGAAAAATAGATTAGATTAGATAAAAATTAGGTTATGTTAGATGAGCCCTAGAAAGATTACTTAAGCCAAAAAGATTAACTGTGATACTAATATATAATTTTAAAAATAATAATATAATTTTAAAAAGTGGAAAAAATAGATGCTCTTCTCGGTTATCTTTCTCCCCTGAGGTCGGAAGATTAGGTTAGATAAGGATTATGTTATGTTAGATTAGTCCTAGAAAACTTACTTAACCCTAATTCCCAGAATTTTAAAAGTAACGTAAACCCAGAAGTGAGACTTTCAGGCTTATATGAGCTAAATTACTGAAAACATTTGCTTAAAAAGTACAAAAACTGTCTAAAATTTTAAATTTATAAATGCAATATAATTCTAACATTCCATTAGAGGATCACTTAAAATAATGGAATCGAAAATCTTTTGGATTTAGCACCATTTGAAATCTTTAGTGAGACTGTGAGGCTCACTTCTGGGAACTAGGGTTAAGCCAACAAAAATCGCTGTGATACTATAAAAAAATGGATGCTCCTCGCGGTTATCCTTCTCTCCTGGGGTTGGGAGATTAGGTTAGATAAAGATTAGGTTATGTTGGAATAGTCCTAGAAAGCTTACTCAAGCCAAAAGAATCGCTGTGATGCTAAAATTGAAACAATTGATGCTTCTCTTGGCTACCTTTCTCCCCTAAGGTCGGGAGATTAGGTTAGATAAGGATTAGGTTATGTTAGAATAGTCCTAGAAAGCTTATTTAAGCCAAAAAGAATCGCTGTGATGCTACAATTTTAAAAAATTGATGCTCCTATCAGTTACTTTTCTCCCCTGAGGTCGGAAGATTAGGTTAGATAAAGATTAGGTTATGTTAGATTAGCTCTAGAAAGCTCACTGAAGCAAAAAAAAAATCGCTGTGATGCTACAATTTTAAAAAGTGGAAAAAAATGGATGCTCCTCTCGGTTATCTTTCTCTCCTGAATTCGGAAGATTAGGTTAGATAAGGATTAGGTTATGTTAGATAACTCCTAGAAAGCTTATTTAAGCCAAAAAGAATCGCTGTGATGATAAGATTTGAAAAAGTGGATGCTTCTTTTGGCTAACCTACTCCCCTGAGGTTGAACGAGAACCATCTTGATTCCCTGATAAAGAGGAAAATACTGGCTTTCTTGATCTTTGCTAAGTTCGTGAGCTTGTTGAGGAAAGAAGTTCTCAGAAATCTTCTTCTAGTCAGTGCTGGGTAGTGACACTTCAGATGCGGAACATTCTTTTACGCAATTAGTGGGGTGTGACTGCTGCCAACTCAGCCAGAATCGGTTTTAAGTTTACTAAAGAATAGCTTTAACACTAGAATGCCCAAGGTAGTAATTTTGACTACATTGAGGTCTTTTATTGTTAATAACTTTTATTGCATCGCTTTCTTAAAATATATCTTTCGTGACTTTTACTATGATAATTTTTAAAGCTAAATGGAATAAATAAATTAAAAATATTGTAAACAAATTTTTTACCCAAATTTTGCAACATTTACCTTAAATGCCCAAAAGGAGTCATTTTGACTACCTATATAAAATTTTCAGCAAATCTTACTGATAAATAGACAAATATGCATCTTCATTTGCGAAATATAAAAGTTTCAAAAAATTGCAAATATTAAAAAAAAAAATATCATAGTAGGCTATGACAATTCCCAAGTTTTTCAATTAAAAATTCACTCATAAAATTCATTCACAAATTCCAAATTCCAAATTTCATTTCATTTTATCCCATTTATGTTAAAGTGCGCCATTATATTTAAATGAATTTACTTTGCAAATCATAAAAAAATAAAAACCAAATACTTATTTTATTTTAATCTCGTATGCATTTATTCATATTTGCTACTTAAAAACCAATAAAATAAAAAAGTCAGTAAACAATATTGTTGTCAAAATTAATACAGGCCCTGTCGGACCTGAGACAACTGGTTCCCAAAATTCATTGGTCTTTCAACTGGTTTTTTGTAAGTAAATTTGACAACCAGTTGTCCAAGTGACTGTCAGCGAATGCAGAAGTCAGTCAGTTCGCATCTAATCGTTCACGTTCTGTGTGCGCGTTCATAGGCGAGAAGAGCACATAAAAATTAGAAAAACGAAGCAGAGGTGAGAGAAGCAAAAAAATACTGTTAAGGCTGATCTTGCGATTGTTCTGCTACAACAACAACGTAGAAATGTTTGCATTTTTCGAACTTTCTGTTTCTATGACACGCAGTTTGCTCGATTTGCACGTTTTGTCTTGAATGATTTCAGTTAGAATTTTGCGTGGTTGCGTAAAGCAACGAATTGCAGCGGCAGCTTAAAGGTATGTATTAATATATTTATTTATTTATTTATAAAAGTATTCTTCAATTTATTTATTTATTTATTAATTGCAGGCGAAGTCCCCCAAACAGTTCCGGCAGAAGTGTGTCAACAAGTCGAAGTTCATCTTGGTTCATCTTTAAATGCACCAACAATTTTTTTTTATTTGCGATGATTTTTCGATTTTATTTTTAAATATTTTTAAAATAAAATAATTATTTAAAAAATGCACTGTTTTATTTTCCCCATAATAATCGAGTGGTTAGAAAACTAATACAGAATAAACTAGTTTGCAAACTAGTCGCTTTGCAACTGGTTTGAAAACTGGTTTACTTCGGACTAACCTTGTACTAGTTGCAAATGGATGCAGACGGGGACAATTGACCCTCGCCTAGGACACCGCCATGTTAAAAGGGTGAGTTTGCTCCCAGAAAACGAGTCGGTTCTGAGGTCATATATGACTGTCAAGCGACCAGTTGAAAAACTACATCTGGACCAGTCCGATTTCCTACAGGGAGGTAGGTCGGATTGTCGGGCATTCTAGTGTTGAATTGCATACGAGCTCTCTACTGTCCAGTGTCGATTGACGTGACGATTCCAAGAGGATGTCACTACTTATGTACGGAAGTAGCTGGAAGGAAAATGCTTTTTCTGGTAAATTCGTCAGCTACACACTTGTCAGCTATGCCGTTGCGATCAAATACTCATAGTAGATCTATTAGTCTGGCCAACTCCAGCACTTTGCTACCAATTTCTCAAACGTATAGACACAACAACTAAAATAACTCAAACCGAAAAAAAATGTCTCAATCTGCAATCACCCAACAACACTACCACTACGCATTCATTGCTCAACTAAAGAAAAAAAGAAACCGAAAACAGCAACAAAAGCGAAGAAGACTGCAACCATTTCAATCAGCTATTAAAGCAACGAACTTTTCCACACCGTCGCCGCAATGCAAAACGCTTGCAAATCCACATCATAATCATAAACATATCCCAACGATTGCGCATAATATTGGCAGCAATCGGCGGCAGTGGCGGCGGTGGCAGTCGTAGTGGCTAAAAATAAAGATCAGAAAAATGCAAAAAGCAAAATGCACGATCATAATCTATTTTATCATTTATAATTGAAATTTTTACGTAAAAATATATTCATAAATGTCTTTCAGCTGCTCATATTGCATTGCGGCAGCTATGCTCAGGCACACGGATAAAGTCACAGATGCAGTCGCAGTTGCATTTGGAGTTGGAGTTGCAGAAAAAAAGGGTCTAAGCAACGCCACAAACCAAAGCGAAACGTAACTTCTGCAGCTCCACCTTCGCCTACTTGCGCTGCCAACACATAGCAGCCCATAGTAATGCAACAACAACAACAAAACAACAACAACAACAACATTGCTATAGCAAAAGCAACACCAAAAGCCACAACAATAACAACAATAACAAAAACAACAACGAAGACGACAATAGTAACAGCAACAGCAACAAAACGACCAGCAACGATCAGCCACAGCTAGCAGCAATAACAGCAACGACAAGAACTTACAGCACAACTTACAGCAATAACGACCAAAGAACAGCCTATAAAAATTTTGTCTTGAATGTCTTTTCGCTTTTCGTGTACTTTTTTTTTCGTTTGTTTGTTCATTTGCTTGCTTTGTGTTTACGCTTCTTTTTGCAGCAAACTGGGGTCCTGCTGTTGCTGTTCTTGTTGTTGTTCTTTTTTTTATTGCTTGGCAAAGTAAAGCACAATAAAACGACGTCTTTGTCCTATGAAATGTGGTGCTGCACCCCGCCAACAGTTTTGTTGCCAATGCTATCGACGCTGACCGAACTGTGGCTGCGGCTGCGACTGTTACTGTAGCTGCTGCAGAATGCATGTTGCCTTTGGGCGCGCAGCACTCAAATTCATTGGCGTTGCTACTATTGGCAACAGCTACAACAACTACAACAACAACAAAAACAACAGAAATAGTTCGCATTCCTATTCTCTCATAGTTTTGTTGCTTTGCATTGGTTTTTTGTTGTTATTGTCGCTTCTCCGCAACGACAGCAGCAGCGACAGTGGCAGCAGCAGCAACAGTCACTGCAGCCGGGAATCGTTCGTTGCAGTCGAGGTGGGCAGGCAGTGTGCAGTGTGCGGCGCGCATTGCGCATTGCGCAGACATTGCGTGTTTTCGTAATATTCCTCAAAAGATAAAAATGTGACCAAGCAGGCACGCAGACAGCCAACCAGCCAGTCAGCCAGCCAGCAACGTGCAGGCTGAAAGGCAGCCGGAAAGCAGCAATGGCAACAGCAACAGCAACAGTCGCAGCCGCTGCAGCAGGCATTCATAAAGGAGTAAAATTGCTGCGCCAAGGCGAATAAAGACTGTGGATATTTTTTTTCTTGTTTTCGTTGTTGTTGTTGCTTATTTTGCTCTGCTTTTTTGTGCTTTTGCCGCGTAGCGACAGTTTTGCGATGAGCAACAACAACAACGGCAAACACCATTACAAGAAGGAACTGCATAAAAGTGGAATGCAGTGCAGTTGCATTTTACTGTTTATAAAGAAAAATTATTTTTTTATTTTTTGGAATATTTTGGTGATGAAATATTCATATTCGATTTCATGGAAAAACTGATATTGCTGGCAATATCGCTTGATAGTTTCAAAGTTAGTCATCAACTTTCAAACAGTTTATTTAAAAAACAAATTTAATTTTTTAATGACTTAATTAATTAATTAATTTCAATTTAATTTTAATTTAATTAAATAATTTTAATTATTATTATTAATAATTACTATTATTAAAATGAAATTTAAATTAATTAATGTAATTAAATAATTTTAATTATTATTAATAATAATAATAATTATTAAAATTAAAATTAAATTAAAAGAATATTAATTAATTGTGTAATTTTTCTTTACTTTGGTTGCTGTTGTTAGTTGTTTGTTGTTTGAGTTGTTGTTTTTTTAATTTAATTAAATAATTTTCTAGCGATTTTTGTGTACTTTGCTCGTTTGCATTGTTTACATTCGGAATGCAATAACTTTTGGCTGGAATTTGTGAAATATTTTCAGCTTGTGTACATTGTGGCCACAGTGGTGTTTTGGTTACAGCATTGGAAATTTAATAATAAATTTAATAAATAGTCAATAATAACTAATAAACAGTTAATAATGAATATTAAATCTTAAAAAAAACAGAATGGTAAAAAGTAATAATATTAAATAATAGAAAGCAAATAACTCGAAATGGATAAAAAGTTATAAATAATAAAAAATGAAGAAAAAATAATAAATATTAAAAAAATAACAAATAAATTATAAATAATGAGTGAAAAATTATTAGTACTAAAGTATTAGAAATAGAAACTAAAAAATAAGAAATAAATACTAAAAACTTAACAATAAATAATGAATAATAAATAATAAATAAGTCATAAATAATAATTAAAAAATAATAAATTATAAATAATAAATAAAAAATAGTAAATTAAAAATAAGAAATAATAAGCCATAAATAATAAATAAAAAATACTAAATAATAAGTAATAAATAATAAATAGTAAATAATAAATTATAAATAATAAATAATAAGTAATAAATAATAAATAATAAGTAATAAGTCATAAATAATAAATAATAAGTAATAAATAACAAAAAAATTAAAAAAAATAAATAATAAAAAAATAAAAACTTATAAACAATGAATGAACGATAATAAATAAAAAATAATAAATGAAAGCTACAGGGTAGCGGTATAACTTTTGTAAATGGCGTCAAAATTAAATGTTGGTTTGACATTAATTTATTCATTCATTCAATCATTAATTCATTAATTCATTCAATCATTAATTAAATCATTTATTCATTAATTAATTCATGCATTCATTCAATCATTCATTCATTCAAAATTAAATTAGAACCCAAGTACACTGGGTGACAACTTTTGCGCCACCCCGTATAAATGAGTTGCGTCTGTTCTTTGACGACAAGAATACCCCCGATCATTATTCCATATTGCTGTTTCATTTTATTGCTTCGTGAATCTATTCGATCTGCGGATAAATTTGAGTAGATGCTGAATTTCTAAAGAACCAAAACTTACGCTGTTGACTTTAGAAGTGTCAAAAACCTCGCATCTGGTTCTAGAAAATATGAATTTTTTAAAGGAAAAAAATTTTATATGAAATCACCTTCGATAGTCGAGTGTGAAGTGCCCTGAGCTCCCAACCCTGAAGTCGTAGGTTCGATTCCCACTTAAGGCTCGGCCCGCATTTATCCGAATTTTCAAATTTTTCTTTACATCTAATTGCTTGCTTAATTCTTAGGATTAAAAAAAACGGAAAAGTTTCTATTCCTTCCACTTCATTTAGGGGATGAGAAGCACGCAGCAGATCCTAATTTTCAGTACTCGTACCATCAGCAGCGCTCTTTGAAGTCACCAATTTTCTTTGTTATCCACTTTCTATTGTTCGACTGCCTCTTAAGACTTGGCTCCGTACTCTTCTTTACATCTAATAGTTCTCCAACTCATCAACATTTCCCGGACAAATGCTCAACCTTGGGACAAGTTTCTATAGCAGCTAGATTGCTTCATTTTTTGAAAGTAGCTGAGCTCAAATAGAAAAATAAATCACCATTTTAAGCACCTATCCCTTCTGGTCTCACAATGTTCCCAAACATTTCTATGTACTTCGGCCATGTAAAACGAGTCGTCATCACCCCTACCGCGATTCTACAGTCTCTTCTGTCTAGTGACACAAGAAACCCAGATATGTTGTTGGTTAAGACAGTCAAGTTTTAGCTCACTTTGCGCATCTGAAGACCTTCTACTCGCGATTTTGTACAAGAACAATCTAAAACTAAATCATAGCGTTAATGACCTCTAGGAAGAAGTAGGAGAAGACCGAGCGGGCTCCACATTAGCAAGAAGTAGGAGAACAAACGGCCCGAGAGGACAACCTCAAATATCTTTTTCGTGAAATTGTCTGAAATTTAATTTCTTACAATGTCTATGTATCCAGAGACCCATATGAATAATAAACATAAATCAAACTATTATGGGCCAGATCACTGAGTTTATAATGAAATTTATTTGTTGTATACCACGAAAGCCCCTTTAAAGATTTATCTTTAATCAGTTAATCAGTGGACGGATCAAACCACAAATGATTGAAATTTTACGCTGATAGGCAAATACGTTGGTACTGCATCAATGGGCAAAGGGCCATTTAAATTGCCAACAATATCATCAAGCATCCAACACGCCTTACACCATTAAATACTATGCCTGATCCTAATGATGGCCTCTGTTCTTTATGAACAAAACATATTTATTACACCGTGCGACAAAAATTAAAAAAATTTTTCACACCGGAAAAAATCTATATGGGCGTGAAACTAGAGACCAAATATAGTAATACTGCGTACTCAGTTTTTCATTTCTACATCCTTTGTTTTTTTAAAAGGACTTCAAAAATTTGAAGGGCATAAAAAATAAAAAAATTAAAAAATACTTAACCTCGTTAGAATATGTATATCAAATGAAAGAGGAAAGGCTCAAGAATTTAAATAAAATAGATTGTTTATCTATTTGTAAAAAAAGGATATGAAAAAGGTCCTTTGAAAATTTTAATCCTTTATATCCTTGAAATTTTATGTAGAATTTTCTAGAAAAGTAAATATGTTAAAACCCAAAATCTCCTTGATCACGTGGCAAAAATTTATTATTCTCGCTTCATTGATTTTGTATCTATTTATTATTTAAAATACTGATACTCAAATAAATAAGAATATTTGTACTTGCAGCTTCCGCTTTTTTTTTATAACTTTCGAACCAATAAAGTTAGAGTAATGAAATTTGGACACCTGATCAAGGAGATTTTCAGTGTTAACATACTTACTTTTCAAGAAAATTCTATAGAAATTTTCGAGGATATAAAGGATTAAAATTTTCAAAGGACCTTTTTCATATCCTTTTTTTTACAAATGGATAAAAACTCAATTTTATTTATTTATTTATTTTTTATTTATTTTTTATTTTTTATCCCCTTCAAAATTTTGAAGTCCTTTTAAATGGACAAAGAATGTAGAAATGCAAAACTGAGTACGCAGTATTACTATATTTAGTATCTAGTTTCAAGCACATATAGACTTTTCGCGGTGTGAAAAATGCTGTCGCACGGTGTTATCAATGAAATGATTCAGCACCTCATCCAAAACAGAGCCCAAGTTTGTAGGAAATACTGCATTACTCAATGTTTGATTGTACACAAATTTTTATAATAAAATTTGAAATAAATTTTGAAGTGATAAATTTCATATTTTCTACATCACGCCACTGTCGTATTGCAGTCGTAAACTTAAAATTTTAATGCAAGTACACAAAGCAGTTTGAGCGCATTCGTGAAAATGCATTTTTTGTTCGATTTGTTTTGTTCTGCGAAAAACTTTGCGAAGAAGAAGTATTGCCCGCGGATGGGCAACTTTGATTAGTAATCGAATTGGCGATGGTAAAGAACGCAATGAATGGTTATTAATAGTGAGCGGAAAAAAATTGCGAGCTGCTGTGCCGCAAAGAAAGGTCCTTTGGGCCGTGCACTGCACTGCATTGCGCTGCAAATTTCATGCATTTCAATGAATTATAATGAGGCAATTGTTCATGCTCACAAAGAAACAGCAACAGCAGCAGCGCCAGCGCCAGCACAACAGCAACAACAAAAAAACAACAGCATCGCCCAGACTCGTGGTGCACAATTTTCATTTACGAAAACATTAAAATTACTAAATTCGAATGTGTGTAAGTCGAACGGAAGGAATCGCTTTTGCAGCGCACTTTCTCACGTTAATTTGTGCTATAAAATTATTTCATTTTAAATGTTTACCCTCACGTTGAATTGCGTCTCCGCCGTCGTTCACACTTTCTTTACATTTCGCAGTCGCCGGTTGCACGGCCGGTGTGTCTTTCAATTAAGTATAACACATTGGCCACGCTTCGCTCGCGTATGCAGCCAACTGAGAATCAGATGAATTTCAAAAACTGACGATAACAGCAACGGCAGCGCTGCACCGGCAACAACAACACCAGTCAGCCAACCAACAACAAGAACAATAGCCACACCATGATGGCCATCATCGTCATCGTCATCATCGTCATCGTCACCACCATCGTTGGCCACAACAACACCACAGGCGCAGACTCAACACTCACTATCAGCTTCGTCGTCATCATTATCGTCGGTCAACTGTGCGCACAGGAATTCCAACGCCGGTCAACGCCGACCAGGGGCGATGACGACGATGCTCCGAAAAGGTGAGCAAGGCATAGAAAATGCACGAACAACAAAACGCAAAGAAAACAAATACGAAAGTGCATACGAATATGAAAACATAAGCGACGAAAAAAATGTGAGTGTGTAAAAAATAAGAAAACTACAAACCAAGTTGACAACAACAACTGCAACAGCAGGAAAAAACGCAACAGACGAAAATACAGCGGCCACGACGCAAAGTGGGAGAAGCAGTCGAAGCAGGCGAAGAAGTCATAAGAGGAATATATTCATTAAATACCTGTCGATCAGTGCGCATATCCCAGCCCAATAATGAGCGTGCACACGGGCAGCGCAGCCTTTCCCACTCCAGCCGCACATGCACACGCACACACCATCAACACTCACACACGCGCATGCGCTCAAATTTCGCTCCGGCGCTCTTGCGCGGCCTTTCTGCGTTTGGTTGCATTCAATGAACCGGCCTACGTGCGCTTGTTCTTGTTGTTGTTGTTGTCATCTGACAGCGCGTGTAAAAGACCGAGAAGTTACCTGCCAGCCAGTCAGACAGCCAACCCATGCCATATTAGACACAATCAAATTCCATTAATATTATTAAAAGTTTGTAGTTTGTATTTTGGTTTTGACTTCTACGTGCGCGCCGTTGTTGTTATGGCCCCTTATTCCTGTCTGTCTATTTTCATTTTGCATTCTTGTTTGTGTATATTTACGCCTCTCTGCTGCTGCTGCGCCGTGCGCTGTTTCTCTATATTTTTCCTGCCCAATTGTTTTTATTGTCTGTTTGCTTACTGCCGACGCTGTTGTTGTTGTTGTTGTGTGGTTTTTGTTTGATTGTTTTGAACGTTGTTGCAATGTATGGCAAGTGCGCTGCTGTTGTTGTTGTTCAGTTGTCTTTTTTTGTTGTCGTCGTTCAACAGCAATGGCAATAACAATTGGTGTTGTATTTGTGCGCTTTAAATTTGGCGTGAAGAAATCAAAATTAAGAAAACATATTTGTCTTTGCGGGCTACACATTCCATGCGGTGCGGCGCGGTACGGGGGGAATGAAAGAACGTCAGAGGTGGGACGAGTTGAAGAGATTGTTAAAGGGGTAAGAAGGAATTTATGTGAATTTGATTGCATAAGCTTTACTCACCTGCTTGTCGAAACAAAAGACTTAAGAAACGAACGCGTGATTGAGAATAAGCCTTAGAGAGAGTAAAGAGTTAGTTTAAATTAAAAATTGCAATAGATGTGATTAGTTTAAAAGAAAGTAATAAAAATGAATGAATGAATGTAGGTGAGTTGTAGGTGTACACAAATTTCCTGATTCAGGCCATAGTCCATTGCATTCAAAAAAGTTTAGCAAAACAAACGACTTACGAAACGAATAAACCTTTGAGAGAATAAAGTGTTAGTTTTAATTAATAATTGTAATAGAAGTGATTAGTTTAAAAGAAAGCATTAAATACAGTGACTGCTGGAAGAATTGTAGGTGAGTTGTTGTAGGTGTAAATAAATTTTCTGATTCTGGCCATAATCCATTGCATTTAAAAAGTTTGTCTAAACAAACGACTTAAGAAACGAACGCAGAAGGGAAAATAAACCTTAGAGAGAGTAAAGAGTTAGTTGAAATTAAAAATTGTAATGGAAGTGGTTAGTTTAAAAGTAGGCAATAAAAAGCAATGAATTGTAGGTAAGTTGTAGGTGTACAAAAATTTGCTGATCCTGATCCTGGTCCCTAGTCCATTGCATTCAAAAAAGTTTGTCTAAACAAACGACTTAAGAAACGAATAAACCTTTGAGAGAATAAAGTATTAGTTTTAATTAATAATTGTAATAGAAGTGGTTAGTTTAAAAGAAAGCATTACAGTGACTGCTGGAGAAATTGTAGGTGAGTTGTTGTAGGTGTACATACATTTCCTGATTCTGGCCATAATCCATTGCATTTAAAAAGTTTGTCTAAACAAACGACTTAAGAAACGAACGCAGAAGGGAAAATAAACCTTAGAGAGAGTAAAGAGTTAGTTTAAATTAAAAATTGTAATGGAAGTGGTTAGTTTAAAAGTAGGCAATAAAAAGCAATGAATTGTAGGTGAGTTGTAGGTGTACAAAAATTTGCTGATCCTGATCCTGGTCCCTAGTCCATTGCATTCAAAAAAGTTTGTCTAAACAAACGACTTAAGAAACGAACGCAGAAGGGAAAATAAACATTCGAGAGAGTATAGAGTTAGTTGAAATTAAAAATGTAATAGAAGTGGTTCGTTTAAAAACGTTTTTAAATACAGTGACTGCTGGAGGAATTGTAGGTGTACACAAATTGCCTGATCCTGGCCATAGCCCGTTGTATACAAAAAAGCTTGTCAAAACAAACGACTTAAGAAACGAACGCGTGAATGAGAGTAGAGAGAGAGTGCAGCATTAGTTGAAACTGAAAATTTCAATGGAAATGGTAATTTTATAAAACAAAATTGAATATACAGTAACGGCTGGAAGAATTGTAGGTGAGTTGTTAGTGTAGACAAGGCGCCTGATCGTAGACATAGGTTCTGAATTTCAGCAAAAAAACATTTTTATAACTTGTTCTCAATGATTATTTCTTTTTATCGCAATTGCAAGAGTTTCTCTAAGAATTTTAAATATATCCAAGGAAACCCATGCATTGATTTTTTCCATCATATAAATAAGCTGTTGTTGCTTAAGCGTAGTGCGATCTGATATTTGTGCCTAAAATCAAATAGGCAATACTGTAAGCTTTAAGCTATTTAATACGATTTTCTGTTACTTTGAGGGTTCTGGTATTATTGTTTCTACAAGATATTCTAGGGTACATCTAATCTACCAAAACATCTGTAGCTCTTCAACAACCTGATGTGACTTTTTTATCACTAATCACTTCATACTTCTACTGATAATTTCTAGACTAAAGAATTTTTTAATCAAATCAGGTTTAATGAATTTGGTAGGTATTAAATTCGGATTAAACAGGATGACAACATGGGGAGTACAATTCAGTTTAAAGAGATTTGCAAACGATGACCTCAGTAGCGAATACTAGTGAGCTCGAGGGTTCTGAGGATTCGAATATATTTCAAATTTGTTGTTGTTTGTTAAAAAAAACTGTGCGTGGTAAATAAGGTTTCAGATGGTATTGGGCTTAAAAGTTATAAACGGCACCTCCTCCTTTCGCCACTGAAATCCTGAGTTCGCTTCTGTGTTTGCCTCTTGCATTGATAATCGAGAGTTACAAGATTAACTCTATTCATGTTAAAGCGCCATCACTATCCCCATTGTGTCATGTGTAATTTTGCTGAAGTGCACGCAATATACTTTGTGCTCTAATCATGTTAACCTTTGTGCCAATTTGCGGAAATTGGGGATCTTCCTGTACGACAACGCTCGACCACATGTTGCAAAAGTTGTCAACGAAAGTCGTTTGGAGGCAGTTCAATTGGTTTTTCTACTCCACCCGCCGTATTCACCAGACATTTCTTCTTCCGACTATCACTTGTTTCGCTTGATGACCCAAGGCCTGTCTGAGCAGCACTTTTCTTCTTAAAAGAAGCCAAAAAATGGGTCGAGTCTTGGATCGTTTTTAAAAACGAGAATTTTTTCAACGCGAAATACTTTGATTAAATATATTTTGTAACATTTCCTCATAAGAAGCTTCAAAAATAAAAAAAAAAACTTATTCTCTCAACAGATTAATTCTGCATCTAAGATCATCTGGTGCTTTCATTTGCTCAGAGTTTGGACCATTCTCCGATAGTTACATTTGGTTTTCTTCTTTGCACGTCTGTGTGTCAAATCTTAACACGCTTTAAGAACCCCACTCATCAGTCTCAGAATTTAGGTCTTTGCCCTCTAGTGGCCAATTAAGAAGAAGCAGCCCATACGGATGAACCATAATGTACTGTTAAAAAAAAAAGTGTATTTCCTCACTCTGTCAATAACGGAACAACTTCTGTAACATCGCAATAAGCTCTCCACGACAGTCTCAGTCTTTTTGGATTTTGCATAGCCAATTCATAATTGCCCTTCTTTTTTTTACAACAATCTCGTGTTTATATACAAAAAATTAATATGCGGCCATATTGATAGCTTATAATGTAATAAATCCAATTCTGTAAACTAGGTCACCACATAAATTCATCACAATTTGGTTTATTAAGCAATTTAATAATTCGCATCAACACCAAATGAAATTTTCATGGTTTTGTGGCCTTTCTCAGTCGATTGAGCTCATAAATTGAACTTTCTCCAAAATCATGTAAACTATCAGCGAATATTTCGACAATCGACTGCATTGATTTGCTCTCAATTGAAAATGCGTTCAATGTGCCGCGTATGTGTGAGTGTAAGTGTGTGTGTGTGTTGCACACACTCATCCTTTCGCATGTTAGGCCCAAAGCAGGTAACTGCGCTCAATTTTCCATATAATTTTCCAATTTTCTTTGTGGTACGCTCCTCTTCTTCTTCATACATACATATGTATGTATGTATTTGCGTGTGTGCATGTGCACTGCTATGCGTTATTCAAATTGTGTGCCCACGTGTATGGACAACTGCAACAACAACAACATTAAAAAAATAAAAAATAAAGCCACACAGCAAACGACTCCAGAAGCGACGCTACGTATGCCCGCACATAGCAGCCGCCAGCCGTGAATGTTGAGCATAACAAAACACCACGGACAAAAAAAAGGAAATAAAATGACAACAAAGTAACAACAACAACATCAAGTCGCACGACAAAAACAACAACCACACAGCGTAGCATAAGAAAAATGAGCATCGATAATTTTAATTTGAAACCAGTTTTCCTACTTTTTTTCAGCTTCTGCCGGAGGTTCAGTCGTTTTGGTATCTCTTTGCTTGCGCTGTTGTTGTTGTTGTTGTTGTTGCTGTCTTTGCCTGTTGAAAACTGAAGAATTTTGTTTTGAGAATTTTTTTAAGTTGGCGCGTTTTGCTTGTGGTTTTGTTGTACGTTGGGGACTTTCGGCAGTTGCAAGCAATGTTATTGTTGTTGTAGTTGCTGTAGAGTTTTATGCTCACCGCTGCGCTGTCGTTGGTGTTGGTGATGCCCGACAGCATGCTGATGTTTTGGTTTTGTGAAGTCGTTTTTGTTGTTTTGTCCCACCAAAAAGTGAGCTCACAATTTTGCCGGCGGCTAAAGAAATTCAATTCTCAGTCGATTCTCTGCGGCAGCGCGTAAAAATTCCTCAAGTTTGCATTCGTCTGTGTGCAGAGCAAATATAATTCAAAGACAGCACTGAGAGCGAACTCTATTAGTGGAAACATGTGCTCGTGCGCTCTCGGCTCGCACACATACGAACGCAACAACGACTGCTACTGTAGTGAGTTGAAATTTTTCGAAAATTTAAGATGGAGGGTTGTCTGTCGTAGGCCACTAAGGAATGGAATTTCAAGGATTAAAGTAGAGTTGCCACGTTGCTGGGGTTAAGTGCATTTTTATTTTAGGTAGTAAGACCTTATAGACCGAGCGCCCCAGGTTCGATTCCTGGCTCGGGCTGGAAAAAACACTCATCTACTTCTATCGCTATCCACATGAAGGGAATGAGAATTACAAGAATCGCACAAGTGCGCTCTTGGGAGGCAATGGCAAAACCTCCAAGTGTGAACGAAAAACTGCCAATCGCCGTTCGGATTCGGCGTTAAACTGTAGGTCCCCTCCCAATTCCCTTTCCCCATCCGCTTGAAATGTGTGCTGTAACATATGTTGGAAAGACAGTGTTGCATACGCATTTCAAAACGGGTGAAGTACGAGATATTACTCTCATTTTCCTTCCCTATCCTCCATGGGTATAGTACAATGGTCCAAAATGGACTGAGTGCTTGGAAGCCTTCCTGCCCATCCTCAAGAAAAAAAAAAAAAAAAAAAAAAAAGACCTTATAGATTGTAAGTCTTTGTTGTTGGGTTAAAAATCTATCTATCTATCTATCTATCTATCTATCTATCTATCTATCTATCTATCTATCTATCTATCTATCTATCTATCTATCTATCTATCTATCTATCTATCTATCTATCTATCTATCTATCTATCTATCTATCTATCTATCTATCTATCTATCTATCTATCTATCTATCTATCTATCTATCTATCTATCTATCTATCTATCTATCTATCTATCTATCTATCTATCTATCTATCTATCTATCTATCTATCTATCTATCTATCTATCTATCTATCTATCTATCTATCTATCTATCTATCTATCTATCTATCTATCTATTTATCTATCTATCTATCTATCTATCTATCTATCTATCTATCTATCTATCTATCTATCTATCTATCTATCTATCTATCTATCTATCTATCTATCTATCTATCTATCTATCTATCTATCTATCTATCTATCTATCTATCTATCTATCTATCTATCTATCTATCTATCTATCTATCTATCTATCTATCTATCTATCTATCTATCTATCTATCTATCTATCTATCTATCTATCTATCTATCTATCTATCTATCTATGTATCTATCTATCTATCTATCTATCTATCTATCTATCTATCTATCTATCTATCTATCTATCTATCTATCTATCTATCTATCTATCTATCTATCTATCTATCTATCTATCTATCTATCTATCTATCTATCTATCTATCTATCTATCTATCTATCTATCTATCTATCTATCTATCTATCTATCTATCTATCTATCTATCTATCTATCTATCTATCTATCTATCTATCTATCTATCTATCTATCTATCTATCTATCTATCTATCTATCTATCTATCTATCTATCTATCTATCTATCTATCTATCTATCTATCTATCTATCTATCTATCTATCTATCTATCTATCTATCTATCTATCTATCTATCTATCTATCTATCTATCTATCTATCTATCTATCTATCTATCTATCTATCTATCTATCTATCTATCTATCTATCTATCTATCTATCTATCTATCTATCTATCTATCTATCTATCTATCTATCTATCTATCTATCTATCTATCTATCTATCTATCTATCTATCTATCTATCTATCTATCTATCTATCTATCTATCTATCTATCTATCTATCTATCTATCTATCTATCTATCTATCTATCTATCTATCTATCTATCTATCTATCTATCTATCTATCTATCTATCTATCTATCTATCTATCTATCTATCTATCTATCTATCTATCTTTATATCTTATTTCAACTAAATATGTACATAATGTATACATTATTACCAGGAAAAGGATTTTGAGGACCTAAAAACCTATAAAAATTGCAAAATAAAATAGCAAAAAAGGCACGGAAAGGCACTAAAAACTGCCAAAAAGGCAGAAAAAGGCACTAAAAACTGCCTAAAAAGGCAAAATAGGGCATTAAAAACTGTTAAAAAGGCAAAAACAGGCATTTAAAAATACGAAAAAATACTAGAAAATCTAAAATAAGGGGAAACGGTATGTATTTTTTAATAATTTTATTTCATCTGACGTATGCAACATACAATATTTATACCTCGTTTTTTGTAAAAGAAAAGGAACATCAAGGTTTTCAAAGATAGTTTAAAAACTAAAACTAAGATATTTTAATTGAAATTGGGGCACATATTTTAAATTCATATTTTAATTTCATATTTTAATTTCTCATATAAAAGCATAAAAGCCGTAATTGTATCACAAAAAAATAAATACAATTTTTGCGCTAACCGAACTTTTTTATTTTTGGCATGTTTTTTTCTTTAAATTTTCCACTGCACAACAAAAAATAACGGCTTAAGAATGATCAAATCAATGTAAAAACATCGATAAGTTAACGAAATTGCAATGTTGCCACTTAATTTGTTTTTAGTTTCAAGGTATTTTTGCGAAACAAAAAGGGGAACAATTTTTAAAAACGAAAGAAAAATGAAAAGGCACTCAACAAATCTTAAAAAAGGCAATTTGTGGCATTTATAGGTAAAATAGGCACTAAAAAAAGGCAAACTGCCTTTTTAAGGCAAAAAAAGGCAAAATAAAAGTGGTATATTTCTAATGAGGAGGACCTAATTCGTGCTCATTTTCAATCAGAAATGCTCTATCTAGCAGCAAACAAAAAAGGCAATTTCCACAAAATCCTTTCCCTGATTATTACATATTCTGCGAACGACGTTTCTCTACTATGGCAACCCTATGCCCATAAGCATGGTCGCTTTTCTTCACCGTGAAAATGAAAATAGAATCGCAGAGCGACCGTAGTGCAACAGAAAAGCGTCTGAGCGCAGACATTTCTGCATTACAGTTCTAACTCTCGCGTCTAACAAGAACATGAAAATCGAAAATGTGAACAAGTGAAAAATTCCTGTTTTACCTGTACCGACCAACAGGTAGGTTAGTCGTCGTAGTCGAGTCAGTCGCTGTTGCGAGAGTGGCACTGAACAGCCCAGAAGCAGAAGCGAACAAATCGAATCGATCGACTAGCCATGAAATATGAAGAGAGAGAGAGAGAGAGAGCTCAAAATTAACCCAACGTTTACGGTGCGCCGTTTCGGGCCAAAACAAGTTGCCGCATTTGGTGAGAGCATCTGTGTGTGTCTTTTGTTGTAAATTGTAAATGATCTTGCCAAACTGCTTTTCCAACTTCTTGGCGCTGTGGTTGTGTTGTCGCGGTTGCTGCCACTTTAACTTCAACGGCTGCCAGTGTGGCTAATGTTGTTGTTAGTGTTTTTGTTGTTGTGGCAAGGCAGTGGTGTGAGTAAAGCGTTGCGTTGCGGCAGTAATGACCATTTTTTGTTTGTGTGTTTTGTTTTTTCGGGCCGCTATTGCTGCCACTCGGTGCGCTCTCGCGCTGTCAACAGCAGCAGCAGCAACAGTTGCGGCCGCTACGCAATCGCAATGCCGTCTCTCCAGTTTTGTAGCGACCGCGATTTTGTGCAGCAGCGTTGCGCGGATAAATCTCGATTTTGTTATGTGGAAATTTAATCGTGGCGTTTTGTGAGCGTTTCTTCGCTGGCTTCTGGTGTTTCTTGTCAACGCTTCTAAATTGCAAGCACAACAGCCAACACAAGAAAATTGTTGCAAGCAAAATACCAAAAATAAAGAAAAGAATTTCAAACGCCGGATTTATGCGTTCGTACCAATTGAAATTGTTTGTGTCGCAATGCAAGTTGCAAGCTGATGTGTCGCGTTGCATTTCTTGCCATCGTACACGCCCGTAAACGTAGCCGTGTGTATGTGAGTGTGTGTGTGGGTGCATAAACAACAAGTTCAATTTGATGTTTGCTGCATTCGTAGCGTCTGTTTGGTGATTTTCATATCGAAATGTGTCGAGAGTTGATTGAAAAGGCACAAATGATGTTCTAAATGAAAAAAATAATAATAATAAATTCATTTTGTATGTTTAAAAGTGTTATTAACAAGTGCCGAAGAGAAAAAATGCAAAACATATCAATGCGTGTAGCAAAAAGCATCGTAATGCAGTGGCGAGCGAGCTAAAAAGTGGTGACAGCAAAACTGCCTTTCGGCTTAAATGGTAAAGAAAAGTTTGTATTTTCATTGTGTTGGAATAAATACTAGAAAAAATCTTGGTTGCAGTATTTGGTTTTGAAGCGCTTGAAGGTTTGTGTGCCAGCAACAAGCGGCAAGCGACGGAAGTCCATTGTTCTGTTCACTGTCACCAAGAACATTTTCAACAAGTGCGTTTGCGTTGACAAGAAGAATATTAATATTTTTAGACTCGATAAAAATATGAATAGCAAAAAAATGAGTACTTCAAAATATTAAAAAAAAAAATTTTCCATTTCTTTGACCTAATATAAATAAGTACCGAAATAAAACAATGCAACAGTTGAATAACAAATAAAGTAAAATTCTAATAAAGAGAATTGTCGTAACAAAATAATTATAACAATAATGTAGTAAATAAAATTTAATGTAATAATACAAATTTAGTAACTAAATTTATATATTTTTTTACTTCTTTTTTGTATTTTTCTTCATGTCAAAGAAATATAAAACAACGTTTTTGAATTTATTTTCAATCCATTTTATTGCAGAATTATTATAGAATTATTTTGTGAATTTTTTATAGTTACTTACTCATTTTTTTTAGTCAAGGAAATGCAAAAAAGGTTCCAGCATGTTTTTTTTGTTTTTTAAATTCATTGAAAATGCACTCACAATAGCTTTACAAATGATTCCAAGGTTCTGCCACACTCAAATTTTTAGTCATAAATATTCGTTGCTAAGTTTTATACAATTTTAACTCATGAAACTGCAGGTTTTGTTAACATTTTCCTTTTTTATGTCAAAGCAACTTTTCCATTTTTAAATCATATTCAAAAACCATTCAAAAAGTCAGATAGTTTCGCGTTGGTTAGGGTAAGTGCCTCTGTATGAGACGCGCTTAGGCCTATGTGGCCCGTTGTGGTAATACTAATTTCATCTATTTAGAATGTGTATGCAACACTGTTTTTTTCAACATGTGTTATAATACACATTTCAAACGGGTGGGAAAAGGGTAGAGTCAGATAAACATGCAAAAAGTGATACTTAAAAAGTGATATACTTGAAAATCTCTTTTCGCCTGAAATCTTTAAAAAACGTTTACACAAGTGAGACTCTCCCAAAGTCACTTCTTTGCCCACTAGAGACAGTATTCAAATGTGTTAAGATGATTAGGTTAGGTAGAGAAGGGTGTGTGTGTGTGACAAAAACTGCACTTCCACTTCTCGGAGGCAGAAATGGTCCCTTCTTATATTTCCCTGAAGCTAGCCAACAGTCTCAATCCGGGAGATATCAGCTCGACTTTTTAATGAAGTAGAGCAGATTCGAGATTCCGTCGCACTAGTCAACTCTCTCAGAAATCTTGATCCCAGGGTACGGTGTCAGCATTGCTGCAAAGTTAAACAGTGGCACAGGAAGTGTGGTATAGTTTCTACCTCTTCTTCATCTCAGCAGCTACTGCAGACATCATTGAACAATAGCCGCCATTTGGTAAGCACAGATCCAATAGCTCACTCTCCGGTGATGACTTCAATGAGCTGCCGAATGGATGTTCCACACAGGGACTGTACTGTAGGAAGATTTGTTCATGAACTTTTCTGAAAAATTAAATAATTCTTCGAATCTGCCATAAACTGTGTGATTGAAGACAGATTCTGCGGTCTTGGGCAAAAAAAGAATTTTCCTGTAGATGCTAATAAAACTGTGCAGTAAAACAAATTTATGTTAAAAATATATTTTTCTTGTTCTTGCACCCGTTTAGCTGCTATAGAGTCAAACTTCCTCTTTCTTCATAACCCAACAGCCTTAATGTTCTTCGTTTCGTTTTGTTATCTAAAAAATGTTCAACAAAATCTTAGCTTTTTGATTTCTGTTAAGCTGAACAAGATTATAATCCCAGACCATACAAGATGAGATTGTCTATACAAGGTGACTGAAGTAACGCATTTAACTTATAATAAATAATAAATATAATAAATAATAAAATATAATAAATAATTACATATTTTAAAATTATTTATGACCCACACATATATTTGTATGTTTGCATTTAATAAATTTGATTTAAAACGCACCGCACAGCTCTAATGAGGTACACAACTTTAAGTACAACAACAACACCTAAGAACTCAAAATTCCAGCTCATTAAGTAAACTACACAATAAATATAAAAATAGATATAATAAATGGTTATGTATTACAAAAAAAACCGCAAAATACTAAAGCATCAATGAGGACACGTTGTAGTTTAAACGGAGAAAAGAAATGTGTTGTCATAATTAGAAACGATGTTATAACAATAAAATATCAAAATTATTGCAAAAACACTTCGCACCTCACATAAACTTGCTAATGCTGTCACTACCGTCTGGCTGATGTGGTCGAAACGCGCGCTAAAGTGTATGCATGTGTGTGTATGTGTTTGAAGTATGTTGATCAAGTGTTGAAATTCAAATGATAGGCTTGAATGTTATGCTTGGTTGCGGTTGAGTAAATGCAGTGCTTCGACTGCTTCAAGTAGGCACAAACAGAAGACTCAAGCAACAAACAGTAGGCACAAACATTAGACACAAGCATCAAATACTAGGCCCAAACAAAAGACTCTAGCAACAAACTTGATTAGTTCCTTAATTAAAAAATCAGAAAAAACTTAAAAAAGGTATTAAAACTAAAGAAATTGTACTTAAAATGCGAATTTTGCGTAACTTATGTTTAAATTTATGGTATACGAGACTATTAAAAAAAAAAAAAAAAATTTATGGTAGGTCATATGGGATATATGAGGAAGTGATAGGCTCGGTTGGCAGCGTTCGATAGAGCAGAAAAATGGAAAGAATTTCTTCAGTATTAATAATAAATAGAAAATTGGATGGCCTGAAGACAGTTATTTTTTTTTTGTATCGATGAGCTTAACAAATTAAAAAAAAGAATTAAAAAGCCTATTGCAAAATAGGCTGATTGTCTATTTTCATCATGTATGGAGGGCTTAAATGGTAAGGAAGTGGTAGGCAGAAGTGGCTGCCCCAAGGCGGAGCCTACTAAGAGCAGACAGGCATATTGTCATAATTAATCGAACTTAGGTCCGCTGACTCATTGAACCAGTTTGATCTACTTACGGAGATGAGTAGACTGTGAATAATCCTATTGACTAGATTTCCTTAATTGTTGAAAAAGGATAGTATTCTCTCTTGTAGATAACTCCTTCTTCCTCGTTCCTACAGTTCCGACAGAAGTAATTTGAAAGCAAACCCAACCTACTTGCTTGAAGGAGCCAATTGCACAGTGACCCGTCAGAACAAAAATCATGGTTCTCATCTGGTCCCTTTTTAGTGAAAGAAGTTTGCTAGAACAACAGAAATTAAAAATTGGCAGTAAATCCTATGAAAATCTTCTGCAACTTAACTATTTTTTAAAGCAAAATTAAATTCAAATTGTTTGAATATTGTTAAACAAGTTTAGCTTTGCCTTAAAATAGGATTCTGTACGAATATTTATAGAAGGTTAGATTGGCCATTGTACGTTCTAATGTTGACCCTATTTGAGGTAATCAGAAATCAGTATAGATTACATTATATTCCATATCGAAAAATGAGAAGGAATCTAAAAATGTTGACAAGCGTTTAGAAAATGTTTTGTCTTTGTGAAAATAAGTTCTGTAAAAGCGATGAAGAATCAAAGGAAATCAGTTAATATTTTGGTACTTTGAATAATTTGCCTAAACCACAGTAATCAACAAATTTACTTGGTTCCAGCAGTAGAAGAGATCGCGCTGTTTTTGTTAATAATACAAAAATTTAAATCAATCATGTATTAAGGCACCCACACCCTCCTCCACTATGCATCACTTCAAGTATTTAGAGTATCAATGTCGTGTCTTAGGAAATTCCATTCACTTGTTCTGTGCATTAGAAATTAGTTTTATCATAATAATTCAGTACAAATTCCTTCCCGTATCAGCTAATAAACATTGAAGGGTTTCACCGTGTCTTTATTAGACGTTATCCGACACCATGCGACATGTCAATAATTATGCGCTGGAATTTGCCATATCCAGTGGATTCTATTACCAAAGCTGCCACAAATAGCACAGACGCCTTCATATCGCTTTACTGCTTATTAAACAAGTATTATTTATGACAAGTCAAGCATTTTTAATATTTTTATTACCAAAGTTTTACATACTTGCAAGTTATCGCTCAACGCTACACCCAAACCCTGCGGCTGCATAATAAATTTCGCGTTAAGCCAACAAACAAATAAATGCGCCCGTAAAATATTAAAGTAGACTTGTAATTAAACACATTACCGCCTTGCAAGCTTACGACAACAACAGTAAAAGCTTTCAAAAGCAGTACGCGAATGCGCGCTGTTGTTTGAATTTCAAGTTTCGGGTGACATAAGTAGCGCCTGCGCTTGTCACTAAACCAACAATCACGCCAACAAATGGCAGCAAAATTAAGCACACAGGAAAAAAACGACCAAAAGCAACAACATGAATTGGCCATGAACCAGCGCTGGCTTTGGCAGCGGCAGCGCTGGAAAAAATGCAGTTTACAGCTGTCGCGGCGATTGTGGCTGCCGTTGTTGGTGGAGCAACTTGCGCGCCGACAGCAAAAATAATTTCAATTATAACTGCTGTTTGTTGATTTTGTTGGCAATTAGAATTTGTTGCACAAATGTCGGCACTGCAGTATAAAATAAATAAAAATGCTTACAGCGTGGCATTACAAACAAATTGTGATTTTTTTGCTGCAGTTCGCGCTGGCAGACCAATCGCATTCATTATGGCGCTGTAGTGTCAGCTGAAATGTTGTTGCAATATTTTTGAACCCACTTTTCGGGTAGATTTTTTTGGTTAGATTTGTCGCTGATGTTTTTTAGGTGTGGGGGTGACACATTTTTTTGTGGCTGCAATACACTTTTATATGCATTGCCTGTACGTGTTTCATTGATTTTGGTTGAAAGAATCAAAAGACTTAAGAGACAAACGTGCTTCGGTTGCTGGCGCGAATTTCATGAGAATGTCATTAGAGTTAATGGCGTGCTGCAGTGTGGTCACCGTGACACAAGCAACAACAATAAATATGCCAACTACAACAACAACAAAATGACAAATATTTTTGTTGCTGCTAATTTGGTGATTAATTTGGGGTTTTTGTTTCTCAATAAATTTTATTTGGGGCGTTGAAATTAAAGGCAAACAGTGACGTGGACCAAATGTTTAAAAGTTGGATTTTAGATGAAGCAGAATTTTAAGTAAAAAATGTAGTTGAATTGAAAATGGCTTCACATATTTTAATAAAAAAATTTAATAGGAAAATTATAATTAAAAATAAAAAATATTGTTTAATTTTTTTTTAGGAGAAAATCTTTAGAATATATCAACCGTTTTATTATAACTAATATTTTAATAAAAAATTTAATAGGAAAATTATAAGTAAAAATAAAAAATATTGTTTAATTTTTTTAGCAGAAAAACTTTAGAATATATCAACCGTTTTATTATAACTAAAAATTTTAATTCAAAACAGCCACTGGGACTATAGAATATTCCTAAAGTTTATTTTATGACAAATATTTTTGTTACTGCTAATTTGGTGATTAGTTTTCGATTTTTATTTTCTGAATAAATTTTATTTGGGGCGTTGAAATTAAAGGCAAACAGTGACGTGGGCCAAATGTTTAAAAGTTGGATTTTAGATGAAGTAGAATTTTAAGTAAAAAATGTAGTTGAATTGAAAATTACTTCACATATTTTAATAAAAAATGTAATAAAAAATTATACGTATAAATAAAAAATATTGTTTAATTTTTTTTTGCAGAAAAACTTTAGAATATATCAACCGTTTTATTATAACTAAAAATTTTAATTCAAAACAGCCACTGGGACTATAGAATATTCCTAAAGTTTATGTTATGACAAATATTTTTGTTACTGCTAATTTGGTGATTAATTTTCGATTTTTATTTTCTCAATAAATTTTATTTGGGGCGTTGAAATTAAAGGCAAACAGTGACGTGGGTCAAATGTTTAAAAGTTGGATTTTAGATGAAGCAGAATTATAAGTAAAAAATGTAGTTGAATTGAAAATTACTTCACATATTTTAATAAAAAAAATTTAATAGGAAAGATATAAGTAAAAATAAAAAATATTGTTTAATTTTTTTTAGGAGAAAAACTTTAGAATATATCAACCGTTTTATTATAACTCAAAATTTGTAATTCAAAACAGCCACTGGGACTATAGAATATTCCTAAATTTTATGTTCAGAAGTTATTTTTTTTGTAAATGCTTCAATAAAAAATTTAATAAGAAAATGGAACAAACAATTTAGAGGCAACCTAGAATAAGTTAACCGTTTTTTTTTTATCACACAAATCTTCCTAAAGTTGTTCATGGTCAAAAGTAATGTTTTTTCTAGTCCTCAAGATTCACTCTAAATTGAAAACTATTTCTAATATTTCAATAAAAAATTGAATAGGAAAATTATGAGTAAAAATAAAAAATATTGTTTAATTTTTAAGCAGAAAAACTTCAAAATATATCAACCGTTTTATTATAACTCAAATTTTTAATTCAAAACAGCCACTGGGACTATAGAATATTCCTAAAGTTTATGTTCAGAAGTTATGGTCAGAAGTTATGTTATTTGTAAATGTTTCAATAAAAAATTTAATAAGAAAATTAAACCACAAACTGGCAGACAGCCTAGAATATTTTAACCGTTTTTTTATCTCACAAATCTTCCTCAAGTTGTCTTCAAAAGTTATGTTTTTTCTAGTCCTCAAGATTAACTCAGTCAAAACATTATATACCCAACATTATATATCCATCAGTTGTTTTCGAATCGAAAGCGTTAAATACATTTTTAATAAAAATTTTTATATACACTACAACAAACTTTTGACAACAGTCTGAGCTCACTTTCTGCATTGCTTTTAATCTTCATTGATATCTGTCAGCTTTGCCTTTAATTGCAAAATTTTCATTCTATTTCATTTGAAAGCCCATACCAACAACATGCAATGGCTGAATGTGTGCATGTGTGTGTCATTATTATCACTTATCGTCGTTTAACTGATGCTTCCCATAATGTTTCTATCAATTACTTGGCTAACGATTGTTCGTTGCTAGAGAATTTCCAGTTTTATCGCTGCAATGCCATCAAAATCATGGACTCATGGAAGAAAGTATCCCAGCAGTGGTTGGGATCAACATCAAATTACGATGACGCAGCACACAATAAATACCACAAATGCAGCCAATTTGCTGCGCTTCTTCTTTGTCTATGTGTGTGTGTGTGTGCAGCAAAAATGAAATATTGACAATTTAACTGCCGCATTGGACAGCGTCAGCATTCAGAGTCAATATCATTTTCATTGTCACATTTTCCAGGCAGCATTGGTAAAATGCTGCCAACGCAACAAAATACAAGAAATCATCAATAACAACAACAACAACAATAACGTTAACAAGCACAGCGCAAAAAGTAGGCAACTATTGAGCAAATTGGCGTTTTGTCCATAAGTGACCATTTTAAGCTACAAGCGCGTCTGTTCGTATTTCGTGTGTGTGTGTTTGTGTGTAGTGCAGTTTGTGCGCAGCTCGCTTCAAAAACGACTTCAATTATGTGCCTCATGGTAGACGCCACAAATTCACTGAGAACAGCAACTTAAACAACAACAAGAACGACACAAAAACAAGCAACTTCTGCACTATGCACTGCCATTTTAGGCGCATCAATTGCATACACACACACACACACACACACATACATGAACACATACGGGCCCATAGCAAAAGCTCGACTGTTTTTATAGGCCACATAATTGCGCATTCCAGCTGCAATCAAATTCAATCGAAATAAAAAATATTAAACTCATTTAATCAGTTAAATGGGCGCAGCAGCACCAGGCAGCTGCTGCTACTTCCGAGCGCCGCAATGCAATGCGTGGAGTCAGAGTTCGCAGCAGTGAATGTGTCATTGTGGTATTTTAGAGCAGGCCGCTTTAATCTCGGTTTCGAACGAACGTCGTCTTTGAAATGTCGTTTCAATTTTTCAAATTCCTGAAATTTAATGAGCCTGGGAACAAACCAACAACCAGCTGCAGGCAATAAAATTAAAAAAAAAATAATTTAAAAAATGAAAAGTATATTGGGTCATACCGCAAGTAATGCAGTTGTTGGTTAATCAAGTTCAAAGTAGTAAAAAAGCGGCGAAAAGAGAGAGAAATCCATTACTAGTCAGTATTTGTTGCCATCTTTTGCAAATTTTTAATTCCCTTTCACTAGAGTGATTTTTAGTATTAGAGTGACTTTTGTTTTTAAAATTGAAAATACCCGTCCTAGAGTTTGAGCTCAAATTTATCAAAATAGCCTTCAGATGGTTCTGCAGACTTTTGAAAAGATGATAATCTGATAGGCCAAGTCAGAGCTTTTATTTCTGATTGGTTATTTGGCTTTTGGTACTTTGATCTCCAAAATTTAAGCTAATCTACTGCAATGGAATTAAAAATTCCTTTTAAAAATGCTACAGAATTTAACAATATTACCTTCAGATGGTTCTGAAGATTTTTGAAAAGATGATAATTTAATGAGCCAAGTCAAAAGAAATTATAAGCTTTAATTTCTCATTGGTCTCATTGGGCTTTTGTTATTTTTATTTCAAGAACCCAGGCAAATCTATAGCAATGGAATTAAAAAATCCTTTTCTGGGGTTCAAAATGCTGCAGAATTTAACAATGTTCCCGTCAAATGGTTCTGAAGATTTTTAAAAAGATAATAATTTGATGAGCCAAGTCAAAAGAGAGTATAAGCTTTAATATTTCGTTGGATATTTGGCTTTTGGTAGTTTGATTTCAAGAACCCAAGCAAATCCATTGTAATGAAATAGAACATTTTTAGGTTTCCAACGTGTACCACATAATTTAACGATATTCCCTTCAGATGGTTCTGCAGATTTGTAAAATGTTGATAATCTGATGTGTTCAAGTCCGAAGAGAGAATAAGCCATAATTTCTCATTGGATGTTCGGTTTTTACTATTTTGATTTAATGGAAGCAAATCCATTGCAAAAAAATAAAATAAAATAAAATAAAATAAAATAAAATAAAATAAGATAAAATAAAATAAAATAAAATAAAATAACATAAAATAACATAAAATAACATAAAATAAAATAAATAAAATAAAATAAAATAAAACAAAATAAAATAAAATAAAATAAAATAAGATAAAATTAAATAAAATAAAATAAAATAAAATAAAATAAAATAAAATAAAATAAAATAAAATAAAATAAAATAAATCAAATCAAATCAAATCAAATCAAATCAAATCAAATCAAATCAAATCAAATCAAATCAAATCAAATCAAATCAAATCAAATCAAATCAAATCAAATCAAATCAAATCAAATATCTAAAACATCTAATAAAATAAAAAAATTTCTTTGGTTCGGCATTCAAATGGTTGTGCAGACTCTTCAAAAGCTGAAAATCTCATACAATCAAGTCTGAAGAGAGTATAAGTCATAATATTTCTTTGGTTATTTGGTTTTTGATATTTCGATTTAAAAAATTAAAGCACATTTATTGAAATTGAATATTGATATTGAAAATTCTATTCTAGGGTTAGGACTTCTGCTACATGTTCATAAAAGTGATTATCTGACGGGGCCAAGTCAGGAGAGTAGACCCATCATAATTTTGCATTCAAACTGCTGAAGTTTTCAGAGAGTCTTCCGAGTGACTTATGATGCCCCATGGTCGTGATTGAGAATCAAATCTCTTCTGTTGGCCAAAGCAGGCTAACAGCAAATTTTGATTGAGTTAGTTCCTTGTTAATCATTTTGCATCACTTAACAGCTCATAGTAGATGATTTCAATTACATTCCCCAACACGCGCAACATATGTACCATTTTTTTTGGTTGAAAAAGTGCATTTGAAGCAATTTTAATTAATTGATTTATGTCCTTCGATTTTAAATTGCTCTGAATGTTTGTGCAAATTCCAGGATTCATCAAGTTCATTTCCGTTAGCTCATGTGGCACTCCATCCCTGTTTTAAAACATTCTAAAAATTAATTAATTAATTTTTAATTTTAATTAATTAATTAATTTTTATTTTAATTAATTAATTAATTTTTAATTTTAATTAATTAATCAATTTTTAATTAATTAATTAATTTTTAATTTTAATTAATTAATTAATTTTTCATTTTTCAACTGTTCACAGACAAAAAGAGTAGATTTGCATGACACTGTTGCAAGTTCGTTTCTTCCTTCCTCAAAAGCTTTTAAAGCTTTTAAGGGCCTGTGAATAGTTGAATGGTTAATTCCTCAATTGTTACTATAGAACTTTTTTTACTCCCAGACCTCTGTTTATCTTCAAGTCCAAATTGTTCCAACTAAAAGCGTCAGACCGCGACTCAAACTTATTACTTACTTTCTCATCGTAAATTGACCAAAATTTCGAAAGTTTCATGTAGTTAAAATTATAACATTTTTAGTATCTGAATAAATCTTTTCTAAAACTAATCAGAATTTACCGGGAAACATTTTATTGCAACGCGAATGACGGAGAAACCGAATGATCCCTGTGCGATCTGCAATAAAATTCGGAAATTTTAATTCTTGATTTCTCAGTTATAATTTAAATTTCATGTGGCAACTTAATAAAAATTTGGCACATAAAAATTAGTATATTTAATTTTAGACTTTCATAAGTATCGATCGATCGATGTTGTTCTATAGTTGAACGACTTGATTAATTTGCATCGAACTTGGTGGCAATTAAAGTGAACTCCGTGCGAGTTAAAATTTTTGTATACTCGCATGAAAACATGAAATTTAAATGTTGCTCATTTGTGGACTGCCTGCCGGGAGTAGCACAAGCAATACATTTATTGGTTTTAACTAATGAAAAACAAAGTTATAGTTGATGAAATTAGAGCCATCATTTAAATCATAAAATTTATTTTGGCAAATATTTGTCAAGCGTTGGTTTCAGAATTTTTTATATCTTTGTTTTGTATTCCTAAAATAAAAAAAGTATTAAAAAAATAAAAATAAATAATGCAAAACTCAATAAAAATACATAGAAATTAGAGGCATCATTTAAATCATAAAGTTTATTTTGGCAAAAATTTGTCAATCGTTGGTTTATGATTTTTTATTTCTTTGTTTTGTATTCCTTAAATAAAAAATTATTAAAAAATAAAAACAAATACTGCAACACTCAATAAAAATACATATAAATTAGAGCCATCATTTAAATCATAAAGTTTATTTTGGCAAAAATTTGTCAAGCGTTGGTTTATGAATTTTTTAGATCTTTGTTTTGTATTCCTAAAATAAAAAAATTATTAAAAATATAAAAACAAATAATGCAAAACTCAATAAAAATACATAGAAATTAGAGCCATCATTTAAATCATAACATTTATTTTGCAAAGATTTGTCAACCGTTGGTTAATGAATTTTTTATATCTTTGTTTTGTATTCCTAAAATAAAACAAAATTATTGGAAAAATAAAAACAAATACTGCAACACTCAATAAAAATACATAGAAATTAGAGCCATCATTTAAATCATAAAATTTATTTTGGGAAAATTTTTTCAACCGTTGGTTAATGAATTTTTTTTTTGTATTTCTAAAATAAAAAAAAATTATTGAAAGCATAAAAACAAATAATGCAAATCTCAAGAAATAACATGGCTTTGTCCCAACTAGTGTCCAGCTTGTTTGTTTGCTGAATGTTATTTAACTTATTTGATTTTCATGTGATAAATTATGTACACATTTAATGAATTTGCCGAAAAAAATGTCGAAACTTGAACGCAGTGTAATTAACAGGCAGCGCCAAAACGCATTTGAAACGCCAAATAAATAGTTTTGAAACATGGGATAATAATAATAAACTACTAAAAGGTGAATGGGCGTAAATGTGTTATCGTTGGCCAAGTAGCGGCGGAAACATGCTAAGCGGCAGCACACAGCAGCCGTTGATGGCATATGAAAACTATAGGCTTTGCTTTGTTATGTGCTATATATATATGTTTAAATGCGATCGAATCGCGCGGCACCGCATCGGTCGTTCGTTCCAAGCTTCAAGTGGCATGTAAAGTAAGTGGCTGCTTTTGCCTCTGTGTGTTATCACAGAGGCGCATCGCCAACGAACGAACACATCAATCAAATAAATGAGCTTCAAATTGATTTTTGTACGCTTCGTTCAAAACAAAAGAAAAAGAAAAGGGTTACAAAAGGGCAAAGACTGGAGCGTGTGAGGCCAAGCGGCTGTTACATGAACATATTAGGCAATTATCAGATTTTGCTACAACCTTTAATAGCCCCAACGAAACGTTCACCAGTTCACTGAAATTTCACTGTAAAAATTCCAAATTAACTGTATGAAAATATGAGAAACTTTCCAATGATTAGTCGATATTAAACTGTCTTCGAAAAAGTAAATGGAGAGCAGAAATTCTCACACTAACTTTATGCTTAACTGAAACCGAAAAAAGTCTAAACGCGCAGTCAATCAGTCGTCAAGCAGCCTTTTACACTCCAAATGTTGGCATCTAGTCGCACGGCAACACAGCGCGCTGGCCATTGACCGAAACAAATCATCTGCAAACAAGTTCAAACGAAGTGAGCAAAGATAAATAAAAAATAATAAAAAAACAATGGAAGCTAAAAATAAAAAATGTGTACAAGTGCTTAGAACATGCGGTTTGCTTTTACAAATTTATTTATTTTTTCCTTCGAACTTATTTATATTTTTTTAATTATCTGAAATCTTTATTTTGTCACTCGTGTCTCTTGGTTTTCGTAAAGTGTGGACTTTTTTTTTAACAATTTAAATAACAAAAGCTTATAGTATTTTGTTTTTGTTGTGTTTAGTAATTTGTACGCAGCCTCGCAACGCTTAAAATCCAGCTAAGCGCTTAAGCCAATTGCTTGTGCTAACGCTTTTGGTTGTTGTCATACAAATTTCTTTGAAAAAATTTCATCTGAAAAATATACAAAATGAAAAAGCGAAGTTTTTCTAGCACGCAGTCGAACAGCATTGCTGCTTCAGTGTGTGCTAACAGGCTGCTGATAGTTGTTGTTGTTGCACATGAATTTGTATTTGTTGTTGTTGTTTTTCGGACTGTTTAATTTATGTTTGTTTGAAAATGATTTTGTGTCCACGCAGGTTTGTTCCAAAACAAAAAAAAAAGCCAAACAAAACATATGCAAATTAACGATATGCAAGCAGACATACAGAAAGATATATAGACAGACATGCAGACAGACATAGACACAGATAGCCATACACAAGCATCATATGCCACCAAGAAGAATAAGTATCAACAACAACAAAAACATGTTGACTTGGTACTGTTACGCACAACGTTTCACTTCACTTTTCCCAACCGATTCGGAAAATTTCTTCTTCGTGTTTGTTTTGGCACTTTTTATTAACCCTTTCGCTACAGGTTTTTACTGGGAAAAGTTAAAATTTTTAATTTTTCGTCTTAGGCTTCTATGTGGTTATATTAGCAATATTCCATAAGAAATTTTTTAATTTTTATACTCGGACCCTGTATTTTAGAGTGTTTTTCTATGAGAGCAACCACATCGTTGTGGCTGTAATAATTACTTAAACATAAAAATTTTTACGCATAACGAAAATTTGAATATTTTTTCATTTACTTCAGCCAAAATTAAAAAAAAAGTATCTAAATTGAAAGAAAATGTCAAATTAAAAAGTTCTCTAATTTTTTCTGCTTCTTCTTCCTTTACTATGTCAAGATATACCATTAAAAAAGCGTGTATACTTCTCTTCTTTAAACTTAAATATTCAGTTTATTAATTTCTTATTTTTTCTGAAGCTTCAAACTATTCTAAAGACCAATAAAAAAATGTATTCTTGCAACCATAGAGGATGCAGACGTCCACAAAGTAGCATGTTGCCATATGGCAACAAAATAGCGAAAGGGTTAACTGTCGACTGCAGTCGCGTACTAAAGCGGTGACATTTTGGGGCAATAGAACGCCAATTTTTATTTTTTTATGTATAAATTCATGACTCGTTTTAATTTAATTTTTTTCAAATCTAATTCAACTTATAATCCTTGAACGAAAAAAATTAACAAATATAATTTCACTTCAAAAGTCTGAATTTCAAGTTAAAAAATCTTAACAAAATTCAAAAATATTTTTCTATCCAAATGTTAAAAATATAAGCACACTTGGAGACTTACTTGGATATCCTTAACTTTAATCTTTGGTAGATTATGAAAACTTTGATATAAATTTGATTAGATATAAAAATTAAATTAAATTTATTGTATTTATTTATTTATTATATTTATTTATTTATATTTATTATTTCTTATTATTAAATTAAATTTGCTATAACATAATACGATCTTAGACGTTCTAGTTTTGCAGTTACAGCCTTTTAACACATTTTTTGGCCAACAATTTCATTGCAATCTTTGTTCCTGAAACTTTTGCATAAATAATTATACAGCAGCCCAGTCTTTTGGCCTGTTAGAGGATGAGACACTGCCAAGTTTTGATGCGGTCAGTTGAATTGGATCTGTTCCGGTCAGTTGAAGGCCTTGCCGTATTTCCCCTTAAAAAAATTAACTTTTATTTGCATTTCTAAACTAATCTTCACCCCTGATTTGCTTGGGTTTCTAGTGGGATTTCGAGCCTAGACTCAGAAAGCCGATCATTCTACAAGAACGAAGCAAGTTCAAAGCCTTAGGTTTCTTAGTTTATGAGCTTTAGCCCGTAAATTTAAATTATTTTTATATCCCTTTCGAAACGAATCTTTACCTTTGATTTGGTCGGGTTTCTACTGGAATTTTGAGCCTGCAAAACCAATCAACCTAAAAGAAAGAACAATTTCAAGTTTAGGTTCATCAGTTTAGGAGCTACAGCCTATTGAATAATTTAAATTTCAATATTCTTTTTAATTTACATTTCTTATAATATAATAATTTACATAATGATTTTAATTACAATATTCTTTTTAATTTAAATTTCTTAATATTCAAATTTTAAAAGCCTTAGGTTCACACAAATATCAGAAAAATCATTGTACTTTAATTTGGAGATCCACGTTCAGCTTTGATTTCTCGGGCTTATAGCAGAATTTTTTGGAGCTTTGAGCACATATTCACATAACTCATGAAATTTCCTAGAAAATAAAAAAAACTTTATGACACTAGGAATTCTTGGTTTTGAAACTAGAGCTTAAAAAGATTTTAACTGCATTAGAGATTCACCTGCAATGTAAGCTTTGTTGGATTTCAGATGCCCCTTTTTGGATTTAAAAATATTTTTTGCTTTCCATAAAGAAATCTTAACCCATGCCTGTTTGGCCCTGTGATACTTGAGCCGCTTGAAAAAAGTTCTAGAGTTCGCTACACACACAAGTACGCACATGTCTGCACGTCACTGCTGGCGTCTGTGGATAAGTGACTCTTTCTGTGTGTGTGTGTGCATACCGAGGTGTGGAATATGAATCACTTTTGCTGTGCTGCGCTGCGCTGTGTTCAATCATTTTGTGGGCTCTTGACTTTGGGTCGTTTCTTACATATACTTATACATATATATGTGTGTGTGTGTGTGTATGTTAATAGCTTTAGAAAAGTTTTAGGCATTCAATCAGGTTGCTGTCCATATATTCACATACAAATATATAGACATGTGCATATCCGCTTCTATACATAAATACATACATACACAATGGTGTAGATATGTTAAATGTATACACACAACATTTCTAAAATTAATTTCAAGTTATTTTCTTTTCCTTTTTTCAAGCTGTTGTTCTTTGCTTTGCTATTGTCTTTTACCTGTTTGGTTGGTAAGCGAATGATTGATTGGTTTAAAATACTTAAACAACGCTTTTTCTACTCTACAAGTTGAGAAAAAGTAGCTGAAATATTTCTTTAACCTTTTTTATGCATTTTTTTTAAGCATTTTTTTTTTGTTGTAAAAATGTTTGGTGTTTATTTAACTATCTTGTAGTGAGTAAATGTTTCGTATTAACTAGTTGAAGTTGTGATTATTTTTGGCATTGTTATTGTGATATTTTTATCATTGTGGCAAATTATTCAGGCCATGAGCTGAGTGTGAGAACATAAATTGCAAGAAATGCTGAGGTTGTGGTTTGATCAACTAAAAATATAGCAATAATATGTCAGAATGTTTATTCATAGTTATCAAAGTGAATGTTTTCTGTCTTTTCGTGGGTGTAGTACATACAGTTTGTCAAGTAAATGTTTGCAAATTTAAAGAAGGTAGAAAATTATTTTGAAAAGCTTATAATATAACAGAAATTGCAATATTTTGAAATGACTTGAAAAATATAGATTAATTGAATATTTCACTCTCATATAATATCAATGTAATGTCTATTTGATTCGCGTATTGAAGGGCGAATTGATTTGAAAGTATCTCCTGGAAGACCCAGAAAACTGTCTGACAGAGAAGAAAGAAAAATCATCCCAAAAGTTCGTGAAAACCCCCGTATCTCAATAAGGGAAATGGCTTTGGATATAAAAATAGAATGCGGAACTGATGTATCTCATGAAACTGTTCGGAACTGTACGGCACCAAATTTTCAATGCAATCTTGGTTTTGAAAGAAGACGAATTTTTTGACAGTTTGAAGTTTAGCTTCATTTCCTTTTTTGATTTTTTACACTGTTTTCGCGTATCAAATAGACATCTATATCTTAAAAAAATCTCAAGTTATTGCAATTTCTGTTATATTTATAAGCTTTTCAAAATAATGTTTCTACTTTTTTTAAGTTTGCAAACATTTACTTGACAAACTGTATATATGTACGTATGGTTTTTTAAGCCATGAAATAAAAACCACAAATTGCAAGAAATGCAGTTAAGAAGCGAAAATATTGTTGTTTAATCTTCTTTAAATGTAATAAAAAATATGTAAGAATGTTCATTCTTCATTGTCCAAGTAAACTTTTTGTAGCCTTTCACGGGTCTAGTACAGATGTTCTCTAGTTCAGATTCTAAAACATGAGACAAGAACCAGAAGCTATGAATATTGAATAAATACTTTAGGACTCAGAAAAGTGCGGATCTTTTTGTATGATTGCAAAGTCAAATGGAGATCACTATGTCAGGACTTGGATCCAAAACCAGCTAGCTAACTAAATTTTCATTGTAATCTGAGGAAACAATAGACCATCTTTGGATTAGAGCAGAGTGCCTGTAGGTTCTGTGGCGATGTAGAGACAATCTCAAACCATATTGTCCTAGACTGTGCCGCTGTGTTCTGTAAAGGAATGTGATGGCTGCGACAATACTAACTCAATCAGAGCCATGTTTTTTTTTAGAAAAATGGCCCAAAGCAGAATCTCCGTTCTGTAATCAGACGTCTTCGCTAGTTCGTTTGGGTCAATTTCGATTGCTGAATAATTACACAATTCCATTAAAATTTTGAGAATTCCTAAGCTTTACAGGACAGTTGCTTTAGGAGGTAATTCTTTGATCATAATAAATTATAATAAATTCTAATCTTAATTTAATGTTTAACTTGTAATTCTAACTTTCAACTTTCTATGCGTTCAACATTTCATAAAAAGTTTTGATTCTTTATCTTCAATCAAATTTGCAGATGAGAAAGAATGCATACAGCATCTCCTTTGACACTGCTCAGCACTCAGTGGGAGAAAATTGCACCTACTAGGACCACCGCTGTTAGGAATCCCTGTGGAGATATCCTATGTAGATTTTAAAGATCTGCTCAGGTTCTCAAAATTCTGCAGATGGTTTGACAAAGTTTAACCAAATGTTAGAGAAAGCTGTTTATGGCCTCACAACGGGCCAGCTTCTTGGCCTATGTGTAGAATATGTAGGATCTATTCAGCCATTAAAACCTTACCTAATCTATTCTTCGAGAAATTGTGTTTATTTGCAAAAGAATTTTTAAAATATTTTGTTCCAAAATATTTAGAACAAACTTATTTCTGGAAGCTTAAATATGCTTGAAAAATATTCAAACAATCCTTCATCTTTGCGATCGTTTTATTAGCTAAAAAATGTGCTGCTTCTTCTTCTTCTTGAAATATTTTGTTCCCATATATATGAAATAAACTGATTTTTAAAAACTTAAATGTGCTTGGAAAATATTCAAAAACTCCTTGAAATTCGCACTGTTTTATCCGTTCAAAAATGTGCGCATTTGTATGCTTCTTTTTATTAAAATATTTTGTTGCAAATATATGAAATAAACTTGTTTCTAACTTAAATGTGCCTGAAAAATATTCAAACAATCCTTGATCTTTGCGATCGTTTTATCAGCTTAAAAATGTGCGAATTTTTCTGCTTCTTCTTTTTCTAAAAATATTTCGTTCCCAAATATATGAAATCAACTTATTTCTAACAACTTAAATGTGCTTGAAAAATATTCAAAAAACTCCTTGAAATTTGCGCTGTTTTATCCGTTTAAAAATGTGCAAATTTTTCTGCTTCTTCTTCTTCTAAAAATATTTTGCTCCCAAATATATGAAATAAACTTGTTTCTAACAGATTAAATATGCTTCAAAAATATCCAAAAATTCCTTGAAATTCGCGCTGTTTTATCAGTTTAAAAACGTGCAAATTTTTCTGCTTCTTCTTCTTCTAAAAATATTTTGTTGCAAAATATATAGAATAAACTTGTTTCTAACAACTTAAATGTGCTTGAAAAATACTCAAACATTCCTTGATCTTTGCGATCGTTTTATCAGTTAAAAAATTTGCACATTTTTCTGCTTCTTCTAAAGAAGGAAGCAGCTAATAACATAGCATACGCATCCAGACAGCTAATTAAATGTTTTGCAGCTTTTGTAGTCTGCCATGTTTTATATAAAATTGAATGTTTTTCTTGCCCGTGTTTTATAAAAACCAAATAAATTGCATGTTTTTTTTAATTGAAATCACTTTCTGAAAACTGTTTTGTGAGGTATTTAAATGCTAAATTATAGCAAAAAATTGTAGCACAATTTTGTATCTTGTAGCGGTTGTTGTTGTATTCATTGTTATTCTACGCGCAGGTAGCGTTGAATTTCACAGATAGCCTTCGCTGCGTTTATCGCTGCTTTGGCTAATGAATGACGGCTGTTGTTTGGTAGCATTTAAGATCCCGGCTGACTTTTGAAGAGGAATTTGGGATGTGAATAGAATTTAAAGAATATGTTAAATTTGTTAGTGCAGCTTTTGGTGTGTCGATGTGGAGTATAAAAAAGAAAAGTATGAGTTGAAAAGGCCACAGAGTAAAAGCGAATTTATAATTCATAAATGAGCATAAAATCGATGAGAATAACTTCGATTGCATAGAACAATGTGTTCGATGTCTTCCATATGCATGTGCAAGCAATAATTGTGAACAAGTTTTATTAAAAAAAACGTTCTGCTGTCTTTAAGCTCATAAATTCTTAACTTTCCAGCCAGACTCGCTAGAACTTTTATCGTCAAAGATTGCGTAATAAAATTGTTCTCTTCTTATTTATCAGTCTTTTTAATGCTGCAACGAAACTATTTTACAATATGTTTTTTTTTTGCAATTCCCCACACATGGGTCTACAGCTCGAGCAATGTAAAAAGTTCTCAAAGTAAAACAAAATGCAATGTTAGCAGCATCCAACGCCGAACATTAGAACGGCACACTTAATGCTGGCGAGACGGTCGAGAACAAGTTGGCTGACGAGCACAAAAAAGCGGTCATAAAAAAACAAAACTGAAAGGCCAAGACAGCTATGACCACAAACAACAACAACAAAAACAACACCAATGTGAGCAGCTAAATACCCTCAAAGCTTGGCGCATGTTTCAGCAAATGGCCAAAGCAAAACAAAATTAAATAAAAGCCGCAGCAGCGCATTGGTGAAGTGAGCTGAAGTGTTAAAAAAAACGTGTGCACAAAAAGAAGCAGAACATTTTAGTGGAAGTAGTGAAGCATTGAAGTAGAAGGCAGAGGCCGAAGGAGGCAGCAAAGCAACGCAGCATAGGAGCTGCTGGCTGGCTAAGTATGTGTTGTGTGCTGAAATTTCAAATGAAGCGGAATTTTGTGGCCATAGAATTTACACAAACATACACACACACTCAACACACACACACATATAAACGTAGAGGCAGTCACAGTCCCAACAGCGTAACGTTGTTGCGTTTCTGCGCTTTTTCAATTTTTGCTATCGTTTCTTCGTTCTTTTTGGGTCTTTTTTGTTCATTTTTATTTTCAAATGTTTATTTTTTGTAGCTATCATTTTAACACCAGCACCTTCTAGCACATGTTGCCTTGCACTGTACACATTTTTCATCCTAAACACACACACACTCTCACAAGACTTTGAGTTTCTTAGAAATTTTGAAATCTGATAAAAAGTGAAAAAATAGAAAAAAGATGACAAAAAATCAACTGCTTGTAGAATTCAGGGAATTTTGCATGAGTCCTTTCAAACGATTTTCAGGTTTTGTTTGAGCATCTCTTCTTCAACGTTAATTTAAATTTCACAGTTTAATTGCTGGCTTTGTTGTTGTTATTTTTGTTGTAATTTAGCGTATTTGTGTCAGTAATTCAGCGGAAATTTGGTGTTTGTTTATTTGCGCTGCTCTAGTCAACATTTTGGACGTACTTGCAACAGTTTAATTAGACTTTTAATTATTTAAATATTTGTTGTTTTTGTTTTGAGATAAGTGTGTCACTAAGTTGTCTGGAATACTGTTTGTTCTAATTACAAAATCATAAATTTAATTGCAAACGCTTCTTCTACCACAGCAAAACAACAACATAATTTCTATTTTATTACAAAACAAGTTTGTTACTTGAGTCTTTGGTTTAAGGCTGACCACTTGCCAGGCTTCTGGTACAGTGGCAAGAACTAAATGAATCGGTGGCAGAACAAAAGCAGCAATTAAAATAACAACAACAACAGCAACAACTGTTATAACAACAACAACAACAATGGCTTCATTCATCAATTTTGAATGGTATGAAAATGTAAAAAAAGTGCGGTAACTTCATTACGCTTTGCGCAATTCAAGTAACAATTAAAAATAACAATGAATTACTTTGAAATCGAGTTTGTTGCTTAATTTTTAAGAAAAATCTGTACAAAAAAAAAAAATCTGTAAATGGGTTGGTTGAGAAGATTGTGATAGACAGTGTGAAGGAATAGTGGTGTATTAATATAGTTTTTGAGGTTATTCATGCTGAAAGTGGTCTTTGTGAGGCTGAGTTCGAGAAAATGCTGACATTTAGGTTTTGAAAAGTTTGGCTTCTGCATTTCTTTTGAAGATTTATCATAACGGACCATAGGTATATAGGCGTAAGAAAAGTGGTATCAAAACGGCTCTATTTGGATGTCGCAACTTCGCAGCTGTGTCTCATAGAGAGGAAGCCACTGTAACCTAACCTTACCTAACCCAACTTAACCTTTGAAGGTTAATGTTTTTTCTTTTAATTCTTTACAGATGCAAAAAAGTTCCTTTTCTCTGTTAAATGTTATTTGGTTTTCAAAAAACTCTACTGAACTCTTTGTCTGCGCTTATCTGGCTCGCTTGTGACTGAGAGAGAATTTGTGAGAAATTCGCTAAAATTCCCAATTCGAACATTTTCTGTTTGTTAATGTGACTGCAACATGTTTTTTTGCGTGCTTGTTTCTTTTTTAATCCTTTTCTCATTGACTGCATTTTTTTGGTTGTTGATTGTTGTTCGTATTCGGCACAAACATTGATTTCAGTAGCATTCATCATAAAAATTCTGAATGCTCGTCAACTTCTTTGCACTGTCACGCTCTGTCCGTACGTGCTGCATGTGCGTGTGTTTGTGCGTATGTTTGTTTGTACAAAAAGCAACAAACGGATGTTTGGAATTTATTTCAGTAAACCAGCCACCAAAAAATTGCTGGCATGGAAGCAGAGCTGGTAACTGTCCAGTCGGCCAAGTGGCCGTGCCAAGGTGAGCAAACTGAGCTGGCAGCAAAGTGATCGAAGGCAAAGCGACGCACAATCGAGGCGTCCCGCAAAATTAAAAATGCACAGAGTGCGGCGTCGCGGCAGTCGTGGCCAGGCCGAGCGGACCGGCCGCAAACTCATTAAAAGCGCTGTGCCTCAATGGTATTTATCGCATTGAAATGGGCATGCTTTCGGAAATATCTTAAAATGCTTCTGTTTGCGGCCACGACAGCCGAGCCCTTTGCCGCTTGTGTCAGCGTTGCCAGCGCACACGGGTTGGCCAAAAAAAAAAGAGCGCGGCCAGTGACTGCTTATGAGCGTCTAATATGAGGCGAAATTTTTGCGTGGCCATAATAAAATGCACCCTTCCCCTCGGCCCGCCTATTAAGCGAAAACCCTACGAAACAACAACCCCAACCAATGCAAAAAAAATCAACAAAAAAAGGGGAAAATCCATTAGTGCAGTTTGCAAGCGAATCTTTTTTTCGGGCTCAGTGTTTTTCGGCGGCTGCTGTTGCACTGCAACGGGCGGCACACTACAACCTGTGCATGCCAAGAACAAATTCATCATATTTGCTGTTGTGTTGCCGTTTTTTTTTCGCTCGTTCGGATGGCACCGAAATGCGGCAGGCAAAAACAAAATGCGAAAATTTTAAATATTTGGCGTTGGAGCCGTTGTTGCTGACGTCGCTGTGGTAGCATTTGGTGGCAACGGCAGTTAATGTTAAAGTGAAAATTTTAAGCGTCTCGAAAATGGTTTTAAAATTGAATTGAAGCTGGTAATTAAGCAACGCCAGAGTGGCGCAGCCGGACGCGGCGTTGCTGCATAAATTTGGCCAACGCTGCTGCTGGAAAAATGTGCCTACAGCCAGATTGCTGCTGTACGTTGTATGCATAATTAAAATCGATATTGTCGAGTGCGTTTTTGTGCCATTCTTATAATTAAAAATTAAATTTTATTAAAATAAATGAACCACAAATTCGAACAGCGTGCAGGGAAATGCTGCATTTGCCGCATAAGTGAGAGTGCGAATAATTGAACGGGCCAGTGCGAGTGTTGCACTTTGGCACACACACATGCATGCATAAGCATACCAACACATTCATACTTGCACATATAGTACATACATACAAATTTGTGTGCATGAGTGCAGCTGTGCTGTGGTTAATCGCATACGAGGCGCATGCGTCACGCTCGGCGTACTGTGAAAATGTTGCTAATTTTTTTCCCGCAGCATTTTCCATAAAACACGCCAAACCATGAGCGGAAAACTGAAGCGTGTTGTATGCGTTTATGCGGTCGACTCGATGGCTTTCTTCCCCCCCCCCCCCGGACTGTTTGTAATTTTTGGCCTGCCTCGGTTACGGATTGTTGGCCAGTCCAATACGCAACTGAATCATTGGCATAGGCAGACATGAAGCACTCGTCTCCGGTGTGGTGACTATTGTATTATTTTTGTTGTTGTTGTTGTGTTTTAAGCGTAGCGTTAAATTGGCATTTCGGTGGCAATAATTGTGTGCGCCAGTGTTGCAATTGAAAGCGTTAACATGTGTGCCTGACGCTTGGCTGCACTAATTCGGTGTGAACATGGCTGCGCAGTGTTTAGTTGATTCACTTTATAAGTGTTTAAATAATTTGAATTTAATTAATGTGCAATTTACGCTGTCAAGTGCATTTGCTTAATTAGTTAATGTTTATTTAATGTTTGATTTTTTATGGTATGGAATTTGTGGCTTATGATGTGAAGAGAAAGACATTAAATTATTATTATTAATTAATTATCATTAAATAAAATGATTGCTAAAGAGTATAAATTAAAATATGATAAAAGTAATGACCACTTAGGATCTCAATACACATATCAGACTTGTATGAGTACTAAGTACAAATTATATTCAGTTGTGGGCTTCTTCAGGTATTGAATGTGGTTTTTGTTTGACAGTTAATTATTTAACAGTTAATTATGAAAACTATATTTGAAAAAATTAGTTTAGTTTATTTTTTTTCAGTCAATGGAATACAATCCTTACAGACTAGGAATACAGTAAATTTCTTAGAAATTATTTTAATTACTATGAAGGAAAGGTCATACAAATAAATGAAGTATACCAATACATTTATTTTCGCACCGAGAATCAAACTTGGCAATAAACTTTTTTTTCGTAATTTTTATATTAATGACTTATAAAATAAAAGTCACTGAATGATTTTTATTGATGGCCTAAAAAATAAAAGTAGTTGAATGATTCTCATTGATGATTTTTATAAAAAAAAAGTCACTTACTGATTTTTATTAGTGACTTAAAAAACAAAAATTACCAATAATTGTTATCATAGGACAACTAAAATAAAAAAAAATGTTATTTGTAGACAAATGAGAAAAAAATCAAAAATAATTCTTATTATAGGATTTTTGAAATATGAATAAAAATTAATGACTCAACAAATAACAGTTATTTATTGAGTCATTTAATAAAAGTAAAAAAATAACTCTTAAACATTGATTTTAATAATAAAACCTATAACTGTTACGGTCCCTGGTTTTATTTGACTAATTATTATGATTCAATTTAGCGCTTAGCGGCGACAGAGAAGTTTTGTTTATTGTATTTATCGTCAATCGTTAAGTCTATTTATTCCATTTTTGTAATTTTTAGTACTGTCTACTACTTCCACATTTATGACATAGTTTTGAAGACATTAAAGCGCTAAATTGAATCGTTTTTTTAGGCAGCAAAAGTAGCAAAGCCCTTTTTTGCCCTTTTTGCTTTTGAATTTCATTTTATTTCCCTCCAATAAGGTGTGAGGTTATGTTTATTTTCGTTTGAGGTTCCTGACACCCAAATGGGGGCTTGGTCCGTATATAAAGTAATCAGCAACACCAGTATTATTGATAGAGAAAGCTTCATTTGGTCAAATGTCTCTTTGTTTCTCAGTTGGTATGCAAAATAGATAGGTTGGTATAACTGGCCATGAAGGGCCACACATTATTAGGAAATTAGGACATTATTAACTTCTTAGTGATGCCAGAGAGAGATTGGTTCATGAGTCTATGAGAATACAAATGCTTTTGGCAAACTTCAGCAAATGCTTCTGGCCTATGGCCTCCACTTCATTTATGCCTCAAAGATTGCCAAGCGTTGTCTTAAGATGTTAGAGGTGAGGCAGAGAACAGGTTTTAATATCTCTCGCACATTTTCCAACTTTTCCTATCTGTTAAACCCATCCTCAGCGCATGAGCTGCTAGGAGGCAGTTACTACGTCTATGTCGAACCTGCAGTCTGTACGAGATAGTTCAGTGCTTTGGTGTTTAGGTTCTTCCAGCTGACCTCTGACCTTTCTTTTCACGCTGTTCTCTAATTCTCTGTGGAAAGTGCTTTAAAAACTTTAAAAACAGTTGAAATATTGGAATAAAATTGTAGGACTGTATTGTTAACATAACTAAGAAAATATGAAAAAATATTTCCTTCTATTTTATTTAAATATCGTAGCCTTGTTATAAAATTTAACACTAGAAAGACCATTGCAGTCATTTTGACGGTTTTTAATTTTTTAATATCTGTATTTTCTCTAGTATTTCTATTAACTTTTGCGTTGGTGACTTTAATTTTTTTATCAAGAAAAGTTTTATATTTTTTTTAATTCATTTTGTAAAAATTGGCCAAATCTCATGTGTAGTTTTCGAGATATCAGCGGATGATATGGAGTCTTTGTATAGGTATGGCAAACTTGCGATCTTTCTAGAAGCTGAAATGCAACATAACATTAAAAACAGTTGAAATATTGGAATAAAATTTTGTAGGACTGTATTGTTAACATAACTAAGAAAATATGAAAAAATATTTCCTTCTACTTTGCTGAAATGCAACACAACTTTAAAAACAGTTGAAATATTGGAAACAAATTTTGTAGGACTGTATTGTTAACTTAACTAAGAAAATATGAAAAAATATGTCCTTCTATTTTATTTAAATATCGTAGCCTTGTTATAAAATTTAGAAAGAAGATTTACTACAGGGTGCCCCAATAAAAAAGCATAATTTAAATTCTGTGGCATTTTTTCTGTGCAAGAGACAGCTCTGATATTTGGAAGCAATCGTCTGCAGAGACCTAAAATAATTATTATCCATATTTTTGGGAATAAACAAATTGCCCTGATTTAAGAAATTTCTATAATTATTGCTTTATAATAATTATTTCCAAATAAGAAATTTTTTACGTCGCCTATAACTATTATCATGTAATAAATATTTTTGAGTTGCATAATAACTCTTATAAGTAACAAATATATTTTTCGTTGTCAATAATTATTATTTTAGGATTTTTGTTTGTTTACGTTACTTCATAACTTTTATTTCTGGGTTTTTTAATTTACGTTAGCGATAACTATTATTTTGAGAAATTTTTTTTACGTTGCTTCATAACTTTTATTTATGATTTTTTCATTAACGTTGCCGATAACTATTATTTTGAAAAAAAAATTATTACGTTGAATTACCACATTTTGGATATTAGTTGGTTTTTAAATGTTTTAATTTGACAAATGCAAATTAACTGCAGAAACCTAATTTCCACAAACAACTAAACAATTAAAAATCAATTCATACTCAAAATGTGCGTAAAATAAAAAATTCTTTCATACAAGTTATGAAGCAACGTAAACAAAATTTTTCAAAATAATAGTTATCGGTAACGTAAATAAAAAAGTCATAAATAAAAGTTATGAAGTAACGTAAACAAACAAAAAATCCCAAAATAATATAATAATTATCGAGAACGAAAAAAAATGTGTTTCTCATAACAGTTATTACGCAAAGTAAAAATTAATTGTCGCAAATAATAATTATAATCAACAAATAAAATTTATGTTGCATTATAATAGTTACATTGCAATTATTTTCTTAAAAAACTTATAATATTTAAGTCCCTGATCGTCTGCAATTGTTTCGATCCACATTTTATTTAAAATTAATTAATAATTTTTTGTTATTTTCACATTTATACTAACTAATAATATTTATTAATGATTTTTTTTCTTTTTATATTTACAGCCCTTCAACTAATATCACCAGCAGCAAACAACGTACAATGTATGCCAAATGACAAAAGCCGGTTTGGTCGTTTGATGTTATTTCCTTAACCAATTCCTCGACGCGTTGTTAAGTGCAAAAAATTTCAACGTTCGTTAAAAAATAAAAAAACTGAAGCAAAAGAAAAGTAAAAAATTAAAACCCATAACAACAACTAAGCAAATACGTTAGTTTCGAAACGAAATTCACACCGACAAACAAAAATTTGGCAGCTGTCGAGGGCAAAGCAGCAGCAAAAATGCCAAAGCTACGGACAAAACTAAAATGAAACCAATTGCCAGAACTTATCTCATTCGGAACACTAATGGCTGCAAGTTTAAAATTTTCAAAGCGAATCGAAAAACAACAGCAAGTAAACAACAAACACAACAACAACAACAACCACTTAAAAACAAACAACGCAACAGTAAAGCCAACGCTGCAATTGAAGCCAAGCATTGCAGCACAGCAACAACAAAAGCAACAAATAGAAACAGGAAGCCGCATAGAAGTGCTTGCGCGGCTTGGCACTGTTAGCTAGGCGCGCCGCCTCCCCGCCATCCTGCACCCAGCCAACATTATGACGACGTGCTGCAGGACGGCGCACTACGACGAGTATTTGCCTGCAGCCGGCGTGCACAACAACAACAACAGGTGGACCGCTGCGCACACTTGCAGCATGACAAATCAACACAATTGTAATAATGTCTTCATTACAACAACAACAACAACAACAACAGCGACAGCGATAAATGTCAGCCGCAACGCAAGTCGAAAAACAAAAACCAAACGTCCATCAACAACGCGCACCAGAATTAGTCGTTTAGCAAATACAATTAAAAAAGACTGCAACAATAATTTGCCACAAAAGCGTTGCCCATCAGCAGTGCAGGCATCGTCCATACAACGCCCGCATCATTCCCGTTCAGCGCGTAGTTTAGCCGTAAGCATACTCAGCTTTGTAGCGCTGTCGCTACTGCTGCTGCTGCCGCCATGTCACAGTCAACGTCTAAGTCTGAGTCAGAGTCAGAGTCGAAGTCAGGTGTCGATCGGCGCGCTGACCTCGACGGCGGTCACCGGTGGCCAGTATGTGGCGTTTCCGCGTCGGCGCTCGTCGGCCGGCGGCGCTGACGGCAGCAGCGGACTGATGCAGTCGCGTGCCGTCGACACTAGCGCACAGTTCGAGGTGCTCGAGGGCCAGCCGCGCGGCACCGTGGTCGGCTTCATACCGACCAAGCCGGACTTTACGTATCGCTTCAACGAGCCGCCGCGCGAGTTCACGCTCGATCAGGTGACCGGCGAGGTCAAGACCAACGTTGTGCTGGACCGCGAGGGCATGCGCGAGCGGTACGACTTGGTGGTGCTGTCGTCGCAGCCCACCTATCCCATCGAGGTGCGCATCATTGTGCTGGACGTGAACGACAACGCGCCCGAGTTTCCCGAACCCAGCATAGCGGTTTCGTTCTCGGAGAGCGCCGCGTCCGGCACGCGTTTGCTGCTCGACGCAGCCGCCGATCGCGATATTGGCGAGAACAGCGTCACCGACGACTATCGCATTGTCGACGGCAATGTGGATGATAAATTTCGACTGGCCGTTACCACAAATCCCAGCGGCGATGTGTCCTATCTGCATTTGGAGACGACGGGTAATCTGGATCGCGAGTCGTGCGGCTTCTATCAGCTGAATGTGTCGGCACGCGACGGTGGCACGCCACCCAAGTACGGCTATCTGCAGGTGAATGTGACCATTGTCGATGTGAACGACAATCCGCCCATATTCGATCATAGCGATTATATTGTGTCGCTGAACGAGTCGGTGCCGCCGGGTACGCCGGTGCTGCAGGTAATGGCTTCCGACAACGATTTGGGCGACAACGCCAAGATCACCTACTACCTGGCCGACACCGAGCAACAGTTTACCGTCGATCCCGAGACGGGCGTCATATCGACCACCGAACGGCTCAGCTGTCCGCAACAGAATTGTCCCACAATCATACGTCCTGGCGGCAGCTGCCCGAAAAGTTGCGTCTTCACCGTGTTCGCACGCGATCACGGCTCGCCGCGTCAGGACGGCCGCACCTACGTCACTGTGAATCTGCTGGACACCAACGACCACGATCCTGTAATACGCTTTCAGTACTTTCCGCCCACTGGCACCTTTGCCACCGTGGACGAAAATGCCGCCAATGGCAGTGTGGTAGCCGCCGTCTCAGTGGTGGACATGGACGAGGGTCTCAACGGCGAGACCAGCATACGAATTATCTCCGGCAACGAGATGGGTCACTTTCGCCTGGAAAAGACGCCCTCCTTTGACATTGTGCGCGTCAACGGGGTGCTGGACCGCGAGGAGATTGGCAAGTACAACCTGACAGTGGTCGCCATCGACAAGGGCACGCCCTCGCGCACCGCCACCGCACACCTCATCATACACGTGAACGACGTGAACGATCATGAGCCGGTTTTTGAGAAATCCGAGTACTCGGCCGTGCTGAGCGAGCTGGCGCCGCCCGGCACATACGTCGCCTCCATCACGGCCACCGACGAGGACACTGGTGTGAATGCGTTAATTTTCTACGATTTCGTTTCGGGCAACAACAAACAGTGGTTCGCCATTGATCCGGCCTCCGGTTTGATAACGACCCAGGCCGCACTGGACCGCGAAGTGCAGGACAGTGTGGAGCTGAGCATTTCGGCGCGCGATGGCGGCCCAAATCCCAAGTGGGCCTATACACAGCTCAAGGTGACCATACTGGACGAGAACGACGAGGCGCCGCAATTCTCGCAGCAGCACATCAATGTCAGCCTCAGCGAGAATACGCCGCCGCAAACGCTGATTGCAATGCTAACGGCCGTCGATCACGATCAGGGCACCAACGGCTCGGTGACATACACGCTGCCCGGCATTGTGGAGCGCAAGTACCCGCAGCAGTTCGCGCTCGACTCGCTCACCGGCCAATTAACGACGCGCAGCGCACTCGATCGTGAGACAATTGCGAATTATGAGATTTTTGTAGTCGCACGCGATCAGGGCGCACCCCCGCAATCGGCCACTGCCACCGTCTACCTCAACGTGAAGGACGTCAACGACAACAGCCCGGAGTTCTATCCCAGGCACTACTTCTATGCGTTGCCCGACGATGCGACAGATGACAAGCTGCAGCCGCAGCACCAACAGCAGCAGCAGCAGCAGCAGCAACAGTCATTGTTGAAAGTCACTGCCAGCGATCGTGATGCGGGCGATAATGCCTTAATTACTTACAATCTGGAGTCAGGTGGCGATGGCCTGTTCGCCGTCGATGCCTGGACGGGCGCGATAACGTTGCGCAGCGTTGCGGCCGGCGCCGGCGACATACGCCAGTCGCCGAAGGCACTGTACAAGCTGACAATCTCTGCCAAGGACCGCGGCGAGCGACGCAGCGAGCAAGATGCGACCGTGGAGATTGTGCTGCAATCCAAAATGGAGTTGCTCGAGTTCGACTCATACGGCAGTTATGAGTTTCAAATAGTGGAGGACCACGAGCAGCAACCGGTTGCGGAAGCAAGCGGCCGCGAGGTGGGTCGAGTGCAGGTTAAGTCGCTGGCTGGCAAAGCGACACTGCCACCCAACATCGAGTATGCGATCGTTTACGGCGATGCCGATGAGAATTTCACAGTCGATCGCCGCACCGGGCGCATTAGGACGGCGCGACGCATCGATCGCGAAGCGCAGGCACAGTACCAGCTCGTCGTGGTGGCGCGCACCGGCCTCGCGTACGGCCGCTGCATTGTGAACATTGCAATCGGCGATCTTAACGATAATGCGCCGATCTTTGCGCAAGATCGTGACGGCGAGATACTGCTGGCCGAGAATGCCGCTGTCGGTCAAGAGGTTTACTTGTCACGCGCACGTGATCGCGATTCGGGCATGAACAGCAGAGTCACCTACACGCTCACCTACAATCCGGACGAGCAGTTTCGCATCAGCGAAGCGACCGGCGTGCTCTACCTGCAGCGGCCGGTGCGCGCCGAGCCCGGCACACTGCTGCACGTCGAGCTGACGGCCACGGATGGCGGCACGCCGCCGCTGGCCACGCGGCACACCATCGCCGTACTCATTGCCGATGTCAACGATCATACACCTGTATTCGATCACACATCATACGAGACATCGCTGCCGGAGTCCACCAAGGTGAATGCGCGCTTCTTTGCGCTGGCCGCCACCGACGCCGACCTGGGCGCGAACGGACGCATTGCCTACGAGATAATTGAGGGCAATGCCGATCGCAAATTCGGCGTCTTTCCCGACGGCTATTTGTTTGTGCGCGCGCAGCTGGACCGCGAGGAGCGCGACTACTATGCGTTGACAGTGGCGTGCCGCGACGGTGGCACGCCGTCGCGCTCGTCGGTGGTGCCGGTGATTATTCACGTCATCGACGAAAACGACAATGCGCCGCAGTTCAGCAACAACACATTCACCTTCAGCATTGCGGAGAACGAGCCGGCCGACTCGTTTGTGGGCAAGCTGACGGCCACAGATCGTGACATTGGCCGCAACGCCGAGCTGATTTACACGCTGGCAACGCAAGAGCAGGACTTCACCATCGACTCGCGCAACGGATTCATTAAGACGCTGCATCCGTTCGATCGTGAGGAACTGGTGCAGCGACGCAGCGGCGCTCTGCAGCTGGGCGCGGGCGGAGCGGCACAGCCGGCAGCCGTCGCCGGTGGCAGTGGCAGTTTGGCTAGTAATGGCCAAAATTACATACAACTGGAGGCGATTGTCTCGGATAATGGGGTGCAGCGCCTACACGACAAAGTCAAAGTGAAGATCATTATAACCGATGTCAACGACAATGCGCCGCAGTTCGTGCGTGCGCCGTACCGAGTGCAGATTTCGGAAGGTGCCAGCGCCGGCACGCAGGTGATGCGTGTGTACACGGTGGACGCCGACGAGGGGCTGAACGGCGACGTTTACTACTCGCTGGCGGCGGGCAACGAGGACGGCCGCTTTGCCATGGACGATGCCACCGGGCAATTGTCGCTGGCGCGGCAATTAGATCGCGAACAGCAGGCGTCGTACAAGCTGACAGTGATTGCGCGCGATGCGGCGCTCAAGGACCAGCTGAGCGCGAGCACCACAGTCACGGTGGACGTGCTGGACGAGAACGATGTGGCGCCGGAGTTTGCGCAAACCGACAGCGAAGTGTCGGTGCTGGAGACGAGCGCCGTTGGAACGGAGCTAATGAAATTCCGTGCCACCGACTCGGATTTGGGCGTCAACAGTCAGGTGTCCTTTAGCATAACGGCAGGAAACCGCAAGGACACGTTTCACATCGATGGCATCAGCGGCAGCTTGTACCTGCACAAGCCGCTGGACTACGAGGACACCACGGTGTATAATTTGAACATTACCGCTTCGGATGGCGGCACGCCGCGACTCTCGAACACCATTGTGTTCACTGTGAATGTGGTGGACGAAAACGACAATCCGCCCAGTTTCCCCAACACGGCCATTGTGCGTCAAATCAAAGAGGGCATTGCCATCAAAACGCCCATAGTCACCATCACCGCGGAGGATCCCGATTCGGGGCCGAACGGCAAAGTCACCTACTCCATAGCGCGACAGGAGCCGGAGCTGCCGGGCGGCCGCCATTTTGGCATCAACACACTGACCGGCGTCATACATACGCTGCGTGAAATCGATCGCGAAACCATTGACACGTTCCGCCTCACTGTGCTGGCCACCGATCAGGCCGAAAAGCCCGAACCTCAGCTGTCCGCCGAGAAACTGGTCACCGTCATTGTGGAGGACATCAACGACAATGCGCCCACATTCGTTTCGATGAATGCGGCGCTGCTGCCAATGCACGCGACCGCCGCACAGGGCGCACCTGGCCGCGACGGCTCGCTGGTGATGTACGTGCAGGCGCGTGACGCCGACTCGTCCAGCAACGGACTGGTCACCTACGAAATGGTCAGCGGCAACATGGAGCTGTTCAAGTTGCATCGCAACACGGGCGCCATATCGCTGCGCAAAGCCATCACACAGCCGGAAGTGCGCTATCAGCTGGCACTGAAGGCCACCGACGAGGCGGTGCAGAGCGAACGCAAAAGCACCGACGCGTACATAACGATTATAGCGACGGGCGGCAGCGGCGCTGCGGCGTCCGGCCCAGTTTTCGATCAGCGCGAACAGAGCGGCTCGGTGTACGAGAACGAGCCGACCGGCACGAGCATACTGACGGTGAGTGCGCGCTTGAACGGCGCCGCCGAAATTGAGTATTACGTGACGAATGTGACCGCGATCGGTGCGGGAAAGACGGCCGCCGGCGGCGCAGTGCTGCAGCAGGTCGATCGCCTGTTCGATATCGATACGAAACTGGGAATACTGTCGACGGCAAAGGAGCTGGATCGCGAAGCCGGACCGGACACGTACGAGGTGGAGGTGTACGCCATTGCGTTGGGCGGACCGCCACGCACCACCAGCACCAAGGTGAGTCTAATAAGAGGAGACAAGTTGGCCTAGTTGGTAGTAAGGAAGAAGAAATTGAGGAGAGAAATTGTTAAAGCTGAAATTTCATGTTTTTTTGAAGAAAAAATGTTTCTAGGTAGAGATGATCATTTTTGATGCATTCTTTAGTTAGCCAAACCAGATCTTCTGCTATCGAATTGCTTAGTTCAACTTTAAAAGTTTTTCCATAGAGTCTGTTGTGGTCAGTTGGTATATCAACACTTTCGACCCCTAAAGCTGCCTGAGAGCAACTTCATCTATTTGTCATATTCAGAATTTGTCTAGAACAGTAAAATACTTTTATATGTCAATCTTACTCCTAGCTTATAAAAACAGTCGTCATGGAAAAAATTTGTTTTGCATAAGATCCCAAATCTACCAAATAAATATTTAAATTCTCATTAATTGTAAATCTCAGATATGACAAGAGTTACAAATCGAAAAAATTACATAGGAACTTGTAAGAAATTCTAGCAGAGATAGTTGGATATTCTTTCACCTAAAAAAGAACTTACAGTAAGCCTTCCTCAGGCCAGATGTTGCACAACCTTTGCCACTTAACTTCTATTGCCCAAAAAAGCTTTCTAAAAAATTTTCTAACGCGATCTCGAATCTGTTATTATTAGATTAAAGTTGCATAAAACCTCCTCTAATCGCCCAAACACATTGAAGACAGCAGTGAGAGAGCCACAACTCTACAAGATGGTGTCGACCTCAACTGTGGCCGCATAGTCAACTATTTGATTACAATTAAAGCGCCTACAAACAATTCAACAATCATATTTCTTCAATAGGAATGTTGTAGTTTTATATTTTGACAGATGTGTCGCTGCCGTAGTCAATGTGTTTGAGGCCTAAACGCTAACTAAGAAATTGCAGACGAATAAATAAAATAAATTATTATAATAATATTAAATCAATATTTTCCACTACTTTTCTGTAACCCTTTCGACCCCAAAGTTGCCTGAGAGCAACTTCACTTATTTGTCATCTTATAGCAAAAGCTACGATTGATTTGGGTTTAATTTAAGTAGGCACCAACAAATTAATATTTTTAGAAGTGAATTCAAAGCAAATTACAAAAATTTTACTGTTATGCCCAAAATAATTTCCAATAATTTGCAGCGATATCAGGGAAAGTTTGTGTTCTAATTGAAGTCTACGAATTGGGCGCGTTTGATCAAAGCCCTGTTTCTTTTATAATGGTTAAATAAAATCAAAAAGTGATAATTTTGTATATTTCCATAAATATTAAGTAATATTTATGTAATTAAAAAATATTGATAGAAAATTTATTTAACCCGTTTTAAGCTAAAATTGCTAAACTAGCTCTAGAATTTTAACAAAGACGCGTGGCGACTTCAAATGTCGTGTGCACACTTCTTAGGCAAATGTTTCATGATTTAAATAGCAAAAAGTAATATCGAGACACAGTGTAAAATTCGGGGTCGAAAGGGTTAAAAGTAACTAATTTTTCTCTCAACAAATAAGTTTACTTTTCATAAGTAAGATTTAAGAAAAATTAGTGCACTTTTTGATTCAAGCGTCAAGTTCAGGTTCAGGTTCACTTCATATTTTTAAAGTTCATAGTTTTAAAGTTAATTTTGCAAGCATTGTAAATTTTAAAAATTTTTAATTACTCAAAGTTTCAATCAAACTATATCCGACCGTAACCATAATCTTTGACATCTCTGTCATTTGTAAACATTTAAAAAATTATGAGTCAAACCTTTTTCTGTTTTACTATTTAAACAGCCACACTTGTGCTGCTTCCATGCTTGAAAATAAATGTAAAAAATCATAGACCTAATCGTAGACTTGCCACACAACAGAAATCAATCTACTTGGAATACATTTGTGTGCTTATCGCATTCCGCGCTGAATTTTACCACCACTCGCCTTCTAAACAAATTTAAACACCATAAAACGCGCATAACCATAACGAATTAATTTATTGCCATGCCGTGCCGCAGTGCACATTGCAATGCAACAGTCGCCAATGCAACAAAACGCACAGCACCAGCAACAACGCCCAGCAGTCCAGTGCCGCTGCACGCTCCACTACAAAATCTGCGCACTTTTGCGCTTTAGCGACACTTGCCCACACTTCACAGCAACGACAGAAACAACAACAACCACAACAACAACATTAAAGTCATACACATTAAAAGCGAAAAAAGGCTCGAATCCAGGCAGCAGCCGTAAAAGCATCGGAACAACATACCAACAGTCAGCCAGGCATCCAGTCAGCCAGTCAGCCAAAACTAACGAAAGTTTGACTGCGCGACGAGTGGTGCGGGGCGCGCCATAAAAATCACCTCGCAGGCAGTAAAAAATCATTGCAGATGATATTTCACAGCGAAATGTGTACGAACACACTTGCGGCTGCCGATATGAGAGGCGAATGTTAGTGGGATTTGGATTGGGTTCGGGGGGAGGAGGAGCAGAGGCCGGCCGGCGCACGAATGAGTGTAAGGAAATGGCCCTGGCCAACACCATTTTAACATATGTCGCAGCAATTATAGCCGCCGTGGAAATGCAAGATGGCGGCGGCATGGGTAATGGAAATGGAAGCGAAATGCAACGGCACGAAATGGCGAGTGTGGCAAGTTGCAAGTGGCCGCGTTGCCAACGTTGTGCGTTGCGTTGCACTGGAATTTATTATGATTGCTAGGAAATTTGATTGCCATGCGTACTGGGCATATAAAAAATTTTGCACGCACACAAATGCAAATTCAAAGTAGCCTTAAAAATAAAAATGCAAAATAAAAAATTACAATAAAAAAATATATGTAAGTTGTGTCCAAGTATTTGCAGTCGATGTGCGCAGTGCGTGCAAATTACAATTTGTAGGGTCTTAAATGTTTATAGTCGCCTGCCTAGAATTTATGGCCGACTGCACTAATACGCACACACACACACACACACAGCAACTGGGAACCCATGTGGCGGCTACAGTCGCGCCAAATCGCTGTGTTTACTCAATTTTCAGCAAACATGTGCAAAGTTTGTTGTTCATTTTGTGTTTGTTGTTGTTGTTGTGGTGGTTCATACAAAGATTGCTCTTTTTTTTGGTGTGTTTTTGCTAATAAAAATTTGTGCGCGTTATATGCTAAGTAAATTAATTACTCAATGTCAATGGGGGCCATTTTTGCCGAAAAGAGTTTGTTGTTGTTGTTGTAGTGGCATGCGTGAGAATTGAAAAGTGGTGAAAGATAACAACAAGTTGCATTGAAATTGTGTAGTTAGTGTAATTTATTGAGACTTGAGACTTGTAGGTGCAATTTAATTAGATATATGTAAAACTATATATATTTTTGATCATTATTAACCCTTTAGACCCCTAATTTTACCATGTCTCTGATATTACTTTTTGGTATTTAAATCATGAAACACTTGCCTAAGAAATGTGCACACGACATTGAAAGTCGCCCCGCCTCTTTGTTAGAGTTCGAGAGCTAGTTTACTTTTGCACAATTTTAGCTTAAAACGGGTTAAATAAATTTTGTATCAATATTTTTTTAATTACAGAAATATTATTTAATGTTTATGGAAAAATACAAATTATCACTTTCTGATTTTATTTAACCATTGTTAAAGAAACAGGGTTTTGATCAAATGCGCCCAATTTGTAGACTTCAACTAAAACACAAACTTTCCCTGATATCGCTGCAAATTATTGGAAATTATTTTGGGCATAACAGTAAAATTTTTGTAATTTGCTTTGAATTCACTTCTAAAAATATTAATTTGTTAAATTACTACTTAAATTAAACCCAGAAATCAATCGTAGCTTCCGCTATAAGATGACAAATAGGTGAAGTTGCTCTCAGGCAATTTTGGGGTCGAAAGAGTTAAGTAAAAGTAGTGGAAAATATTGATTTAATATTATTATAATAACACTGTGCAAGTCGAAAATTCAGAAAAATAAAAATGTAGATATACTTTTGTTTCTTCTGAATATATTTTTTAAATTTTTTTTCTAACTTGACTCTGGGTCCAAAGCCATTTCATATTCACCTTCGCAATCAATTTAATGTTAAAAAATATATTCAGAAAAAACAAAAATATCAAATGTTTTATATCTCATTGTAAAGGGAATTTCACAGGCTACAATATGGTAGCAAACTTATTGTACCTTAGTAATAGATTTTTTCGAGAAAAAAATCCGTTAAAAAAAAATTTTATAAAGAAATGTTTTTTTCGCTGAAAACTTTTTATTAGTACATCTTACGTATCTAATGTTGCACATCAAAAGAAAGGTATGAAAAATACCTTTCGTTTGATATCCATATGGTGTAAATAAGTTGGAGATTAATTGAGTTTTTTTGATAAAAACTTTGAACTTTGATGCCGAGCCACGCCTTTTATGGGCGTTTCCCAGGCAAAATTTTTAGTTTGTTAGATGCAGGAGCCAACCCTCTATATAAAAGCATACTCATTTATTTTTTCACGAGGGTTCGCTATACTGTTTTTATGCCTCGACGAAAGTGGGGTTTTTGGGACATTTTTGTCGAAAACACAGTTTGAATGTATTTTTTATGGATTGGTGTCTTAACCCTTATTCTCATACCCGGGTACCCGGGTGCCCACTGCGATGTATTTTCGTGAAAAAAACTGACAAATAATGAAAATTTTTTTTTTACCTTCCGGATCCTCGTTATTTAGGTGAAAAGCGAACAAATCATATATTTAAAAAATTTTGTTTTCTATATTGAAAACTTAAAAATTTCATGAAATGGGTACCCGGGTACCCCGGGTGCCAAACGACGTTAGTAAGTTTGGGTATGAGAATAAGGGTTAAGCTAATTTGTTGGTCGTTAAAATATCTACAAACTTGCCGAGGACAGTAAAGCGATATTCGGAACGATTTAGGACCTATTAGCGTATAAACGTTCGAAGACTTAAGCGACAAACTCGACTAAAATCAGCAAACTTCAAAGTCGGATTTATCTTAAACTAGAGCCAATCCAGCCAAACGGCTGGTGGATCTCAACTCAGTATACCTATAGAAAAGTCCTCTGTAGGTCCCCCCATGTCTGAATTTTTGAGGGTAAATTTCACGCACGTGTAATTAATTTGATTATTCGTCTGCAATTTCTTAGTTAGCGTTTATGCCCCAAACACATTGACTACGACAGCGACACATCTGTCAAAATATAACCACAACATTCCTATGAACGACATATAACAGTTGTACTGTTTGTAGCCGCTTTTATTGTAATCAAATAGTTGACTATACGGCCACAGTTGAAATCGACACCATCTTGTAGAGCTGTGGCTCTTTCGCTGCTGTCTTCAATGTGTTTGGGCCATTACAGAAGGTTTTATGCAACTTTAACCCAAAAATAACAGATAAGAGACGTCAGAAAGTTTTTCAGAAAGCTTCTTTAGGCAATAGAAGTTAGGTGCCAAAGGTTTGAGTACAGTACAAACAGCTGGCCTGAGGAATGCCTATTGTGAGTTCTTTTTTAGGTAAAAGAATATCCAACTATCTCTGCTAGAATTTCTTACAAGTTCCTATGTAATTTTTTCGATTTGTAATTCTTATTATATCTGAGATTTACAATTAATGGAATTTAAATATTTATTTGGTAGATTTGGGATCTTATGCAAAACAAATTCTTTTCTGTACTAGAAAAATTCTGAATATATCAATTAAAAAATTTTCAGTTTGAAAAAAAGTGATAAATTTAAAGTGTGACTTCTGCTTGTTCAATTTTGCATTGGTTCGAAAGTGGCTGGAACCGCTTTGTCGTTAAAAAACAACAATCGTTTCCATAAAGTCAGCAGAAACGAGCAATTTTTGATTGATAATGACGGCTTAAACGGCTCGTTCATAAGGCTGGGCATATGTATGAATCTACATACACACATACATATAAATATATATGCATCAATCTTGAATGATTACATGTAAATGTATTGCACCCCAACTGTTGAGTTTTTAGTCAAGTTGATTTACTAAATTGTTGCCATACTAAGAGTTGCCATAAGTAAAGCACAAGTCACCACCGCCAGCAGCAAAGCCCCCAACCCACAGCTCACTACTCACTATTCATTCTTCACTGCTCTCTGCCTACTGGCGCACATGAGTTTTCAGGTAAAAATTTATTTTTACAAATATTTGCACACTTGAGGTGATCAATCAGCGCCACTGGTGAATGCATATAAATCGCGTCAAAATGAATTTGCAAATGTTTAATTGATTTCAAAAAATTGAAGTAAACATTTTATTTCTTTTTTAAAGTCACATTTTACCACATCAAATGCTGTCAACTGGTGCTTAAAAAAATGAATTAAAATCGAATTTTTTTTTTGAGTAGCCTTTTTGGTGTTTTAGGTATTTAAATTTTAATTGATTGCAACTGCTCGGCTCAAGGTTGACCTGGCGCACTGTGCAAATGCAGAAATGCAGCCAACTGCACTTTTCATTTGGGCCAACACTAAAAAAAATGTAAATAAAATAAAAATGAAAAAAAATTCATAAAACCAAAACTTCAACTAAAACTTGTTTCTGTAAGTGTGGAGCGGCAACTGGCTGCTTTGCGGCTGGTGCGTGCAACGTTTGCGCCGTTCAACGTTCAACGTTCACCGTTCGTCGTTCGTCGTTGTCTGCTGGCTGTGGCTGTCACAGTTAGACAAAATGCTTCAGCTCCCGCTGCTGCGGCTGCTGGTCTTCATTTCGTTGGTGCGCGTTCTTTCGCTTTTATTCTTCTCCGCTGCCGTCGCTGCAGTCGACCAGCACATTTGTGGTGATTAAGTAAATGGAAAATGATTATTGAAATGTGCCCATAAAGTAGAAAGCAGCACCGCATGGCAGCGCACGTTTGTAGTTGCATATGTGAGTAGCACACACACACACACATACACACGCACACAAGCGGAGAGTCATGCAGTCCCACTTGCACATACAAAATTTATGAAGCTGCACGCGGCCTGCATTGTCGAGGAATTATGAACAACACCACCAACACCGGCTGCCGCTGTGTAATCGTTGTGATTATTAATTGACGTGATGCTAGAGCCATTAATTAGAAATTGCTTTCTAATGCCAACAACAAATATTATTATAATTTCGTATTTTGATTTGGTGCAGATTTGTGGCCAATGTTGAATGCTCAAGTCTTGATATATCTTAACGATAAACAGACAAGTTGTCACACATGTATGGAGCTCCACCATTTAATGCTTTCAAGTCCAATTTGATGTTGTTTTTAAAAGGTTTTGCTTATTCATGCTTAGGAGTTTTTCTAAAAATTAATCAAAGCCAATAAAAAAGCCCATAAAAAAATTCAGATAAAATCATACTCAAACCTCTGAAATGCCCGTAGAAACCAAAAGCTCATTTAGGTTTGCTTCACTGTTCACATTTCTTATGCTTATGGCGTTGTTTTCTTTAATTTGCTCACATTAAAAAGCGCAGCGCATTGCATTGCAGTTGGCAACCCTTTTAACTTGAATGCATCGCTTTGCATTTGGGTTTTTGAGTTTTTTTTTAATTTTGCAAATATTAACTTAAATGAATTTATCATTATGACATGCATTTACATTTTCGCACGGTATGTGGTAAATTGAAAAACAGGCGCAGATGCCGATCCAAAGAGGACTTCAGGCGCACTAAAGCGAATGCAAAATCAAGGAGTTGATTCGGTTGGTGTTGCGTTGTAGTTGTTGTGATGGTGTTGGCTCTTAATCGCCAAGCGGCGTTGCCATTTGGGTTAATGGAATCGCAGTGACAAATGCAAGTTGAGGTTGTGGCGTTTTGTATTTCGAGACCTGATTACAGTTTAGCTCATCTTTGGCTGTGTGGAGTAAGATACAATCAATGTAAATATGCATTTTTGGACAAGAAGAAAAGAGGTTGAAGCAGATAGCAGACAGTGAAACTTGGTGATATTAGCAGAACTAGTGGAGACTTTATGGCGACATAGAAAAAAGAAAAGTCTCTGAAAAATTTTTGTATTTTTTTTAAGATTAAATAGCAGACACTTTCAGAACCAATGATTTTAAGTTTAAAAATAGTAAAGAACATTTTAGTTTTTTGCAAAAATCTGACTACATTTTGTGGATTAAAAAGTCTAAGAATAACCATGCCTCAATTTCAAATTTTATTTCTGCAGAAGTTTGACGAACACAGCAAAAGTAGTCTGGTGACATGTTTTTCGCAAAAGTCTGACTATATTCTAATTTTCTAAAACAGAAACAAAATTTTTAAGTCTAACAATGCCTCAATCTAAAATTTTATTCAAACAAAATCTTTGACGAACACAGAAGATGCAGTTTGAACGACTGACTAAATTTTGTTTGGAACAGAAAAAAAAAATTTAAGTATAACAATGCCTCAATCCCAAATTTAATTCGAACACATTTTTTTATTTAAATCTAACTAAATTTGGTGCAAGAGAAAAAATTTCTAAGAATAACGATGCCTCAATCTCAAATTTTATTCAAGCAGAAGCCTGACGAACACAGAAAAAGTAGTCTATGCGACATGTTTTTCGCAAAAATCTGATTTAATTCTAATTTTATGAAACAGAAAAAAAATTTTAAGTATAACAATGCCTCAATCTAAAATTTTATTCAAACAAAATCTTTGACGAATACAGAAGATGCAGTCTGAACGATTTTGTTTGGAGCAGAAAAAAAAATTCTAAGAACAACGATGCCTCAATCTTAAATTTTATTCAAACAAAATCTTTGACGAGCAAAGAAGCAAAATGCCTCAATCTCAAATTTTATTCGAACATAAGCTTTGACGAACACAGAAGAAGTAGTCTGAGCGACATATTTTTCCCAAAAATTTTACTAAACTCAAACTTTTAAGAACAACAATGCTTCAGTCTCAAACTTTATTCGAAAACAAAGCTTAGACGAACACAGAAGAAGTAGTCTGAGTGACTGACTAAATTTTGTAGAACCGAAAAAAAACTTCTAACAACAACAATGCCTCAATCTCAAATTTTATTCAAACAAAATCTTTGACGAGCAAAGAAGCAAAATGCCTCAATATCAAATATTATTCGAACAGAAGCTTTGACGAACACAGAAGAAATAGTCTGAGCGACATATTTTTCCCAAAAATTTTACTAAACTCAAACTTCTAAGAACAACAATGCTTCAGTCTCAAACTTTATTCGAAAACAAAGCTTTGACGAACACAGAAGAAGTAGTCTGAGTGATTGACTAAATTTTGTGGAACCGAAAACAAACTTCTAAGAACAACGATGCCTCAATCTCAAACTGTATTTTCTATTTATTATTTAAGATATAATCTTTGCGTCATAGTTTTCGTAAAAATTTGACTCTTTAAATTTTGTGGAGCAGAAAAAAACCTTCTTGACAAACATACAAGAAATATCTTCATAATCTTCTCTTCAGTGCATTGCTTGATAAACCCTTTTCATATGCTTTTCATATCCTTTGGGCAGAATGATGAAATCACAAACCACTTTTTGTTAGGTTTGATGCATTTACCACTGATGCGTTGAGAAACGACCATCTTAGCACCACAAGATCTACTCAAATTTCTTCGCAGGTCGAGTAGGTTTAAAGCAAATAAGCAGAACACTCTCTTTGCGCTGGCTGGAAAAAACCAGACGGCTGCCTGCATCTATTCCTGAATAAAAAGGAGAAAGAAATTCAAAAAGCAATCCAAGTACATCTAAGGCGATCCAATGTGACTTCAGATGGCTTTTAACCTAAAATTACACCAAATCAAAAAAACAGTTAGAAGTGTTTCAGACGATTTAATCGAAGACTCACTAAAAAGCGTTTTCTTTAATTTTGACATCCAAGTCTTTCTTTAGAGTTTGAAATAGATATAAGTAGCTTCCCTCAAATTTAAGATCCAGGAAGATATTTGGAGAATTCTTTTTTATTGGCCATGCTTTCATTTTCAGGAAGATTTTGAAGATATGACACTTTTTCTTGTGATTCATTGCACTAACCTCAGGCACTGCAGTCAGATAACAAACCTGGTAAAATTTCCTTTTAAACTTAAGATCCAGGAAGATCTTGGAATATTTGATGAATTTTTAAATTTTTAAATCTGATATACAAGTCTTTCTTAAGAGTTTGCGATATAGGTAGGTATGTAGCTTTTCTCAAACTTAAAATCCAGTAAAAGTTTTGGGATATTTGGAAAATGCTTTTTCTCAAAATGCTTTCACAAAAAACTTCTTTAATTTTTTCACTAAGATCTTGAAGCCATGACAGTTTTTATTTACCTTCCCTACCCTAACCTCAAACACAGCAATTGGATGACCAGACTGATTGACTTTTCTATTCAATTTAAAATTCAAAAGGATCTTGGATTATTTGGAGGACATTTTTTCATCAGCCATAACTAAAGAAAATGCTTTAATTTTTTCAGTTTTTCTTTTGATTCATTGCCCTAACCTCAAACACAGCAATTGGATGACCAGCCTGATTGACTTTCCTATTCAATTTAAGATCCAAAAGGATCTTAGAATATTTGGAGGACATTTTTTCATCAGCCATGATCACTTTTCTCTTTTCTGTAAAATTTTGAGGCCATGACGCTTTTTCTAATGATTGATTGCACCTCCGTCAGGCACAGCAGTCAAATATCAAACCTGGTTGACTTTCCTATAAAATTTAAGATCCCGAAGAATCACGGAATATTTGATGAGCGCTTTTTCATTGGCCACAAGAAAATTATTTATTTAAAATTATTTATTTTTTAAATTTTTTAGTGAGGTTTTGAGGCTCTTTTTCTTGTGATACATTGCACTAACCTCAGGCACTGCAGTCAGATAACCAACTGGGTTAACTTTCCTGCTAAATTTGAGATCCTAGAAGATTTTGGAATATTTGATGAATGTTTTTTCATTGGTCAGAAGAAAGTGATATAATTTTTTCAGTGAGGTTTTGAAGCCATGACATTTTTTCTGGTGATTCATTGCACTAATTTCAGGCACTTCAGTTAGACGACCAACCTGATTCACTTTCCTGTCTACCTATATACGTCATATTCAATTCAAATATTCAATTATTGTTCTGCACAATGATCTGATGAGCAAAGTCTGAAAAATTGTCACTGTCTTTTGTACATATAACATAATTCTGTATGTGTTGTTGTTGTTGCTACCAATGAAACTCAGCAACAATAAAAATTTAATACACTGTGATCACTCAACTGATATCGCTGCATTCATTTAAAATGTCATCTGTCATTTTGTGGCTTAATGCCATTTCCTTTAAATTAACCTGAATCAGACGTTTCCATAAATGATGGTTCGTTGGTCAACGATATTGTCAACATTCCAACACACAATAATAATCATAAATACCCAAAATCACCGAAGCACATTTTAGCAGCAAGTTAAATGAGATTTTACGTAACTGTTCATTCGTACAATCGAATTGCTTTGTTTTTTACATTTTATAGTCAGATTTGATTTTGATGTTTTGCTTTGTGATGTGCGCACAAGTTCCATTAAGCGGCGCCTTTTTTCGATTATATGACATTTTCAATCTTTTGTTTTTTGTTATGACTTATACAAAATTTATTACTTCTGGTGCTCAATGCAGTCAGCTGCTGCTGCTGCCGGAGCGATTTTCACCTTGACAGCATTTAAAAACATGCAGCAGCATACAGGTTGAAGTAAGCGCGAGGACGCGACCGTATCAGCGGCCACACGATCATCGTCGTGCTGGAATCATTATCGCCGTCATCGGGCATGAAGAGCCCCAGCAGCCGGCGCAGAAATTAAGCAGTTCATTTGTCTTGCCCGCAATATTGACCGTTTCAATTTTAATCAATGACTAAGCCATCATTCATTGCCACATCATTTATCTTATTTTGCTTTCAAGTTGTCGCTCTGCTCTTTCCGTTTGTTGTTTTTGGGCATCGTTTGGCCTTCCAACGGCGCGGGTTATAATTCAGCGTTGACTGGCCTTTGTGGATTTTCGAAATGTAATTAGCAAAAGATTACTAAAATGTTTACATTTTTAATTGATATGGGAAATTGACTATTGGAATTTGCATACCAAAATTTTGAAACATCTATTTCTCATGTTCAGCATTAATTTAACGATTTTTTGCATTGGCTGCTTTTTGCTGAAAAAATGTCTAACGTGTGATGAATACTTAAAGTTGGTTCAACATGTTTTTATATAAATACACCGTGCGACAAAAATTAAAAAAATTTTTCACACTGGAAAAAATCCATATGGGCGTGAAACTAGAGACCAAACATAGTAATACTGCGTACTTAGTTTTTTCATTTCTACATCCTTTGTCCTTTTAAAAGGACTTCAAAATTTTGAAGGGGATACAAAATAAAAAAAATATAAAAAATAGTTAACCTCGTTAGAATATGGCGATATGTATATCAAATGAAGGAGGAAAGTCTCAAGAATTTAAATAAAACTATTTTTTTATATATTTGTAAAAAAGGATATGAAAAAGGTCCTTTGAAAATTTTAGTCCTTTATATCCTTGAAAATTTACATCGAATTTTCTTGAAAAGTAAGTATGTTAAAACTTAAAATCTCCTTGATCACGTGTCAAAATTTCATTATTTTCGCTTCATTGATTTTGTATCTTTTTATTATTTAAAATGCTGATACTCAAATAAATTAGAATTTTTGTACTTCATTAGACTTGCAGCTTCCGCCTTTTTTTAATAACTTTCGAACCAATAAAATTAGATTAATAAAATTTTGACATGTGATCAAGAAGATTTCGGATTTTAACATACTTACTTTTCAAGAAAATTCGTTATAAATTTTCAAGGATATAAAGGATTAAAATTTTCAAAGGACCTTTTTCATATCCTTTTTTTTACAAATAGATAAAACATCAGTTTTATTTAAATTCTTGAGCCTTTCCTCTTTCATCTGATATACATATCGCCATATTCTAACGTGGTTAAGTATTTTTTATATTTTTATATTTTTTATCCCCTTCAAAATTTTGAAGTCCTTTTAAAAGGACAAAGGATGTAGAAATGAAAAAACTGAGTACGCAGTATTAATATATTTGGTCTCTAGTTTCATGCACATATGGATTTTTCCCAGTGTGAAAAATGCTGTCGCACGGTGATATCAATGGAAAATTTTTCGTGTTAATTGTTGTGTAAAGTTTTAAATTTTAAGAGCTTAAATTTCGCAAGTTTCAGTTAAATAGCTTAAATCTTTAAGTATTTTTAAATTTCAAAAATGTTTATGCATAGATAAAAACCAATAACTATTGAAGAAAAACTTCAAAAGTTAACACCCAAATAAATTTCAACACTCGTATTGTATATAAAAATAAAAATTCTTGACACCATTTTAAACAAAACAAATCAAATTCTTTGACTGTTAGTAGTTTTAAACTTCTATGTTGTTTTGGTTATTTCTTTCGTACATAACTCACGCAGTCTTCTAACAGTGAATTAATGCGCCAATCAACAAGCTTTTGTTCAGTTGAAAGCCAACCAGGCGGCAACTTGACTCGCTATTTCTCTTCAGCATGTATACAATATTGTTTTATGAAATTTCAGAACCCTTCACAACAACAAACATGCACCCACCATAGTCTGAGAAGATGACACGCCACATTTATAATTTATGCAAATTTTTTGAATGCGCTCATTTATTAGTTTAACACTCGACGGAACACTGAAAGAATTCCAAATGGCTCCAAGTTTTTCGTATTTTGGGTCAGTAATAGATTTAAATTTTGTTTTATGTTGTTTTCCTATTCTTCTTTCTTGTTGTGCATTAATATTAATTGTGTGGCAATTAATTTCGCTTTTAATTTGATGGGAACTTTATGCCTTTATTTCAAAGCTTTTTAACATATTAAATTTTGGGCCGGAAATTTGGTGCCTTGGCTTTATGACGAGTCAGATGGGCGTAGTTTCATGGGTGTAGGTGTAAGGTTGGTGTTATTAATATTACAAATTAATATTAATTATCGAGCTGAAAGAAAATTTAAATTTTGTTGTTGTTGTTGTTATTTTGTGAAAGTTGAATTTTTTAATGTGTCAATGTGGTTGGTGTGGGTGTTGTGTGAAATAAAAAGTCTAGCTTTTGAACACTCAAAAGGGAAAATCAATTAATTTCCATCTAAAGAAAGTTGTTTAAGTTTTATTTTGTGGATAATACGGCATAAATTAAAAAAAATATAAGCTTGCAACGATCTACTCAATGAAAAATGCGTTAAGGGTTTCCCTTGATTGCAAATCTTCAAATCTTATTCAAAGAATCTCTTTCTTTGGTGATCTTCTTCTAAATAGTTTACTTGTTTTGAGAATCTTCTGCCTCTAAAAACCGCAAATGTTCTAAAAAAAAGAAGAAGAAGAAGCAAATCTTCAAATCTTATTCAAAGAATTTCTTTCTTTGGTGATCTTCTTCTAAATAGTTTACTTGATTTGAGAATCTTCTGCCTCTAAAAACCGCAAATGTTCTAAAAAAAAGAAGAAGAAGCAAATCTTCAAATTATATTCAAAGAATCTCTTTCTTTGGTGATCTTCTAAATAGTTTACTTGTTTTGAGAATCTTCTGCCTCTAAAAACCGCAAATTTACTAAAAAAAAGAACTTTTGTAATTTTCTCAGGTTTGCCTCATTTGAAAATTTTTTTCCATTTGTGAACCTTTCTCTTCATTTGATCTCCCACAGCAAAGGATTTCCGTTCCCTAAGGATCTTCTTCAAAGAATCGTTTTCTTTGAGCTTTTCTTTTTTGTGTAAATCTCATTTATGATGATTTTATTTATTTTTTTTTGAGGATCTCCTCTTCTGATGATTTGCACTTTTACAGATTTTTTTCTCAAGATTTCTTTTTTGGAGAACCTATCTTCAGAGGATCTCTTCTTTTAGGATCTCCTTTTCCGACCATCTTCTTCTTGAGAATTACCTTCTCTTGAGAAAATTTTCCTCCTGAAGTTCTCCTCTTTTAAAGATTTTGCTTTTCTGATGATCTTCTTCATGAAGATTTCTTTCTTTTGAGCTGCTCTTCTTCTTCCGACAAACTCCTTTTCCGTGAATCTTTTTCTTTCTTTAAACTTTTTATACTGAACATTTCTTCTTCTGAGAATACTTTTTTTCTGAAAATCTTCTTTTCAGGGTCTCTTTCTTCTGACAATCTTCTTCTGACGTTTTCTTTTTTTGAGAAACTCTTTCTCTTGATTTTTACTGTTATGAAATTCTTGTTCCTCTGATGATCTTATTTTTGAGGATTTTTTTCTTTTTAGCAACTTTTCCTCTTCCGACAAACTCCTTTTCCGAGGATCTTCTTCCTTGTATAAACTTTTTCTACTGAAGATTTCTTCCTCTGAGGATATTTTTCTTCTGACAATCTTCTTTTCAGGATTTTTTACTCTGACAATCTTCTTCTGACGGTTTATTTTTTTTTTAGCACTTTTTCTCCTGACGATCGAGTATTCTTTTCATTCTGATGATCTTATTTTTGAGAAATTTTTTTCTTTTAGCAATTTTCCTTCTTTCGACCATCTCCATTTCTGACAATCTTCTTTTGAGAAACTTTGTTAACTGAAAATTTCCTCTTCTCAGAACCTTTTTCCTTTGACAATCTTCGTCCGAGGAGTTTTTTTTTTGGAGCAACTTTTTCCTCTGAGGATGTCTTCTATTGAGGATCTATTATTCAACAGAACAATCTCATGATTTGTGGATTTTCTTATATTCAGAAACTTTTTTTCCCAAAAACCTTCTGAGATTTTCTTCTCCTGAGCATCTTCTTTTACTGGGATATTGATTTTCTATGAATCTTCTTTTGATTATGTTCTTTTGCTGATGTTCCTCCCTTTATAAAAAAATTTTCTCTTGAAGATCGGAATATTTGAGTTCTGAGGGAGGATCTTCTTTTAATTCTTTTCTAATTCTATTTTCAGAATTTCTTTACTGAAGAGAGTTTTTATCAAAAACTGACTATTTTCTAACGATTTCTTCTTTTCGGTTCATCTTCACTTTTAAAACTTCTGAAATATCTTCTTATGATCTTCATTCTAAAAATTTCCCTACTAAAACTCGTTTTCTCTGAAGGTTTATTATTTTCTAAGTATTTTCTTAGAAATTTTCTAATGATCTTCATTCTGAAAATTTTCTTAAAATATTTTCTAAGCATTTTCTTCTCTCTTCGGTTCTTCGGTCTCCGCAACTTCTAGAACATCTGCTACCAATCTTCATTCTCAAAATTTCTTTAATAAAGTTCGTTATCTTCGAAAGCATATTATTTTTTTTAAGATTTTCTGATGATCTTCATTCTAAAAATTGCTTTAATCAAGATATTTTCCTCTTTCTTCAGCTCTTCTTTGTCTCCGCAAATTCTAGAACATCTTCTGAAGTTCGTTATCATCGAAAACATATTATTTTTTTTAAGATTTTCTGATGATCTTCATTCTAAAAATTGCTTTACTCAAGATATTTTCCTCTTTCTTCGGCTCTTCTTTGTCTCCGCAACTTCTAGAACATCTTCTGATGATCTTCATTTTGAAAATTTCTCTACTAAAAGTAATTTTCATCGAAGGTTCATTATTTTCTAAGTATCTTCTTTTTCGGTTGTTCATCGCTTTTGCAACTTTTAAAAGATCTTTTGACGATCTTCATTTTTTAGATTTCATTACTAAAGATATTTCCTAAGCATCCTCTTCTTTTTTCGGTTCTTCTTTACTTTCTCAACTTCCAAAAATTATTCTGCTGATCTTCTCTATGCGATTTTTTCTACTGAAGATTTTTTTATCAGATGCTCTATTTTCTATTTTCTTCTTTTCTCGGTTCTTCGATTTTACAACTTCCCAAACGTATTATTTTTCTCTCCAAAGACACTTAAATGTAACATTAGGAAATAGGAACAACTTTTACTTTTCTCGTTTTCCTCCAATGCAACCAAAAACCTTTCACAATTTCCGCCTTCTGTGCTCCAAAAGTGTTGTCACACAAATTTTACATATCAAACAAATTGCTTACAAATTGCCGCAACTGTAGCATAAAATGCAACAACAATGACAATGAGCGGAAAGATGCTGAAGAAGAATGCAATTTAACTGCAAATAAAATTCCAACTGACACTTGATGTGGCAGGTAGGCAGGCCAACAAAATTTGAAAGCAACAAAACATGCACACGCACACTTATGCATTCATACACACACTGATGCATACATACATATGTGAGTAACAATCTATGTAGACATAATACAATTATGTATGTAAACCCACATCTATATACATGGGTATGTTTGCCTACATCGCCACACACACACACACACACACACAGAATCAGTTTCAACTGGTTGCAGTCGCATTTCGTGACACAGAACACAGTTATTTGCAGTAAAAAAATAAAAACAAAAAACCTGCAGCAAAAATTCAACCCAAACTTACAACCAAAACAACAACAACAACAACCGATATCACTATCGAAATGCATGAAATTTAAATTCGTTACAATTGCTGCGGTTGTCGCTGCACTAAAGAAACAAACAAAATATTGCCACAACAATAACAATAACAACAGCTGACTGTCTGTCCTTCTATTCTTTTTCCAGTTTTGTTGCTGCTGCTGCTGCATGTTTTGGTCGTTTCTTGCGCTTTCGGGCGGCCTTCTTCATTTCCGTGTGTGTGTGTGTGTGTTTGCCTTTTATTGTCTCCACTTCACTTGAAAGTCCTCAATGTCAATAAAATTCGGCTTTATCAGTTTGACAAGACCAAAACACACTTACCCCCCTTCCCCCTCCCCCTTTCATTTCCTGCACCCAGCCACACATGGCTTGATTTGTGAGTTTGTGTTTGTGTGTGTGTGTGTGTGTGCGACATGTGATTGCGATATTTTATGGCATTTAATTTCAATGCTCTTTGCCTTGACTTGGCATAGTCGGTTTGACTGTGTGGCTGTGTGTTTGTGTTCCATAGTACCGTTGCCTCATTACGATAGGCACTGCGGATAAGCTGACCGAATTGGTTTAAAGTTACGACACTGGCGGCGACAATGCGTTTGCTCGACGCTGTGCGGTGTCTTTGCTGCCTGCAACCGATTTTCGGGGGTAATGAATTATGTTGTCCCAACTTGCAGCGCTCTCGATCGCTGTTCGGTCTGTGCGTGTGTGGGCAGCATGTGATGGCTTTAGTTCGGGCCTTTTTTCTTGTTGTTGTTGCTTTTGATTTTCAATATTTTATTGCACATTTCAAAATAATCACAAACTGATAAATACGCGTTGTTTCCTTATGAGTTCGGCAGATTCGTCATTGGCGGCACAAAAGGCAACTTTATCAAATTTATGAATGTTTCTCGTGCGTTGCTCTGGCGTCGGAAATTTTTGTTTTGCTTTTATATCTCTGTCTCTGCTGTATGAGTAGGGGAGCAGTGAACTAAAATCATAAAAAAATTAAAAAAAAATGTTTATGCTTTTCCTGTGAAACTGGCACATGCGTGGATCGAAGATTGAACAGTTACGTCAAAACATGGCTAAGCTTAATATTCCTCTTTCAAACTAAAGAAGAGTCTAGAACAGCGCTGTCCTACTGTGCAGGATCACTTATAGGTTGACTGATTTCCAAATTACTGAGTAAGCTTCGTACTCATAGAAACTCCCTTCATGAAACTAACCTAAGATGGGTTGAAGACAACACAGAATTTACTGTCAACCTTAAACTTACACATTTTTTTTTAGAAAACGTCTTTTACTAGGTCAAGGTTAGGTTAGAGATATGTTAGAGAAGGGGATGTTAAGTCCATTGTGTTTCCCTTTATTTAACTTCTCTCACCAAAAAAGGATCAAAAGAGAACCATGCTTGGTGTTTGACGGGTTTCTGTATAATTGGTATTCAAACGAGAAAATTAGATTTGCTTTCGAATTACTTCTGTCGTAGCTGTATGAACGAGAGAAAGGAAGAAACCCTACTTTATTGTCTATGCACTTGTCCTGGATTACCTAAAAGAAGAAAGGCTCACCGGAGCAACTTCTTCTTGGACAATCTTAGGATTTTAGCTGATAGGATTATTCACAGTCTACAAGTCTTCGTAAGGAACTCAAACGTGTTCACTGATTGAGCGGTTTTAAGTTCGATTGATTATGGTATAGCAATGGGCCTTATTGACCTTAGTGGGCTCCGACTTGAAGCAGCTACTTCTAGCCATCTACCTGCTGTTCTATTTTGTGTTGCTTTACTTTTTTTACATATACTTTATTGAAGGATTAAAAATCTGAATATGGAGATCATCGAAGAATTTCAATCAATTTTACAGCCAAATAACATTGCTGGAGACATTTGCCAGAGTAACTTTAGATCATAGACAAGTAACGACAACTAAGTTGCTATGGTGGTGAATTTGATTAAAAATTTGTTTTTAAATTTTAATGTTTACATTTTTGAGAACTCCCTCTAAAAACTTCAACTCAATACACAGTGATTCGTTCCATAGACAAAATTCAAAAAATGTATAGTCTCAGAATTTAACGATTTTGATGTCATTTGAAAGGTAAAACTCCGACTAAGAAAACCCTAAAAAATCTGTGCAAAAAATTAATTAGTGAAGTTGAAACTTTTTTCACGAAAAATTGTAAACACATATTTTCTGTTTTTTAGTCTATTAAGTAAAAAAAATTGTAAAATTACATGGTAACCAAGAAGTTGCTAAAACTTTCAATACAGATTAAGAAATGATGTGTCCATTTTCGCTTTCAATATTTTCTCAAAATTTGCAAAGCTGAGGCTTTTACTTCACTTTTAATTTGAAATATTTTTCTAAATTAAAAATCTGAAAATTGGCAAAACTTAGAGGAAAATATCTAAAAAGTATGTGAAAGTATGTTCCTGGATTTTTTTAATTTTAAGAAGAATTCTTTCTTTGTCGGATAATGTAATTAAATCCTCCGATATCTTCCGATCTCAGAAAATAATTCAATTTGAAAAGTTGTCCAAACACCTATTTTTCGACAAAATTTATTTTATTTATCCCTAAAAGTATGCAATCAGCATGAAAAATTTAGAAAACTGCACAAATGCAAAACATACGTCTATTATTATCATTTTTATTGCAAAACTAAAAGGTTCTAAGACAATTTCTGGTACTCTTCGCAATTATAAATGTTGACGTTACGGATTAAATGTCAAATCTGACAGATCTAGCCAACACACTTGGTGCTATAGCTCTCCAAAAATGATGAAATTTGCAAATTTAAGTCTCAAGCATTGCCAAACTACCAGAGTTTAAGAAAAACCAAATGGGGAGTTCAATTCAGCAGACCATGATTAACTAGTATACCAAATTTTATGAAGAACGGACCACTCCTTATAATTTTGTCCCGTGGTTGTATGGAGTCGAATCACTGTGCAATATCTCAATTCCAAGTGCTTCAACTCTTACTTAGAATGTCGGACCCTAAAAGAAACTCAATTCCATTTTCTGAGTTTTTTACTACTGACAGTCTCTACAAGAAAATATTTTTTCAAGTTTTCGTTAGGTTTTCATTTATAAAACTAATCGATGCCTTTTTAACGCAGAATATTTTCTTCTTAATCAAAATCACTTTCATCTATTTATAAAAGTCGTTGAATCCTTTTGAGTGGATAATATTTCAATATTTAACCCTTTCCACCCCAAACTTGCCTGAGAGTCATCTTATAGCAAAAGCGAAAAACGATTGATTTATGGGTTTAATTTAAGTAGGCACCAACAAATTAATATTTTTAGAAGTGAATTCAAAGCAAATGACAAAAATTTTACTCTTATCCCCAAAATAATTTCTAATAATTTGCAGCGATATCAGGGAAAGTTTGTGTTCTAATTGAAGTCTACGAATTGGGCGCGTTTGATGAAGACCCTGTTTCTTTAATAATGATTAAATAAAATCAAAAAGTAATCAAAATAATTTTGTATTTTTCCATAAATATTAAATAATTTTTCTGTAATTAAAAAGTATTGATACAAAATTTATTTAACCTGTTTTAAGCTAAAATTGTTCAAAAGTAAACTAGCTCTAGAACTCTAATAAAGAGGCGTGGCGACTTCAAATGTCGTATGCACACTTCTTAGGCAAATGTTTCATGATTTAAATACCAAAAAATAATATCGATACAAAGGGTAACATTCGGGGTTGAAAGGCTTAAATTTTTTTTTCAATTTTAATGTCTAAGTCCATGGGAACATTCTTTAAAAATTGCAAGTCAATATCTCAATTTCAAGTGCTTCAACTTTTACTTAGAATGTGAGACCCAACAGTGGGTTGTCTGAAAAAAAAAACAAATCGATTTCTTGAGTTTTTAACTATTGACAGCCTCTACAAAAAAAAGTTTTTCAGGTTTTCGTTAGTTTGTCGTCTATAAAACTAGTCGAATCCTTTTGAGACCATAAATGGTTAAGGTCCAGTTTCCTCCAATTATTTTTAACCAACTCTGACTGGCTACAAAATCTTATAATCACTCAAAGGTTTGACTTTCCTATTGCTAATTCTTGGAAATATTAAAAAAAAACCAGCGTCACTCGACTTCAACTTCAAAGTTTCATTCGTTACATGAATCCTTGTCGCCGCACTTATTGGGCGATGGCTGGCAAGAGTTTTCGCCACAGCTGCCAATGATGTCCGAGCTGCCGCAATGGCGTAATGCCGCAGACATTGTACACAGTGCACTGTACTTGCCGCCGTAATTATGTAAAATATATGAGCACTTTTTACGTGCAACATATACGATGCCGCTCAAATTCAGCCGGCGGCAGCATGGAAAGCGCTTTTAAATAAATTTTATTCAGCAGCATCGCTTAAAAACGTAAAATTTTTAAAATGTCTTTCACACGAAATCACAAACGCACACACACAGACACACACACAGACATATGAGATATGCGACGCTGGCAACGAGACATTTGCTGATGCAACGTGTGGCAAGTGGAAGGACGGCTGGTTTGCATGCGTGCGTGCATAGTTGACATACCTACGCATGCAGTGCACCAGCAATGGCCATCAAAGACGGCAACAACAACAACAACAAAAACAACTCTAACAACAAGAAAAACAACAACATTAAGAACGACAACAGCAGCAGCGGCGGCAAATGAACAGCAGCCAACAGCCAGCAAAGCGCGACTGTATGGACCCTTTTAACCCCGCAGCAGCCGACGCGCCACATGGCGTTGCCATGCACTCAGCTGGAGTGGAGTGGCGGCGGTGCGTCCAAGCGAACGGCAACAGCGACAGCGCGATCTGCCAATAAAGCAAATTTATTATAATTTTAACCCTGCGGCCCATTAATACATCTTCAAAGTAAAATGCTGTGCTTGTCTGCTTATGTGCTGCTGCTGCTGCTGCTGATCATTCTTTTGCTGTTGCTTTTGTTGTTGTTGTTGGTGGCCACTGTTGCTGGCTGCTTGATCTGCTTGACTTGACTACTTTTAGTTTGCATACGCACGCGTTGATTTTATTTTCTTAAAATTTTCTCCATTTAAAATTGTTTTTTTTTACATTTTTGTAATCTTTGTTTTTTTAGTTTTATTTTTAATGCAAAAAGCTTTTTACATTTCTTGTCTGTCGCTCGCTGTTGGCTTTATTGGCTGGCATTGTTGTTGTGATTGTAGTTGTTTTTGGTGTTTTGGTATTGGTTGGCCCATGCGGCCACATTTAGCGAGCCAATACTGCGCAACAACAACAACAACAACACACAACAGCGCTAAATTTTTTTCCACTGTAATCAACATTCATATCAGCAGCAAACATTAAAAGCGCATTAGTGCGCTTGCAGCATACGCTGATAAGGCCCTTTTTGCACTAAAACAACAACTTCAATAAAAACAACAATTTCAACAAAATCACAGCAATACAAGAAGAACAAAAATGGCCGAATCGTCACGCTGAGCAGCAATGAACAGCAGCGCACAGCGCTTTGATTGAAATTGAAAAGTGCAGTTGTTTTTGTTGTTGTTTTTGTTGTATGGGTGAATATTTTTATATGGCATCTTGGCCATCGACTTACTGTACGGAACTGTGTAATTGTGTGTTTGCAGGTTAAACTATTAGCTGAATATTTGCGAGTGTATTAAAAAATTGATTTTCAGTTTCCAGATCGTTTATTTGTTTTATATTTTCATTCTGACAGAAATCACTGTTGAATGAGGAATTATTGGCTGCATTACTAATGATGTGTGCAGTTTTTTAAACCTCATGAAGTTTACTTTTAACTAGACACAAACGGACTCATGGCATCGCACAGAAGCACCTGAAGTTAACTCTTAACTCTTAAAGCAGTCTAAGGAAAGTGAAAGTGTCTATGAATTAAATATCATTACTGCAAAGATTTAAAATTGATATCCACGTGAAGCTGGAAAAAATACTAAATACAATATAAGTATATACAAAAATATGTGATTTAAAGTAGTGCACTGTATTCAAAGTAGCTGAATCTATATTACTTCTAAATACACTGAAAGCGACAGCATTTTTCACACCGTGAAAAATCCATATGTGCGTGAAACTAGAGACCAAATATAGTTATACTGCGTACTCAGTTTTTCATTTCTACATCCTTTGTCCTTTTAAAAGGACTTCAAAATTTTGAAGGGGTTAAAAAAAAATATAAGAAATACTAAACCTCGTTATAATATGGCGATATGTATATCAAATGAAAGAGGAAAGGCTCAAGAATTTAAATAAAATTAATTTTTTATCTATTTGTAAAAAAAAGATATGAAAAAGGTCCTTTGAAAATTTTAATCCTTTATATCCTCGAAAATTTATATCGAATTTTCTTGAAAAGTAACTATGTCTAAACTCAATATCTCCTTGATCACTTTATCACTTTATTGGTTTGAAAGTTATTAAAAAAAGCGGAAGCTGCAAGTCTAATGAAGTACAAAAATTCCAATTTATTTGTGTATCAGTATTTTAAATAATAAAAAGATACAAAATCAATGAAGCGACAATAATGAAATTTTGACACCTGATCAAGGAGATTTTGGGTTTTAACATACTAACTTTTCAATAAAATTCGTTATAAATTTTCGAGCATATTAAGGATTAAAATTTTCAAAGGACCTTTTTTATATCGTTTTTTTACAAATAGATATAAAATTAATTTTATTTAAATTCTTGAGCCGTTTCTCTTTCATTTGATATACATATCGCCATATTCTAACGAGGTTTAGTATTTTGTATATTTTTTTATTTTTTATCCCCTTCAAAATTTTGAAGCACTTTTAAAAGGACAAAGGATGTATAAATAAAAAACTGAGAAAGAAGTATTACTATCATTGGTCTCTAGTTTCACGCCCATATGGATTTTTTCCGGTGTGAACAATTTTTTTAATTTTTGTCGCACGGTGTTATTACTGCAAATATTTTAAATTGTTATCATTCGGAAATGTGCTTCAAACACATCGCATTTGCTGCCATTATTAACCGTAATATTTTCTTGTATATTAATATTTTCTTTATGATTCATGGATTTCTGAATTCTTTATCATCCCATATTTACCTACTAAATCTCTATAAGAATGAAATTTGCAGGCTATGTCTCGAATACGCTGAGACAGCAATACACGTGTGTTATCCAGCCTTGGCAATTAAGTAGATGGACATGTAAAAAATTCATCCAAACATTCATGCAAGAAGATCAATTCTGGACCACTTAGCATGGGGATTGTCTCACCTTGGCTAGTAGAAGGATTTGCTCTTTGGAGCAAACATTCCAGTATGGATGAATGATGAATGAGTTGTGGATCTTAAATCACAAAAATTTAGTTAATGAATGATAAAGTCATCAGACCTTTGGACGTCTTATTCCATTCCTCTAGGGGACAATAAAGGGTTCATACTGGACCATGAGTTGTGGACCTCAAAGTATAAGGATCTAGTCATGTTAGTGAGTGATAAAGTCATCAGCAAGAAGGTCTATGCCCACAGAAGGCCTCTGGACGTCTTATTTCATTCGTCTAGGGAACGATAAAGGGTTCAATTAAGTGGCCTATTGCCGAACTACCAACCCATGGGTGTTTTTAGTCGTCAGGAATTGACAGGAAAAGAAAACATTTTCACTTCTGTTAAAAACACATTTACAATGAACCTTTTTGGTCACAAAGTGTATCTACTGATTGTTGTTATAAAAAGTCAACATGTTAAAAATACCTTTTTACCGTTTTAAAAAGATGTTTAGGTCAGGACATGGTTTCGTTAAAAAAAATTTCATAATGGACCAGTTTATTGTTGTAAGCTTGGAGTGGAAAAATACAGAAAAAAAACCATAGAAAGAAGAAAGGAAAAGATAATGTAAGGGATTATTGCTTTGGAGGAAGTAAATGAAAAAAAGCCTCATTACAAGGCATACGGAAACAAAATGGTTTTTTGACTCATAACCAGGGAAAGGATTTTGTGGAAATTGCCTTTTTTGTTTGCTGCTAGATAGAGCATTTCTGATTGAAAATGAGCACGAATTAGGTCCTCCTGATTAGAAATATATCACTTTTATTTTGCCTTTTTTGCCTTAAAAAGGCAGTTTGCCTTTTCCACCCATAAATGCCTTTTTTTAGTGCATATTTTACCTATAAATGCCACAAAATGCCTTTTTCAAGATTTGTCGAGGGCCTTTTTATTTAAGTGGCAACATTGCAATTTCGTTAACTTATCGATGTTTTTACATTGATTTGATCATTCTTAAGCCGTTATTTTTTGTTGTGCAGTGGAAAATTTAAAGAAAAAAACATGCCAAAAATAAAAAAGTTCGGTTAGCGCAAAAATTTTATTTATTTTTTTGTAATACAAGTACGGCTTTTATGCTTTTATATGAGACATTAAAATATGAATTTAAAATATGTGCTTACATTTCAATTAAAATATCTTAGTTTTAGTTTTTAAACTATCTTTGAAAACCTTGATGTTCCTTTTCTTTTACAAAAAACGATGTATAAATATTGTATGTTGCATACTTCAGATGAAATAAAATTATTAAAAAATACATACCGTTTCCCCTTTTTTGGATTTTCTAGTTTTTTTTTCTTATTTTTAAATGCCTGTTTTTGCCTTTTTCACAGTTTTTAATGCCCTATTTTGCATTTTTAAACAGTTTTTAGTGCCTTTTCTGCCTTTTTGGCAGTTTTTAGTGCCTTTGCGTGCCTTTTTTGCTATTTTATTTTGCCTTTTTTATAGGTTTTTAGATCCTAAATATCCTTTCCCTGCTCATAACATTCCATGTAAAAATTAAATATGTACTCATCTCAGTAATTACGACTGGGTGACAATAAGGGTTCAAGTCAAAAGTCAAGTGTCTTACAGCCATATTGAACGTTCCAGAAACAAACTCTGGAACATCATGTCAACAGTGAATGCATGAACTAAGTTAAGTTGGTTTGGGGTAGTACCGTATTTTTTCATTTAATTTCATGTAAATATTAAGATCAATATGCCAACACAACAAGATTTTTCCAAATCTTATAATTTAATAATTAAAGAATAGCATACAGCAGTGAACTATAGTTTGCCTTAAATTATTCATGTTCAATGGGCACTAAAAAGATATCTAAAAAATAAAACAAGCCATGTCACTTGTCGACGATGCTTAAATCGTGCGATTCCCAATCAACTTCATTGCATAGTTTTGAATGTACTCGAGTATTTTCAAATAGGTTTTCAAAACCCTATCTTGTCTTTGGTCAGATAAAGTGTTAATTATTTAAATGGACCAAATGAAATATTCCTTATACCGTTTTAAAAATTCCAGTGATCATCAAGCTCGCCTATCCCTTTTTATACAGTCACCAAATAACGAGAACCATTAAAAGTTCAATAAATTTTGAATGAAAAAAACTAGTTCAGAAAAATGTAATAGTCCCAGAAGTAGAAGACGGCACAACGAGGACAAATAATTATGGCACGAAGTAGAATGCGAAAATGATGAAGAAAACGGAATATGTATACAGCATCGAGCACGCTGATAACCCTTAAATAATTTTTGCATATCAAAACATAAACTTGTCTGGCAATTTTTTAAGCTTCGTGCCTTTTGGCATGCAATACAAACACGCACACACACACTCGCACACCAACACATTTCAGGCGCATAACGTGCTGCACTTGCAACATGCTCCCTTCCACTTGGTTCATTCGTTCATACGTTCAACCGGCCGGTCGTCCATCCATCCGCGCGTCTGTGTGTCGATCTTGCTGTTTGTTTTTTTTCTTTCACTCTTTTTTGCTCATGATTTTTTTTGCTGCAAGTATTTCGAGCACACTGGGTGACGTGCTGTGGCCGCTGCAACAAACTTAAGTTGTACTCTACAATTTTGCCGCGTTGCTTGTTGTTGTTGTTGTTATTGTTGTTGGTGTTTGCGATTTTTGTGCGAAAAAAAATTGTATGCAGATTTTGTGCGATGATGCATGCCGTGAATAAATACGCGCGCGCGCAACAACACAACACACACCAACAACAGACGCGGCATCGGCAGCAGCCGTGGAAGCTGTTGCAGACAGCAGCGCGCGACAGCTAACAACATGCGGCGCAACGCGGCATGGCAGCGCTTACGTCTACGCAAACGCAACGAATTTTTATGAATTTCTGCCGAGGGCGCTAGAAATTGCTGCTTGCCGGCCGAGTGTTGTGGTGGTGTTGTTGTGCGAGCTCATGACGCGCTCAAAACTTAAACTGAAACGCAAGTTGTTGTTGGTGTTGCTGGTAGTGGCATTGGTGGTGGTAGTGATGATGATGAAGCTGCCAATGTTGTTGCCGGCACTGCCGTTGTGTTGGCTGATGATCGGCAACTGATCGATCGACACGATGGATAGATGGTTGCTGGGCCGGTTGGCTGCTTGGATGGATGGATCGATTGCTTTTGCACACACACACTCACACACCGAAATATGTGTGCAACCAAAGACAAACACACACACATACAGCGCCGGTGCACGAACGTGCTGCTTTTGCCACTTGCCACATTTTCAGCCTGCGCCATCCAGCCGTCAATGTTTATCTGCTTTTGCCTCAGCTGCGTTTTTTTCGTGCCCCCTTTGTCTGGCTCTTTTTTTGCAGTTCTTTGCAATTCGTTGATGGTGTTGTTGTTGTTGTACTGTCGCTTTTGTAGATTTCACGTTGGGTTGCTGGCCGCCATGCTGCATGCTTCAAAACAATATCTCAATAAATAATGACCGCTCATAAATAATAATCGGCAAGCAAATGTGTAATGATTTAGTTTTGTGGCACAAAGTTCTCAGGCCCGGTTCGCTGAGTGCGCGGGTCGGCTGCTGGTGCGCTCATGCACGCCGATCGACAGCGCAGCCCACAAAACACACATGAACGCCGCAAAGCGAAATAAAAAAAAAAACAAAAGCAACACATGAACTTGAAAGAGCCACAAAATAAACGCTTAAACAAATTGATTGGCAGTTAAGTTGCACGTTTGCATACATGAACGTTGCCTCATGCGCGCACAAATACAAACACCAATGCACGTTTGTGTGTGTGTGTGCATATGTGAGCAGTTACTGCGTGCGCTAGTACGCAGTCAATTAGGCACGTTTGATTTTTGTCTGCTGCAGTTGGTTGCCTACTTCATACAATATGCAAGTTTGTTGCTTAAGTCTTTCGTTGCGAACGGCCAATATTTAGAGTTTAGCTAACCATTGCTGCAAGTTTTGTATTAGATAGCAGATGAAAAAGGTTAAATTAAAATTAAAAAAAATAAAAACAAAAATTTAAGTAAAAAAGAAATAACAAAAATTTATTATTTATAAAAAATTTCTTCACATTAATGAGTTAAAATTAATTAAAAATTTAATTATTTTTTAGTAATACTTTTGAAAGTAGATTACACAACTGCAATATTTTGAAACTTGTTTTCAGTTTGATTACAAATTTTTCTTTATTTATTTGAAACATTTTTGGACAATTTTTTTTAATAATTTTTAACAAATGATTAATTTTTTTCGCAATGTGCTCAAAAACATTTACAAATCGTCGCTTTTGTCTGCTTTGTCAGACATTTTGTGAAAATATTTATAAGCCGACATAAAGTCGATCACAAAGTGTATCTATTGGTCGCCGGCATTCGATTAAAAGTGTTCAAGGTGTTTGACTTGCAACTGTCAGATTAATTGTCAGCCAAATGGACAAGAGACTTCTTGGTTTGCATATTTTTGCAGCGTCTTCAAGTTAGCAATGTGTATATGTGGCGACAAAGATTATTGAGTAAAGGATAAATATTTCAGTGAATTGAAACTAAACGATTTTATTTGTTTGATGTTTGAATTGGACATTTTTGTTAAGTAGTCAACTAAACTGTTTGCAAAATATGAAAATTCATTATACATACATTTTCAAAATGCATTTAATTTCATTAATTTGTTTTTGCCACTTTTTTTCATCCAAACCGGTTAAACTTTTGGGTTAAAAACTAACAAAAATTGTTTTTAGCAGTTAAATCTGAATATATTTAATTTGCTTGAATGTGGCATACTTTTAGGAATGGTTCTTATTTTATAATTTTGTATGTAATTTTTGTAATTTGTTTTTGAAATGAATTTTTTTCTCAGTTTTCTGTTTTTGATTTTTAAATTTATTATCGTCATAATTTTGGACTGTAAAATTTTAGTATTTTTATTATTTATTAAATTTTTTATTTTTCTCAGTTTTCTGATTATGATTAAATATTAATTTTATTACCGTCATAATTTTGGACTGTAATGTTTTATTTGAATACTACAAACCATAAAACTTAACCCTTAAATTTTACGTTTTAGGCTTCTATGTGGTTATATTAGTAATATTCCATAAGAAATATTTTAATTTTTATACTCGGACCCTGTATTTTAGAGTGTTTTTCTATGAGAGCAACAACATCGTTGTGGCTGTAATAATTACTTAAACATAAAACTTTTTACGCATAACGAAAATTTGAATATTTCTTCATTTACTTCAGCTAAAATTAAAAAAAAAAAAAAATATCTAAATTGAAAAAAATGTCAAATTAAAAAGTTCTCTAATTTTTTTGCTTCTTCTTCCTTTACTTTGTCAAGATATACCATTAAATAAACGTGTATACTTCTCTTCTTTAAACTTAAATATTCAGTTTATTAATTTCGTATTTTTCCTGAAACTTCAAACTATTCTAAAGACCAACAAAAAAATGTATTCTTGCAACCATAGCGGATGCAGACGTCCACAAAGAAGCATGTTGCCATATGGCAACAAAATAGCGACAGGGTTAAGGTACCGTCAGAATATTTTGGTGGTCACACGTGCAAGTTTTACCTTTTGGAATGAAAATAATTTCTGAAAGCACTTACTTTGCATAGTCTGACAGCACTTTTAGTTGTACTTTTTGCAATTTAACATTTTACAGCTTAACTATATTGAACCTATTAAACATACTTTTAGGAGTGTTTATTCTATAATATTATTTAGTTGTTTTTGTTTCTACATTTCAATTTTGTTTCTCCCAATTAACCTTGAACCTGTTAAATGTATGTAAAACCTGGCAAACTTTTAGAAGTAGTTTTTAATCATTTCGTTCTAATTTGAATTTTTATATATTTTTTCACTCTTGAATGCTACAACAACAAATTCACTGAGCCTTCAAAACCTCTTTAGTATTCGTGCTCTTGGCTCTTTGAATCACTTTCAGCAAATTCTTGCAGCTGAGTTGCAATTCTGCTGTTTTGCTTGTAACACGCACAATAAGATTCATAAAAGCAGCACGGCACATGCTGCCTGTGGCATGTGGCATAACTGGCTGTCTAACGTCTGCCAGCGGAAAGATTCTCCCATGCGAATGTTGCTGCGAGCGCGAGAGCACTTCCTGTATGCGTAGGCTGGGTGACAAGGGATGGGCAGTTTAATGCGCACAGCTGCCTGCCATTAGACACTCCAACAACAACAACAACACATGCCAACCAACTACAGAATTTATATTTATTTATTTTTTTTTGGTTTGCCATTTCAAATCACATGTTGCTGACATGAAATTTTTTTTGTCTCTCCTTAAAATTCCAACGCGCATTTGCTAAAAACATTGACACAAAGTCAGTTTTCTTTTATTAGCCACACACTAACACATCGAAACATGACAAGTTTGGCAACCACTCGCCTAACATTCTTCGTTCGACACTTTCTAGCAGTGCGCCAGCACGTCGGTGTGCGTGCGTGAGTTGCTATTTGACATTGGCGGCAATTTTATCCCGGAAATTTACACCTACTTCTCGTGTAAATTTCAGCTTAATGACAGACAATACGCACAGCATGCCGTGAGCGTTGCGCGACTGAGTGCCGGCGTAATGCTGATTGTTTGCGCTATTATTGATTCGACGGATTTGATTGTGGCCACACCAAAAATACCACAAATTGTACGCTGCGTCTTTGTGTGCTGGCGAGCAGCGAATTGCCAGCACATTTGGCATGTGGATGGGTGGAAATTTGTGGGCATGTGTGTGTGTGCTGTGGCGTGGGTGGTGGTCACTTTATGTTTATTTATGTGGAAATGTTCAAGAAAATTGTGTGTGCTGGGTGTAAAATGTGAGTAAATAATATTTATATGCACATAAATCGCATTGACAATGATTAGGTTTTTATTGCAAATTCCATGATCATAAAAATCTTAACAAATATGCTTAGATGATTTCTATGCAATTTAGCAAACACTCTTTAAATCATTTTTATTTTTTCGTTGTTGCAGGTAAGACGAAATTTTATTCTTATGGCTAAGCTGAAGTATTTCGCAAAGGCATTTGGTATGTAAGTGTTTAAAATTATATGTTTTTAAAATGTAATAAAATATAAAATATTTAATGTGCTAGCTTAGAAGAAGAAAAGATGGCTGCCAGAATGAAATTTGAATTTGCAGGCGACTGAATGAAACAATTTTCGTATGATGAGGTCAGACGCAAGAATGTGTGAGAATGGACAGTTATTGATGTGTGCACGTTTTAGTAACCAAAAGACAAGATAAAGATTTGAATGAAAAGGCAAATGGGTGAAAGAGTGAATATATGAAAACATATGTAAAAAGCTTTGTAGTTGAGTTGGCAAGCAGAAGATTAAAAATATAAAATAGTAAGCTGTTGAAAAGACAGGCCGAGAAACCCTTTAACCCTTTCGCAATTTTGTTGCCATATGGCAACATGCTACTTTGTGGACGTCTGTATCCTCTATGGTTGCAAGAATACATTTTTTATTGGTCTTTAGAATAGTTTGAAGTTTTAGGAAAAATACGAAATTAATAAACTGAATATTTAAGTTTAAAGAAGAGAAGTATTCACGTTTTCTAATGGTATATCTTGACATAGTAAAGGAAGAAGAAGCAGAAAAAATTAGAGAACTTTTTAATTTGACGTTTTCCCTCAATCTAGATATTTTTTTTTTAATTTTGGCTGAAGTAAATGAAGAAATATTCAAATTTTTGTTATGCGTAAAAAGTTTTATGTTTAAGTAATTATTACAGGCACAACGATGTGGTTGCTCTCATAAAAAAACACTCTAAAATACAGGGTCCGAGTATAAAAATTAAAAAATGTCTTATGGAATGTTGCTAATATAACCACAGAGAAGCCTAAGACGTAAAATTTAAAATTTTAACTTTCCCCAGTAAAAACCTGTAGCGAAAGGGTTAATGGACAAGAAAATATATGAAAGTTGCAAGTCTAGATGACGAAACCTTGCCAGATCATAAATAAATTTATAGACAGACACATAAATGAACGAAGGTATTGATAGATGATTTATATTTTCGTAGATTATAAAATATATGGAAGCACTAAAAGATGGATATATAGACAGACAAACTAGATAATTTATTCTTTTATAGATCATTGATGTATTACTTTTTAGTGAACGAATAACAAGATGAAGAATTGAATGGAAAGACAAATATATGATAGATTCAATAAATGAAGACACAATAAATGAAGACATATGCAAAGAACTATGGGGAGTATAGATAAATAGATAAAAACATAAAAACATACGTAAAGAACTATGTGATTTACTAGGCTAATGAAAGAATAGACAAATAAAATACTAGAGCTGCTTTTAAAATAGACAAGCGGACACTTGTACGAAAAGAGAATGTAAGAGAGTTGTAAATCTAGGCGACGAAACCATGGACGATCATAAATAAGTAAACAGACAGAAACATAACAGTGGTATTGGTAGATGATTTATCTTTTCATGGAACATGAAATATATGGAAACATTAAAAGATGGATGTATAGATAGAGATGATAGATAGACTATCCCTTGGTGGAATGAAATATTATATATTAACAAAAACACTGCTCAACAAACGATGGAGAAGAAATATGTATTAAACATGACAGATTAACAAATAAAAAACATAGCCCGTGGTCTACTTAAGGTTGTTTATTAGAGAAGCGTTGACAAATTGAAGATAGACGGTCGTTTGTATAAATAATGGTTTGGTTATAAAATGAATAAAAAAAATTTAAAGATACCTAGAAAAATAGACAGACAGCAGTATGAATACAAAGTAAAAGTAAAATAGATTGATAATGATAATGAAAAAAAGATAAGTATATTATACATAAGTGTGAATGATAACATGAAAACCGATGAAACAATAGAAGGATGGAACCAAAAAAAACGTTCAATGGAGAGAATGTTAAGAGAATTATCTGTTCTAGTAATGCGACCATAGACGGGTAAAACTAAAAAAAAAAATTAATGAAGGGGACGTGGAGAACCTAAATCTGACTTGCTGGAATCTTTAAAACCATTCAACTTTTGTTCTTGAACAATTTTTATTTTGGTCTGGTGACTTGGTCACGGCTCGAAACAAATTTAAAGTACATTTCTGCTACGTGAAGGTGACGCGGAGAACCTAAATCTGACTTGTTGGAATCTTAAAAACCATTCAACTTTTGTTTTTGAACAATTTTTATTTTGGTCTGGTGACTTGGTCTCTGCTCTAAAAAAATTTAAAATAAATTTTTGCTAAATTTAGGAAATTGATGTATTTCCTTAAGATTCAAAATTCCGATTATGAATTCCTGTCATTTTACGAGGGAAATTAAATTCATTGGGCCATTGAATTTAGAATGAATGAAGAATGAACCCCCCGATTCTTTGAAATCACTAAATTCACATCTTTAGCCTCCAGTGAAGAATTATGTTTCTCGGTTTTTTATTGTATGGAAAACTTATGTATACATATATTTATAATATATACATATGCAAATTTCTATTAAAGAAAATATTTATAGCAGGGACCGTAAATAATTATTATCGCAAATTTTTAATCAAAAAAATCAAGATGAAGGAAACATTGTGGATATATCATGTAAAGCAATAAAGTGATTGTTTTTGAAAGCAGTTATCAAAAAAGCAATAAAACAAAATTTCTCGATTTTTATTTCCCGCTCACCGAATAATAATTATATTTTGATTTTTTTTTCGATCAGAAAATAAAAATTATTTGTTGAGTTTTATTTTTTTGGGGAAAAATAGAAATTATGCGGTGAGTTTGATTTTTCACTTGCAGAATGAGAATTATTTTTTAGTTGTATTTTTTCATCACAAAATAAAAATTTCGAGATCTAGAGTACACACATTCATAACATTGGGTGGGTATAGGGGAAAAACGCAGTTTTGCATTCCTTCCTTTAGAGAAAAAGTTTATAATTCATAGTAGAATTTTTATTTCATGAGCGAAAAGTATTACTCAGAAAATAATTTTCAGAATACAATTTGAAAAATTGAACTTACCACATGAGGCTTATTTTTTAATCAAAAACAAAAACTCTTCCCGTAATTTTTATTTTGTGATAAAAAAATACAACTGAAAAATAATTCTCATTCTGCAAATGAAAAATAAAACTCACCGCATAATTTTTATTTTCTGATCAAAACAAAAAAATCAACAAATAATTTTCATTCGATGAGCGGAAAATAAAAATCGAAAAATAAGTTTTATATTTTGATTTTTATATTTAGCTCATAATTTGTACGGTTCCCGATTTATAGTTTCTTAAAAATACCCTCCTCGTTTCTACATTCCTGTCACCTTAGAAGCGAAAAGTGCAAAAATCTCGATTCTTGAACCAAAAAGCCACGATTTAAAATTGCACCAAAGCAATTTGTGACAGTGGCAGCTTAACGCCTCTACATTTCAATTTATTTTTGCGCATTTTTGAACTTGAATTTGCTTAGTCGTGCAGCGTTATTCAATTTGTATTGAAATGTGGCGTGGCTCGGCAAGTTTATTGCTTTGTCAGTGCAATGCAGAGACATTCATTTAAATTTGATATGCCTGTTGCAGGTATGCGGCATGCCACAAGCAATACGTTGCATGCTTTTTTGTTGTTAATTTGTATGCCCAAGAAGCCAGCAAGGAGACGAAAAGCGCGCGCAGGATATGCGCGTGAAGGCACTAAACACTGTTCGTCCGTCCAAGTGGTGCTCGTGTTTTTTCGAACTCGCTTCAAGTTTCACACGAAAGCAGACAGTGTGCGAGCTGGAAGCGCAACTAACTCAAGGAAATGACTGAAATAATCCGGAGGAGTCGTTGACTGCTCGAATGTTGGCTGTTGGCTGTTGTGTGTTGTTGCTGGTGCTTGTGATTTTGTGTTTTTGTTTGCTTAAGTGTGAGCGTAAATTTAAAATGTGTAGATTTGGTGTCAAGGCGCTTTTAGTGGAATTTATAAGTTTCCATACACATGTGTGTGTGTGCGTGTGCATTGCAATGAGAATTTAAATTTGTTACTTTTGATTTGAGTGGATGACATGGCATTAGAGTGGGGAGGATGTGTGTGTGTGTGCCTTCATTGTTGCTGTGCTGCATGCGACAATATGGTGGCCGCAGCATTAAATGCCCACGCAGCGTGTGGCTGCAGTTGAAGGCTGCAGCCGGCACGCAGTCGCGCCAAAGGGAGAGGGAGCGAGCGGTTCGTGCATTTAGATTTGTGGCGGAGATTTATGGAATTGAATTGTGCCAGCATCGGAGCATTAAAGCCCAGCAGAGGTGGCAGTCGTTGTGCGGCGAGTCGAGTTCGTTGCCTAAGTCTAACGTTTTTGCATGTTTGCGCGGCATGATGTGGGCATGATGTGTGAAATGTGTAAACATTCTCAAATAATTTCAGTTTCCTAGTGACAATGCTGCTGTCGGCCAACAGCATCGTCGTTGCCAACTTCCTGCGGCTTGTGCGCTTCACTTTGGTTATAGTTTTATTTGGTTTGTAGAGCACAAAGCATGTTGGCACATGGTTGCCAGCTTAATGTAGCCGAACGAAGTTTGCAGACAGTTCTAGCTAGCTGCAAAGCATTACAACAATAACAACAAGACCCATCAAGTGCAACAAAAAAGTTGCATACGTCTGTGCAACAATGTTGCATGCAACGCACACATAAACACACACATTACAGGGGCGCGCTGTGGTCGAACTGGCAGCCAACCAGCGAAAACTTCCGACAGCACTGTGCTGTGTTTCATGTTGTTGTTGTGTTGTTGCTTACGAACGGCACATGCGTGCTCGGCCATGGAGCGCATCGCCAATATGGCGGCCACCTTGGAGATAATTCCATTGCAATTGCAGTGCTGTTTTATTATGATGCTGTTGTTGTTGTTGTTGTTGTTGTTGTTGCTGCTGTTGCAATTGCAGTTTTTGCAGTTGTTTGTTTTGGTTTTTATTTATATTGTTCTTGGTGTTGTGGTATAGGCTTTTGAGCCCATATGATGTCACACTGTTTTATGGTTTCATTAAGCGCCACTTTGCTATCAAATACAAATAAAAATGTTTTTCTACAACTGAGGCCGACCTATGCAAAACATTTATAGAGCAAAGCGTTTATAGAGTTTCGAGTGTTTAGGTTGTTTTTGAGTGTGTTTGGTCAGCGACTTATGGCGAATTACTATGGATTTATATGACCTGGCATTAGTTTTATGCTGTGTGCCTTCCTCTCTTATGGGCCAAAGTTGACCGCTTCTGGGCGATTGCTTTCTTAAGACAACTGCTTCCATTCCTGACAATTCAAGTCTGAATTAAGAGTTTGGGAAAACAGTTCATATTTGATGATTCCCTGCCAATCCCAACAAACACATAGCAAAACCTTTCTGACCGTCAGTCCTTTCATGGACGACTCCTTTTTCGTTTGACATTGTCGTAAACTTTTCATCACCAGTCTCTGTCCGTTTCAGAAATGGGATGATTTGTTTGCGACTTGGCAGCGATTCGGAGATGCAAGTTATGTGGCATCTATACATCGCACTTCTTTTTGTATGAAGTCTTATTCTTGTGGTTCCAAATGATTTTTTGTGCAATGTTTAGCTTCTAATAAGTCGAAATAGTGCTTACATAATGGTTGGACTCGGCGATTTCTACGATTTTATCGAAATTTTCGACGCCTTCCAGAGCATAGTGCATTTTTGACATAAAAATTACCCGAACGGAATTAATGAAACCAAAACTGCGCATAATTAACCTTTGGAATATTAAGACCAGTGGGGCGCACACGACTCAATTTGGGGGGTTTCGTACCCAACTTTTAGGGTACATACCAGGGACCGTACCGGTTATGGTTTTTATCAAAAAGTCAGATAAATAAATAAAAGATGAAATAATAAAAGGCACAAAATAACAGTTAATTTTAACTTTTATAGTAAAAGTCTAAAATTTAAAAGGCGTTTAATATTCGTGAAGCTGAGGCCATTGCGATCATAATGGTATATTTGAAAAAGTCCACCGGTCCCTGGTACATACCATTTCAAACGATATTTGCCAACCAAAATTTTTTTAACAAACAAATATTTGGAAGGTGTTTCAACCTCCAACCCCCTCTACCCGTGCGCCACTGATCAGGACCATAAACTCCATTCACATTCACGCTTATTTAACCAGTAAAATATCAAAGAAAACCAGTAAAATATGGCGTGTTCTCTCGTTGCTGGTGTCCATCTTTGACAAGCGTTCAAGCAAAACTGAGTCAAGCATTCACAAAACTGTTTGAAAAATTTTATTAGTACAAAAGCTTATCTCTCTAACATCATCGACCCTAACCTGATCGCATTTATATAACGTGAGATAAAGATTGCTAAAGTCATCTATGGGAAAACTATGGATTTATTTTATTTTATATCATTTTATTTTATTTTATTTTATTTTATTTTATTTTATTTTATTTTTTTTTAATTTAATTTAATTTTCTTTTATTTTATTTTATTATGTTTTATTTTACTTAATTTTACTTAATTTTATTTTATTTAATTTAATTTAATTTTATTTTATTTTATTTTACTTTATTTTATTTTATTTTATTTTATTTTATTTTATTTTATTTTATTTTATTTTATTTTATTTTATTTTATTTTATTTTTTTTAATTTAATTTAATTTTATTTTATTTTATTTTATTTTATTTTATTTTATTTTTTTTAATTTAATTTTATTTTATTTTATTTTATTTTATTTTATTTTATTTTATTTTATTTTATTTTATTTTATTTTATTTTATTTTTTTACTAAGCCTTGGATAAAATTTTAATATATTATACCTTACATATAATTGTTAAATTTCCAGCATTTTGTAGTCCCATGCTTCAATCACACCATAAATTAACTTCATATAAAAAAATATAAAAATTATTGGCATGCTTGGCACACATCAAAAGACTCCTGTCACGAACTCGTTTACATAATTTGAAATTAAAGTAGCCACATCTGCCTTTCATGCATAAATTATTTCACATATACACAAACATATATAACTTTTCATTAGCAAACAAAGTAAATCGCATTCAAGCCAGCAGCGACATATTTAATTATGACTGTAATTTGCCCTTAAACGCTGCCGTCGTCTATTGCACAATTGCTTTTCACTTTTACCAACACTCGAAGGCGCTCAATCAACGCTCCGCGCAATTCATTTACATAAAATAGCCATTGCGATTTTAATGAAAACACCCACGCGGGCAGTGCAAAAAATAAAACGGCAAATGTCATACGGGCGGCAGAAATTTTAATTTATACTTTGCGCGCGGCTTCAGGTACTCACAGCGGCAGCTGCAGCGCGGCCTTTTAACTTGATTTTTATATTGTTTTTTATTTTTTTTATTTTTTTCATCTTGCGGTTTTAATAATTTTCGCTTTTATGCCGAAACATAAAATGTGCAAGTAATAATGCCAAGAATTTCATACGGAATATTTGCACAGCGGGTGTTCAATCGCAGCCCAAACATGAGTCAGGCCCCAAAAATAGCAGCGAAGTGAAGTGGTGCGGCACCAGTATTGGTTCATGTGTCAATTAATAAAATAACAATAACAATTTTATATGCAAACAAAATGCGCAATTATTATTGTGGCTTTGGAGCGGCCACAGGCTCGAAAATTGCCTGCACATTGCGCGCCCACTTTCACGGCGCTCAAGTGGAATAAAAAGGCTAGTCAAATGCTGGCAATTTCATCCTAATAACAGACATAAAGCTGTGCTGTGCGCATATCCGCCAGCAACAAAGTCGACTGTTACTACGTTTATGGTAATCATAGCGCTTAAAAGGCAAAGAGATGCTGCCAGCGCGGCGCTCCACCTACAAATATTTGAGTCGAGTTGAAATTTTGCCTTTTAGAAAGCAACGCGCACAAGTGACACCATTTGCCAAAGTAAAAGAAAAACTAAAGAAAATCGAAAAAAAATCTGTGTACAATGGCAGGAAAAATGCAAGTAAACACTTGTCGTTGTCGTTGTTGTCGTTGTTGTTGTTGTTGCCATTATGGTACAAAGCCTGATTTATTGGCAAAGCATAATGGCAGAGGATGCACCGCGCATGCCAACAGCTGAATTTTTCGCAATAGCAAACGTTCGTATGCTGAAAATACAAAAACAAATTTTTTTTGCTTTGTTTTTGTTTTTCAAAGTACTTTAACGCCTATTTTGAATGCCGCATGGAGTCATTGGCAGTTAGAAATGTGCATGTTGTATAACCTAAATTTTATGGAAATTCTCCACTTGCTGTTTTTTTTGCACTTTAATTGCATTGAGTGTGTGTGTGTGTGTGTGTAGCACACATGCAATTGTGCCAACTATGGCCAAAGGACGCACCTTGATTTCTAATATATGTGTGTGTGTGTGTGTGTATGAAATGAGGACAAGTGTGCCGTTGGTCAGCGTGCCCAGCCTCGCTGCTTAAACGTTGGACACACGCTAATCAATTTTTCGGGTGAAAACAATTGTGGTGAAAATATGAGAAAAGGTCAAAATTTAAAAGTAATGACCATTTATGATTGTTTGCTGTTGATAAGCCATGCGCTGCCGGCTGCCAATTGAAGCTGGACAGGAAAATACTTCTCTACGGTATGAAGTGTGTAAGGCCGAAAAAAAATAAATGGACATTCGAATGAATGCTACATGAAAATAAGAGAGGCAAGTCTGAGGCTCAACCACAAATTCGATTCGATTCGATTGACCGTATGGAATATAGAGATAAACAATTTTTTTTGGACCAGAGGTTCAATTCTTCACGGATAATGGTTGTTTGGTTCATTAGGCTGGCGATGTCTCCGACATCCAATTAGCACCAATGCGCTGTTTTCATATCACTCAATCTATATTTTTGCGCAGCTATCGGCTAACTATTTAGCAGATTTTGCACTAAATTCATTCATTCATAAATAAATTTAGTGATAGCTGAATTTTTTCCACTATCACTAACTTTATTTAGTGACAGTGGTAAAAAGTACCAGTAAAAATAAATTCGTGGAAGAAAATTGCACTACCACTAAAAAAAAATCAGTAATTAATGACAAAAATTCGCCTATCACTAAATTTATTCAGTGGTAGTGGAAAATGACCCAGCGGACCTCGTAGTGGTAGCGGTTTTTAGTGCAAAACCCCCATGTCTTCTATTTCGACAGTTCAGCACCTTTGCTGTTTTGTAGTCAGTTCAAAGCGTTAATAAAGGCCAGCAATTTATCTATTTTTCTCTGCTAGAAATTTCCTTGATATCCTCCAAAGAAAATTTCTCTAGTTTTCTCATTATTCTTCTTGCTAATGCCGATCAGGAAGTACTCGATACTTTCCTTCTCAAATAGAAAGCAACAACTACGGCAGCTGGTGTAGTGAGATGTCCCTTTCTCTGCTCTTCTATAGCCAGTGGCCTGTGCTAAGTGTGGTGAATCTGACCATTACCTCGCTTCATGCTAAACAGTTCCACAAATTTGTTGTTGTCTTTTAGTAGCCAAATTGATCGACTAATCATTTGAGGGTCTCGCCTCTCCATCTCCTGTTTGCCTTAGCTAGGAGGTCCGCTCTTTTTGAGAGCGAATATAGAAGCAACCATTTTTCTTTTGGCTTCTGCCTTTTTAATAGAAAATGGCAAACTTTTGAGAGTAAAATTGCTTATGAAAAAGTTCCCTGGTATTGAGCAGAGACCGAAAATAATTATTATAGCAAAATTTTTAATAAAAAAAATCTAGATGAAGGATGCATTGCAGATATATCATGTAGTGCAATAAAGTGATTATTTTTGGAAGCAGTTTTCAAAAAAGCAATAAACCAATATTTCTCGATTTTTATTTTCAGAATTTTTATTTCATAAGCGAAAAGTATTGCTCAGAAAATAATTTTTAAAAAACAATTTGAAAAATTGAACTTACCATATGAGGCTCATTTTGAAATCAAAAACAAAAATTCATCCCGTAATTTTTATTTTGTGAAGAAAAAATAAAACTGAAAATTCAATTCTCATTCTGCAAGTGAAAAATAAAACTCACCACGTAATTTTTATTTTTCCCCCAAAAAATAAAAATCAACAAATAATTTTTATTTTCTGATCAAAAAAAAATCAACAAATAATTTTTATTCGGTGAGCGCAAAGTAAAAATCGAAAAATAAGTTTTATATTTTGATTTTTATATTAAGCTTATAATTTTTACGGTCCCTGGTATTTAGTATTTTAGTATTTTTTTGTTAAGAAAAAATAAAACTGAAAATTCAATTTTCATTCTGCAAGTGAAAAATAAAACTCACTGCATAATTTTTATTTTTCCCCCAAAATATAAAAATTCAACAAATAATTTGTATTTTCTGAATAATTTTTATTGTGAAGAAAAAATAAAACTGAAAATTCAATTCCCATTCTGCAAGTGAAAAATAAAACACACCGAATAATTTTTATTTTTCCCCCAAAAAATAAAAATCAACAAATAATTTTTATTTTCTGAAGAATTTTTATTGTGAAGAAAAAATAAAACTGAAAATTTAATTCCCATTCTGCAAGTGAAAAATAAAACTCACTGCATAATTTTTATTTTTCCCCCAAAAAATAAAAAACAACAAAAAATTGTTATTTTCTGAAGAATTTTTATTGTGAAGAAAAAATAAAACTGAAAATTCAATTCTCATTCTGCAAGTGAAAAATAAAACTCACCGCATAGTTTTTATTTTTCCCCCAAAAAATAAAAATCAACAAATAATTTTTATTTTCTGATCAAAAAAATATCAACAAATAATTTTTATTCGGTGAGCGCAAAGTAAAAATCGAAAAATAAGTTTTATATTTTGATTTTTATATTAAGCTTATAATTTTTACGGTCCCTGGTATTTAGTATTTTAGTATTTTTTTGTTAAGAAAAAATAAAACTGAAAATTCAATTCTCATTCTGCAATTGAAAAATAAAACTCACTGCATAATTTTTATTTTTCCCCCAAAATATAAAATTCAACAAATAATTTTTATTTTCTGATAAAAAAAAATCAACAAATAATTTTTATTTTCTGATAAAAAAAAAAATCAACAAATCATTTTTATTCGGTGAGCGCGTAAAAATCGATTTGAAATTTGAAAGCGCTAAACTATATTATTGCGAAATTGTTCCGTGACTTCTTGTGTTGGATTACCCACATTTGAAACAGTAAAAATTATCTTGCATTATTTTTATATACTTAAAAATTATGTGTGTCAATCTGTCTTCAGTCAATCATACAATACACCGGAAACAGCAAACAACAAAAACCAAACAAAAATGAGTTTTCAATTCAACGCTGTGCAATTTATGTGTGTGTGTGTGTGTGCGCTTCTGATGTGTGTTTATCAGCGTTTGCGTATCTTCAACTTAATTAAAAATCGTAACTTTTATTTTATTTGTTTATTAATTTCGTCGCACATGTTTAAAGCGCCACTGCCGCCATTAGCGACAACACCAGCGCAGCACAGCGGCACGACCGATGGTCCAAACAACCGACGCCAAAGCACAACGAACTGCGCAATCTGGCACACAGTGGCGGCGCACACTTGGCAGCGGCCACTTTGGCCATAACTGGCTGCAAGCTACACCCACTTGTGTTACACTCACACACACACACACACACACACACTCGAATAACAAAATGGCATGCATACAACTTATTTTTGGCTTAGCTTGATTTGCTTTGGTTTTGTGTGTTGTTTTCTTATTTGAATTTTTATTAATTTTATTTGTTTTTACGACGTTTGTAAAATGCTTATCGCCGGCTCCCAATCGGCTCGGCCGGTTATGAGCGATAAAAATTGAGATCTGTAGCGACGCAAATTAATATAAATAAATCTTCACCTTTAGTTTCGAGTCAGCGAAACCGGCCCGCACTCAAACAGGGGCGCAACTCAATTGCAGTAAAAGTGAAATTGAAATTGAAAGTAAAACACACAACGTCCGTTCAGATGCACGTCCGCTCGGCCGCTTTCACAATGTGTCTTAATTTCTTCATAGAGTGTTAGATGAGTTCAAGTTTCATTTTTTCGGATTTGTAGTTGGCGTTTGTTTTTGTTGCGCCAATTGCGCTCATATACTCGTTTTTTTTGCCACAAATTAGTTTAGAGAGAAAAAAGAAAATAAATTTTTTCCACTGGTTTCAAACAAATTTAATTGGGTTCATTGTGGTTGAAAATTTTCAACAATTGCCAGCTGCCACATGGCGTTACTCCCTTTCGAGTGTTGCTCGTGCATTGGCATCACTGATGGCGTATCGTGCAAGGGCCATTACTATGACGACTGCTTTCGTAATTGTGGTGCTGCTGGTTTTTTGCTGAATATTATTGTTGTTGTTTTAATGGTGTTATGTTGCCGCAGCTTATTAAATCAATTTTCGAATTTTCGGCATTGCATTTTATTGTCTTCGTATGTGAAATTTTTTTTGGGCAATGCACAATTGTTAAATGTCAATTTCGTGATGTTAATAAAAGCATTTTTTGGCTGCTTGTTATGGCACTTGCAAAATAAAAAATTATTACAAAATTTTTAAAAATGTTTGATGAAATTGCATCTTTCATAATTGATAATAAACAATCAGTTTATTTTATGTTATGTTAGGTTAGGTAAGCTGACCAGGCATAGAGCCTCTTGGATTCCTAGCGAAACCAGTTAGAGTTCTTTGGTGTTATGAATTTAAGTAAAAATTATCATTGAGAGTGTGGGTGTTTCTAGCAAAGTTCAGCAATGAAATAATGTCATGTTTGGGGACTCAATTTAATCCAGAACAAATTTTTGAACTTTTGAACAAATTTAGCTTAAAACGGGTTAAATAAATTTTGTAATAATATTTTTTAATTACAGAAATATTATTATTTAATATTTATGGAAAAATACAAAATTATCACTTTTTGATTTTATTTAACCATTATTAAAGAAACAGGGTTTTGATCAAACGCGCCCAATTCGTGGACTTCAATTAGAACACAAACTTTCACTGATATCGCTGCAAATTATTGGAAATTATTTTGGCGATAACAGTAACATTTTTTGAAATTTGCTTTGAATTCACTTCTAAAAATAATTTGTTGGTGCCTTCTTAAATTAAACCCATAATTCAATCGTAGCTTTCGCTATAAGATGACAAATAGGTGAAGTTGCTCTCAGGCAACTTTGGGTTCGAAAGGGTCAAGATAGCCGGACAAAATCAAAAAATGTGCTTCAAAGTTAGATTAGATAACAGAAGTGCTGTGTGCGACATGTACTTCCACTCAGAGACCCTGTTGGGATACATTGTGATTCTCTTCATTTAAGATCCACTGCCTCTCTCTTCCTGTTGTGTTTCCTGAAGATGTAGACGGTAAGTTTTTTGGAACTGTTTGGTTTTGGCGAAAAAAAAACATTAGTAATCTGTGAATCGTTTATTTCGATTCGATATTTATTAAAATCTGACACCAAGAGTGCTGAGCCGTCGTTCTTATAGTGAAGGAAAGTGGCAGTGGTAGATGGATAGATGCTCGATTGACTCTACAGCATTCTTATCTCCATAGATTCTGCATCAATTGTGCTTTAAAGTTTTCCTGATACCATTTTATTTGAATTTGTCACATTCCACAGTGATTCGTTCCATAGAAAAAATTCAAAAAATTTATAGTCCCAGAGTTTAACGATTTTGATGTAATTTGAAAGGTAAAACTCCAACTAAGAAAACCCCAAAAACTCTGTGCAAAAAATTAATTAGTGTGTGTGCAAAAGCTGCTCAAAGTTGGATCTTTTTCATAAAAAAATGTATACACATGTTTTCTGTTTTGTAGTCTATTGAGTAAAAATAATCGTAAAAATAAATGGTTAGCAAGGAGTTGCTAAAACTTTCTATATAAATTAAGAATTCATGTGGCCATTTTCGCTTATAATGTTTTTTCAGAATTTACAAAGCTGTGGCGTTTACTTCACTTTTAATTTAAAATATTTTTCTAAAATAAAAATTGAAAATTGAAAAATGGCAAAACTTACAGGAAAATATCTAAAAAGTATGTGAAAGCATGTTCCTGGATTTTTTTATTTTAAGAAGCATTCTTTCTTTGTCGGATAATGTAATTACATCCTTCGATATCTTCCGATCTCAGAAAATAATTCTGTTTGAAAAGTTGTCCAAACACCTATTTTTCGATAAAATTTATTTAATTCATCCCTAAAAGTATGCAATCAGCATGAAAAATTGAGAAAACTGCAAAAAAGCAAAACATACATCTATTATTATCATTTTTATTGCAAAACTAAAAAGTCCTAAGACAATTTCTGTTACTCTTTGCAATTATCAATGTTGACGTCACCGCTTAAATGTAAAATCTGAAAAATCTAGCCAACACACTCGTTGCTATAGCTCACCAAAAATGACGAAAATTGCAAATTAAAGTCTCAGAAATTGCCAAACTACAAAAGTTTAAGAAAAACAAAATAGAGATTTTAATTCAGCAGACCATAATTAACTAGTATACTAAATTTTATGGAAACGGACCACTCCTTCTAATTTTGTCCCGCAGTTGTATGGAGTCGAATCACTGTGCATTCATTTGACTCGATGGTGCCCATTCTTTGCACTTGAGTCGCTATGAAGCAGTACTCCATTAGTCCTTTCGCGGAAGCCAAAAAACGAATCTCTTAAATTGTCCGAGTATGGTTCTAGCAGCCCCGCAGGTCGCTTAGCTGGTTCACCTAGCCTACATTTTTTCCTCAGATTCCTTCCAGACACTTGTTGGATACTTTCAGTGGCTTCAGAGCATTGTCGATTTGCTCATCTGGCAGGTGAACACCACCGCTGACAACATCTGCTGCCTCATTTCTCTCAATGCTTTTGTGATCAGGTACTCAATAGAGTTGTAGTTTCTGGTTCATTGCGGAGCATTTCTGTAAGATATGCCGGCGAAAGTTATTGACTTCTTAGCAGATCGACTTTCTATGTAGACATTTATTGATTTGTTGATAGTGGTGTCAATGCAGGCAAAGTCGGCAGCCTTCCTGACAGCAAACATCTCAGCTTTAAACATGCTGTTTCGAACAGAAAACCTCTGCTGAAACTCTTTCGTCGTTTTGAAGCTGTTTGAATAAATTTTGAGGGTCCTAACCCTAACTTCCAGGCTCCTTGTTCGCAGCTGTCCACTGCATTTTGATCTGCAGAGCTGTGCCCGCATGTGAACTGTCCTGTGCCTCTTAACCTACCCACTAATTTAGTCGCCAAGCATTCCGTGTTGAAGTCAATGGGCGGCAGGTACTAACCATTCAGTTTGCGGAATAAAAATATCTTATTTGAGGGCTACTAGAGATTTTGTGAATTGCACCATTTATAGAGCATTTCTCAATGCATTTTCCTTTAATTCTAAAAAAATTTTATATATCATATATTTGACGAAATGAACCAAAACTCATTTGGAACTCATACTAAAACTCATCTACCACAATGGTTCGCACTGTCAGTGTTCGTGTTGAAGCATAAACCTTGCAAAATATGCAACCAAGAATTGCAAACGATTTTCCATTCTGCAGCAAACATTTGTCTCTACAAATACCATTATTTATGGTGTGCAATAAAAATTCCATAGTCACATAAGCTACTGCGCGGCAGCGTGATGCGTGCCACCGGAGCTTAGTGCGCTGCCCGTTTCAGCACTCTCTCTCGTAAATATTGTATTATTGGCCTATGAACTCGATAGTGTACGGTGTGTATTAGTGAGGATGCATTTAAATTTATTAAATCTCCGACTGTGTAGCATAGTGTCGATAAGCGGCAAACGGCGCCGCACTGCACACACACAGCACAAGAAGCGCGTTTGTGTCTTGAGTTTTTTGTTTGTCTTCGTTGGATTGGTTGGGCATGAATCTAAAATAATTTTTCATACATTTTTTTTTTGATGCACGGTTATTGAAGCACCAAATGGCAGTCAGACTGAGGTTTTGAAGAATTTTGTTGTTTTTGTTGTTGTTGCTCTAAAGGAATTTACAAAATCCATTCATTAGCATCCCCCAAAGCAATGCAACAATAGAAAATTGTATCTACCCTGAAAAAGAGCACAACTTGAAGGTGCATGAATATTGCTGTTTGTTATTGTTGTTGCTGTTATTGTTGTTGCTGCTTGGCTGCGTAAGAAAAATGAAAATTTTCAACTTTGCTTAAACCTGACAATTGAAAACTAGCATTTTTCCATATTTGCTTTTTGTTCGTTTTTTTTTTTCTAGCTTTTCACCTGGAAGTACACCACGTTTTTGTATTTTTTTTTTCGGTCATTTGAGTGCAGCATGGCAACGGCCAAACGGCAGCGGCCGCATTGCACTGCACTGTAAGCACGTTAAAATTCTTGTTTGTGCAGCCACAAGCGAAAATCATAATGTGCGGATAGCATCGCGCAGCGGACTGGCGCGCTCAACTCTTTATTACTGTTGCCGGCTTGCTGGATGCTGCATGCTGTTGCTGTTGTTGTTGCACCAATGCTTTGCAGCGGCGAAAGGTGCATTTGTTGTTGGCCGTGTGGAAAAAATTATACGCTTAGGTTAGAAAAATATCAGTTTAACGCCTTTGCCTGCAAGTGTTAAATAGCACAAATGTTAAGGTTAGAAAAACGTTGCTACGTTTTAGCAATCGGCAACGAAAAATACCCAAACCAAGCCAAGCAATAAAAACAAAGCAGTGGGTAGGAAAAACACTCAACAAAATGAACAAACACAAAATAAAGTAAAATGAAAAGAAAAAAACATAGAATAAAAATTGAATAGTAGCGGCAGCGGGAATAGCTGCAACGGGCCAAACTGCAGCCGTACTCTAAGTATGGGGTTTAGGGCAGCGGCCAGTGCAGCGACTTCATTCACTTTTGCAGCGGACATAGCCAGCAAGAGGCGAAAACACAAAGCCGCAGTGGGTTTTGTTTTATGTCTTTGTTTTTTTGTGTTGTTGCTTTTTTTTGGGGTATGAAATTGCGCTGCATCACCCGGGGGTGTTATTTCCGCACACACACACACACACGTACACACATATGTGCACATCCAAGTCCCAGTTCCAACTCCAACTCCCGACCTCCCGACTACTTTGCATAAACGTGATTTCTGTTGCTGTTTGTCAGATTCTCGGATGCTTTCTTTCTTTCTGGCCTTATTTTTGCTTGGCTTTGTTTTTGTTTTTATTTTTTTGTTTTGTTTTTGGTTTGCTAGCAGTAAGTGAAATTATCATTTTCATATTTCGTGTGTTATTATATTTTAGTGGTGAATGGCGCAAAATGTTCGAAGAGAAATTATTGGTTTCATTTCAATATTCGGCAGTGCGAGCAGTTTTGTCTGTCAATATTGAATGTGCATAGCCAATGTCAGTGATTTGCATTTTATGCCGTTAGTGCATTTTTTTCTGGCCATAAAGACGTTTCCATTTGATTTTATGGTATGAGGTGTTAGAACAATAATGGAAATTGTTTAAGCCTCTCTTGGTGGATAGAGTCGTCGGCTGAGTTGAGAGTTTAAATTCAACTTTTGTTAGTGCAATGCGAATGTTGGTTTGGTGGTAGAGGAAAAAGTTTTGTTGACACAAATTCATATTTTGGAAGAATTTGTTAAAGCTGAACATAATCGAAAGAAAGAAGAGTGTTGTGTGAAAGTTCCAGAGAGATTTATGGGGTTTCTTGCGCTATTTGTGGGCAAAGAACTTAACTACTCTTTTGAATGCATCTATTACACTACTCGACACGAAAAATGCTCCTAAAAATAAAAGTATTTTTTTGACTAATCTTCGGCTGCTGAACGCGAAACTGAAAATCAAAAAATTTTCTTAAGAAGCGTTTTCGAAAAATCTTGGAAAAACCGTTTTTCCCTCTTATTTCAGTTATGAGCACATATCTCGTAAACCAACCATCCGACTAACACAAGTGGCCCGTCGTTCAGAACCTAATTAACTAACGTTTCCAACGATATACAAATTGTACAAATCAGATGAGATTTGGGGAAGTTACTGACGCTGAAAGTTGAAAAAATTTGAATTTTTTGACCATTTTCAAAAATTATACATTTTCGAATGTTTTTTTTATAAATAAAATAAATGATCTCCTCTGGTTTTAAAATCTAAGATGAAAGATATATTATTTGAGCAAATATTAAGCCTAACATCAATAGAATTGAAAGAAAAATGACAAAGTTATAAAGCACGGAGTGAAAACACCAACTTTTAATTTATTACACCGTGCGAAAAAAATTTTTTATTTTTCCGAGACCCATCGAAATGTTGATATAGACGTGAAACTAGAGGTCATTTATAATATCCTGGCATAGTCAGTTTTTCATTTTCTGACCCAAAATCCTTCTTAACCCATTGCTGCCTAATGGGTAAAATTTTACCCATGAGCATTGATTTTTTTTTTTAAATCACAAAGAAGTCAATATTTGAGATCTCTCAAAACCATTGATAGGGATAGTTAGGGTAAAGATGGAACTACCTTAACCTAGTGAAGACCACCCTAAAATTTCGCCATCTAGCTAGAGTTACCAGACTCCAAAAATCGTGAATTTTCCGGAGGTGGAAAATGTGGCGAAACGTAGTGTCCTTAGAACTTCACAAAAATCTGCCTCCTAACTCACCTGTAAAAAATACAACTTTTGTTCACGTGTTTAGCTGATCACTTCACAAAGTATGGAAAAAAGCTACCATTGCTGCGTAATGGGTACAAAATACCTAATGAATATCTCAGCAACCTGCAGAGATATAAAGCTGAAATTTTGTTTCTGATCATTTTGGGTCACTTCTAGGTCGTGTACGAAATTTTATCAAAATCGTATAGGCGGAACTGGTACCCGGCAGCAATGGGTTAAAGGACTTTAAAATTTTAAGGACATACATATTTCAAATATTTTTTTAAATATTTGCCGTTGTACAATGATGAAGATATGGATATCAAATGAAAGAGGAAATTTAGCTAAATTTTCTATTTTAAAACTCTCTATTTTCTATTTTGAACCTCGAATGAAATCGTATGTGCCCGACTTCTAGGAACCAAAACATTCCTATTGAATCAATACTTTGATTCAGAAACGCCGATCGCGCGACTCATTTGTATCGATAATAAAATTATTATTTATTTATTAATTTAAATTAGTTCCTTACAAAACCAATCCAAAGGACGATAGACTGATTATATTTCAAAATGGGTTTCCAGTTATGTTCTGTAACTTTAGAAAAATAAGAGTTCCAACTTATAGCAACAACTTGGGTACACAAAAAGTTATTTTGTGTTAAAATTTACTTGTGTGGATATGTTAAAATAAAAAGCACTATAAGAAATATTCTTTTTTAGACTCTGTGTAATCCAAATTTATTAATTTAACTGTAATTTTCACTATATTTGAGCTTAAAAATTGCAATTCCAAGTTTTTGCAAAATTTCTCTTTTGATGTTTTTATAAAAACCATGCAATCCTTGAACAATAAAATCATGAAAATAATCCTAAAATAATGTATAAACATTTATATTACTGAAAGTATAGCATTGCACAAGAAAAAGTTTAAAACAAATTACCAACAACAACATTATCACTAAGATTGCAACATTTCTGTCTGAAAAATAAAATCATGAAAATTATCCTAAAATAATTCATGAACATTTTCGTTACTGAAAGTATAGCATTACACTAAAAAAATTTTAACAAAACTAAAAACAACAACAACTCTGCCACTAAAATTTCAACATTTTTGTCTGAGCAACAAAAAAGCCTCAAGCAAAAATGCCTCAAAACTCAAGACAGCACTTCATTTAAAAAAAATTTTTTTTTTACTTACGATTTTCACATTTCCTGTAGCACAATTTCTTGCGAAAAGAGAAAACGATAAAACGTTAACAACAGCAAAAACAAAAACAATACAACAACATGGCACAAGAGGGAAAATTATAATTATTAACATTGGTCACGACTGTTGGAAAAATGCACTGCTGGCTTCAAAATTGTTGCACTACCTCAAGAAAAAAAAGCCGAATTGCAACTAAAATCAAAGTGAAAAGCATTGGTGAACCAACAGCGGTGAGTTGCAGACAACTGTTGGCAGCGCAATAATATTTCTCAGGTGAAAGATGAAAATTAAAAATAAACCAAATTAGAGCCGACAAACCGCAGTTGCGGTGTGATTAGGTTGAAATATATTCAACAAATATATAATTTTGAATATATGTTTTTTATTACAATTTGATTCATCACACATAAGCCCAAATTTTTTTATGACTTAGTTTTTACATTCTCTAAAAACTCCTTTGACTTTCTTTGAGTATTCGTTGTAATCGATATTTTATTGCTACAATTTTCTCTCAAAATTTCTATTATATAAACAGTTTTTTTTATTTGAGCAATGTGGTAAAAAGCTTTTTACCTTTTTGTAGGTAAACATCTCTATAAAAAGTTTTGGTACCATTTGGAGCCCACTCGTAAAATGCTCGCAGCCATGCATACATATTCAACTCATTATTTTTATGACTTCTTTAGACAAAGTTCCTATTGTTTTTGTTGTCATCAAGTCTGGCATCAAGCCTTACCAACAAAAAATTGTCGCCACAAGGTTTTATGTATTGAAATTTCTTCTTCAACTCAGAGCCAAGTTTCCATTTGATTGCCCAAAAATTGCTGCATAATGGGATTTTGAAGGCGTTCGAAGAGTGCCGCAGCTTAAAAAGCCACAATGACATTTTATAATTTTATTAGCCTCAAATTTGTGTGTTTCACTTCCAAGTGTTGGTCTTGATTATGTGTGCGTCTAAGGTTTTTTAAATCGGTTCATTAACATTACACATGCAGACATTTCAGTGTCTTTAATTTACTGCGAAAAAGCTATAAAAAGTGTTTTTTTCTTAATGTTTTTTTTTTATCTCCGGTTAACTATTAGGTGTTAACTTCTCACCGAATTTTATATTCATAATTTGAATAAGTAAATTTATGGAAATTTCTGTAATAAATGGTTGAAGTAACAAGTTGCTTTCAAATTCCTGCTTAAGAGTTCAAAAATTTGTGTTGGCGTTTAACATTTGTTGATCGCGGGGGGTTTTTCTTCTAATACGAATTCAATTAAGTTTTAGTGAGCTGAATTACAATTTATTGGCAGTTTTTTGAGATATACTCGGTTCTTCAAAACATGCTTGATTTTGTGTAATAAAAGTAAAGTTATTGTTTTTGTCTGTGCTTTATAACTTTGTCATTTTTCTTTCAATTCCATTGATGTTAGGCTTAATATTTGCTCAAATAATATATCTTTCATCTTTAAAACCACAGGAGATAATTTATTTTATGTATACAAAAATTATTCGAAAATTTATGATATTTTAAAATGGTCAAAAAATTCACTTTTTTACAACTTTCACCGTCAGTAATTTCCCCAAATCTCATCTGACTTGGACAATCTGTATATCGGAAAGGCTAAAATATTATCTTCTGACCGACGGACAGCTTGTATTAGTCGAATGATTCGTTTACGAGATATGTGCTCATAACTGAAACAACAGGCAAAAACTGGTTTTTCGAAAAAGCTTCCTAAAAAAATTTTTTGATTTTCAGTTTCGTGTTCAGCGGCCCAAAGTTAGTCCAGGAAATACTTTTGTCGTTAGGTGCACATTTTTTGTCAAGTAGTGTAATTTGTAATGAAAAAGTACACTAAAAGCTTTGAATTTTGAGAGTCAACATTATAACCAATTTTAGTGTTAGATAACTGATGGATGACAATAACTTTCCAACGTGTTTAAAGAACGTTTAAGCAAATCTCTAAATGAGTAAAATGGAGGAGTAAAATGAGTAAAATTTCCCATGACATTATCCCTTTGGAAATTTGAAAATCAATCAGATTCTCTGATTGAATGAACTTATGTTAATAATAAACAATTCAGAACCAGGGATGTTTTGGTATTAAATGACTAATGGGCCACCATAACTTTAAAACATATTTGAAAGACCTTGACACATACGAATGTTTCCAGATTTTCAAAGAAAAATTATTACTTACTAGCGGGACTCAAAAGTTTGAAGTCAATTGATACAATACATCAAATTTTTTAATACAACACTGTATGGGCGGTGCCATGCCCCTTTCATGCAATGTTCAATCCATGCTTCCAATCGAAGGGTGCGACCCAGTTTCATTGATGTGCGACTTACAGTTCCAAGGTTAGGTTAGGTTAGGTTGAGGTGGCTGCCTCTGTATGAGACACACTTAGGCCTCTTAATGGGCCCGTTGTGATACCACAGATTCCACCCGTTTGAAATGCGTATGCAACACTGTTTTTTTTTTTTTTTTTCAACATGTGATACACCACACATTTCAAACGGATGGGGAAAGGGAGGGGAGTGGACCTACAGTTTAACGCCGAATCCGAACGGCGATGGGCAGTTTTTCTTTCACACTTGGAGGTTTTGCCATTGCCTGCCAAGAGCGCACTTGTGCGATTCTTGTAATTCTCATTCCCTTCATGTGGATAGCGACAGAAGTAGATGAGTGTTTTTTCCAGCCCAAGCCAGGAATCGAACCCGGGGCGCTCGGTATGAGAAGCTAGCGCGCTACCCGCTGAGCTATCGAGGCCGACAACAGTCGACAGTTCCAAAGTTACGCAGAAAATTAAAGTCACAAAAAATTTGGCACGCCCCTTGTGCAATGCCAAACAAATTTTACTTCTAGAAGGAAATATCTATGGGCCGACGGTGTACAACACTGCAATGTTGTCCCACTTATAATCCCGAAGCTATTTCATATTAAAAATGTTAGTTGTATGAACGGTGTCATGCCCCTTCGAAGAATACTCACCCCACTACTCCTATCGAGGGGCAAGTCTAAATCGTAAGTCTGTGCCAAATGCCATTGATGTGTGACCTGTAGTTCAAAAGTTATTCAAAATGAAACGCCCCTCCTCGAACGCTATTGAAATTTTACCAGTGAAACGACACACCTAAACGGTGGCCCTGTATAAAATTTGAATGCTGTCTGACCTATAATTCCCCAGATATTCCATATTAAAAATTTAGATTATATGGGAGGTGCCACGCCCACCTGTCGGGTCTTATTTGCAGTATATGGGTTACTGGGATACAGTCAAAATGAACATTTTGTGAAAGATTCAGCTCAATTGCCTGTTTAGTTTTTGAGTTTTAGTGTCGTGTGACCAACAAACAGACAAACACACAAACAAACAAACACACAAAAATTGTAATATATGTATATGAATGTAAAAATAAGTCCAAATATTATTATTTGCATTGCTATGAGAAAAATTTAATCACCAACGGAAGTTTGAGAGAAGCCATACAGATTAACCGAACCTGATCAAACGAGGTTATGTTGAAGATCAACAGATCACATAAATTATCGACTAAGTGCGCGGTATCTCTTTCTAACCAAAGTAGACCAATCAGCAAGTGTTCAAAGTTTTTATGATCGTCTTCATTAATTTATAATTTGTAACTGTGGGAGTTTGAAAGTTTGGGTCAGATTAGGTCTCTGTACAAGTCAGCGAACAGTCCAATGGTTAATTCAAATTTAAAAATTTACCTTTGTAAGGTAAATGTGTCTGAGCTGATGTTGATGATTTATAGATCAATTAGGTCGTCGATGAAGTACGCCTCGAGAAGGCAGAGTTGCGTTCTGACAAAAGTAGATCAATGAACAATTAAGTGTTCAACGCTTAAATTCTTTTCTTGCCATTAATTCAGGGAGTCACTTAAGCAGACATTTTTCTAATTCAGGATATCAACGGGCTTTCTGGGACACTGTGACATCCACAGTAAAACCCGTTTAAATATCTAAACTATAAATTAATTTTTTTAGAGGTACATAGCGTACTTAGAGTACTTAAAGTACTTAGCGTACATAATGCAAAGTGACCACAAATATTGGTTATTTATTTACAGTGGTTTGGGGGTTTAAATATTCTTCCCCAAAAATACAAAAATTTCTGGAGCCAAAAATAGCTTCAAATGGTATTGGACCCCCCAAAATGAAATCCTGTGACTGCCACTGGTTACTTAAACGCAGTAGATACTTAACACTAGAATGCCCGACAATCTGACCTACCTAAAATGCCCATATGTAGTAATTTTGACTACAATATTGTTTACTGACTTTTTTTATTTTATTGGTTTTTAAAAAGCAAATATGAATAAATGCACATTAGATTAAATTAAAATAAGTACTTCATTTTTATTTTTTATTGTTTACAAAGTAAATTCATTTAAATATAATGGCGTACTTTACACATAAATGGAATAAAATGAAATGCAATTTGGAATTTGTGAATGAATTTTATGAGTGAATTTTAATTTGAAAAACTTGCGAATTGTCAAAGTCTACTATGATATTATTTTTTTAAATGTTTGCAATTATTTGAAATTTTCATATTTCTCAATCGAAGATGCATATTTGTCTATTTATCAGTGAGATATGCTGACAATTTTATATAGGTAGTCAAAATGACTCCTTTTGGACATTTTAAAAGGGACCGGAAATAACAGTTATTTCTGAAAACTATATTTGAAAAATTTACTATGAAGGAAAAGTCATACAAATAAATGAAAAATACCAATACATTTCTTTTCGCACGGAGAATCAAACTTGGCAATAAACTTTTTTTTGTAATTTTTATGGAAAAATAAAAAATAAGAATTATTTTTTATTTATATTTTAAAAATCCTTTAACCTTTTCGCTACAGGTGTTTACTGGGGAAAGTTAAAATTTTAAATTTTACGTCTTAGGCTTCTATGTGGTTATATTAGAAACATTCCTTAAGAAATTTTTTAATTTTTATACTCGGACCCTGTATTTCAGAGTGTTTTTCTATGAGAGCAACCACATCGTTGTGGCTGCAATCATTACTTAAACATAAAACTTTTTACGCATAACGAAAATTTGAATATTTCTTCAGTTACTTCAGCCAAAATTAAACAAAAAAGTATCTAAATTGAAAGAAAACGTCAAATTATAAAGTTCTCTAAATTTTTCTGCTTCTTCTTCCTTTACTATGTCAAGATATACCATTAAAAAAACGTGTATACTTCTCTTCTTTAAACTTAAATATTCAGTTTATTAATTTCTTATTTTTCCTAAAACTTCAAACTATTCTAAAGACCAACAAAAAAATGTATTCTTGCAACCATAGAGGGTTCAGACATCCACAAAGTAGCCTGTTGCCATATGGCAACAAAATAGCGAAAGGGTTAATAACAATTATTTTTGATTTTTTTTCATATATGTAAGTCCACAAATAACGGTTTTATTTCAATTTTATTTAAGTTTTCCTAAGATAACAATTATTGGTTGGAGTTTTATTTTTTTAGTCATCAATAAAAATCATTCAATGACTTTTATTTATAAAAGTGAGTGAACAGTGTTGAACATTGATTTTTATAATAAAACTTATAACTGTTACGGTCCCTGCATTTTAGGTAAATTTTGCAAAGTTGCGGTAAAAATTTTTTTTACAATATTTTTAATTTATTTATTCCATTTAGCTTAAAAAATAATAAAAGTCATGTAAGATATTTTTTTAGAAAGCGATGCAATAAAAGTTATTTGCAATAAAAGACCTCAACTTAGTCAAAATTACTACCTTGGGCATTCTAGTGTTAAGAGCTGAGGTACTTGAGCGGGTTTCACTGTAGTTTCCTTTTTCTCCTATTTTGCACAACTTTTCATTCAAATAGTCCATTTGCAAGTCCATTTTTAGCGGCTCAAACAAAGTTTTCATTTGCAGACTATTGCCTTCACTTTGAATGTTTTATTAGTCAATTTTATGCTCGATCCGAGTTGCGAGTTGCCAACGTTTCGAAAACATAACAAACAAATCAGACTAGCTGAAATCATAAAAGTTCAAATTAGTGCTGGCAATTTTTCATTTTCATTTGCAGAATTCGCTACAGTAAAACGCAGTGGCAGTGGTCACTTTGTTGCACTGCGACCAGTTTGGGCCGTCAAGTGTGATGCAGTCGAGGCAAAGTGCCAATTCTTCAAGTTCGGCCGCCATTGCCACTGCCACTGTTTGTAGTCATTTGGCATTGTAAAGTGCCGACGGTGCTGGTGCGTCTGAAAAATTCATTCATTCTATAAATTGATTTATTATATCAATAAATGGTAATTGAAAAACTCTGTTTAATTAATCATTAATAAAATGCTTTAATTAGCCGGCTCGCAGTCTGAATGTTCGGACTACTGACTACTTGGCTTGGATGGGTGCTGCCAACAACAGACAGACAGAGAGACAGACAGGCTGCCAGTTGCTGCTATCGATATGGACAGCCGGTTGCCAGACTTAGTCACCGCACAGTGGCAGCGCTGGCAAAAAAGGCTTTTAAAAGCAACAACAACAACAGCAAGAAGTGACAGTAACAACAAAAGCGGCAGGAAACGCATAAATACAATGAACGAAAACATTTACATGTATTGTTGTTTTGCGTGGCGCGCAGCTGTCAAGCAGACGCGGCAACATGCAACATTGCAATGCAAGCAACACAACTTTGGCCGCACAAAATCGCCACCGAAATGTGCGAAAACTGCGAACGCAGTCGCCGTTTTGTTGGCAATGTCGCGCGGCAGTTTATGTTGCTGTTGCTGTTAGTGTTGTTGTTTTTGTTTTTGGTTTTATTTTTGTTTTTTCAGTGCTTAATTAAGCCATTTGGCATTGGCAAAAGCCAATAAAATTTGTTAGTACATTAAAGCTGTGTGCTGCTAAATTATGCACCAACACACTATGCATAATACCAACAACAACAACAACATCAGTCAATTGCTGCTGCAGCCAAAGTGCGTGTTTGTGCCACAGTGGAATGTGCATTTTATATAAAATAATTTAAAGCCCCAACTGACACATTTTAAATCTTCTTCAAGCCGCACAGGTGACAAGCTGTGTTATCCATTCACATGTATGTTGTTGTTGTTTCTTTGCCTTTTGCCTTTGTGTGTTTTGGCTGCATTTAAATGATATCAGCGTGTTGAGATTTTATGAAAATGCCATGCAATCGACTCGCTTTGCTCGAGACAATTTCTCTTTATTTATTGGCGTTGTTGTTGTTGTTGATATGTCTAAGTATTGGTTCGTTATTTATTTCGCGTTTATAGTGCAAAATCATGTAAATTGTAAGTAGCTGGAAAATTTATTGCTCATGTTTGGTGCGCTTAATGAATGTGCGAATTTGCATTTATTTATTTGCGGCTGTTTTGTGTCGATGTGTTGCATGCGACAAATGCGCGCTTTGTTGTTGATTTAATATACATGCAACCAAGCAGGAAATTGTAAAATGCTTACAGTTAATGGCCAAGCAATGTGAAATTGTAAGTAATCCTTCTGGTTAGTCGTGCAAGCAATGTTGCAAGTGCCATTGCAATATTAATGAGCTGCAAAGTCCGTTGCTGGGCAGCAACTTTCGTTAATTACTCAACAAAGTGCTTAGTATGAAAGGCGCCAGACTGTCAAGAAGTCGCATGGAATGCGAATCGATTTTGATGTGGATCGAAAAGCAGAGAAATTTATTCGAAAAAGGAAGAGGAGTACAAAGAATATATGAAGCAATCAGGCAAAGAGATTTTTATTAAATTGCTAGTGAACTATTTTAGTAGAAATAGTAAAGAAAAAATATATATTAACTATTGCACATCTTTTTAGTAGCCAGAAGATGTAAAAGCCATCAAGTAACTTCTTTTTAACCCTTGCGACCCCGAATTTTACTTTAATTTTTGGTATTGAAATCATGAAACACTTGACTACGAAGTGTGCACACGACATTTGAAGTCGCCACGCCTCTTTAATAGAGATCTAGAGCTAGTTTACTTTTTAGCTTAAAACGGGTTAAATAAATTTTGTCATAATATTTTTTAATTACAAAAAAATTATTTAATATTTATGGAAAAATACAAAATTATCACTTTTTGATTTTATTTAACCATTATAAAAGAAACAGGGTTTTGATCTAACGTGCCCAATTCGTAGACTTCAATTAGAACACAAACTTTCCCTGATATCGCTGCAATTTATTGAAAATTATTTAACAGTAAAACAATAAAATTTAAATAACAGTAAAATTTTTGGAATTTGCTTTGAATTCACTTCTAAATTGAACCCATAAATCAATCCTAGCTTTTGCTATAAGAAGACAAATAGGTGAAGTTGCTCTCAGGCAATTTCGGCGTCGAAAGTTAAACAAACGATTGCACATCTCTTCAGTATCCAGAAGGTGAAAATGAATTATTTCTAAACTCTTCTCAGTATCCAGAACCTGCAAAACCTATTGGATTAAATACTTTAATCTTTTATCAGAGAATCAAGCCAAAAGGATCGTCAAGTAATAAAAAATGTCCAGGGTTTTCTAAAATTTCTGACCAGAACTCACTACCAGCCGAAAAAGATTATTACCTTTGGATCATTTTTCTCGATTATACTTTTTTCCAGTTTCCAAAAAGTGAGAAATCTATTTATTTATTTCTCAACTTTCGATCAGATACCTTCTCAATATCCAGAAGCTGTATAACATATTGGATTACTTTAATCGTTTTTTTGTTTACTTTAATCGTTTTATCTGGGATTCAAGTAATTAATAAATTTCCAAGGTTTTCTTAAATTTCTGACAAGAACTCCCTAACAGCAAATATAAATATTTTTTTCTTTAGATAGTTTCTTCCCGATTACATATCTTTTCAGTATCCAGATAGTGAAAAATCCATCTGAGTAATTCTTTCCAAATTTTCGAAAACATCTTTTTAGCCTTCAGAAAATGCAATTCAATTTAGATTAACTTCTTCAATCTTTTTATCTGAGATTTTGTCAAGTAATTAAAAAATGTCCAAGGTTTTCTTAAATTTCTGATAAAAACTCCCTAACAGCAAATATAAAAATGTTTTTCTTTAGATAATTTCTTCTCGATGACACATCTTTTCAGTATCCAGATAGTGAAAACTCCATCTGAGTAATTATTTCCAAATTTTCGAAAACATCTTTTTAGCATTCAGAAAATGCAATTCAATTTAGATTTACTTCTTCAATCTTTTTATCTGAGTTTCAAGCCAAAAGGATTGTCAAGTAATTAAAAAATTTCCAAAATTTTCTTAAATTTCTGACTAGAACTCACTACCAGAGAAATTATTTTCCTTGGGTCAGTTTTTTTCGATTACACATCTTTTCAGTATGCAAACAGTGAAAAATCCATCTGAGTAACGTTTTCTATATTTTCGATAACACATCTTTTTAATACTCAGAAAATGCAATCCTCTTTCAGTGTTGCCAGATACCTAAATCTCCTAAATCTTAAAAAAAAACCCAAAATTTCTTCCAAAAATTTAAAAAATCTACTAAAACTTTTTGTTCATAATATATTTCATTATAAACTAAGGAATTAAATTTCTCATAAGAAATATATTTAGTTTACTTTTTAGTCAGTTTTTCATTTAGTCAGTTTCAGCCTAACAACATAAAATAAATAATAAATAAAATATGTAAAAATTAGATCGGTATGAAATTCGATTTTGTAAACTTCATTCATTGCATAAAGTATACAATTTGAAGCATAAAATTTAATTAAATTAAATTTGACACTATAGCTCAAAGCTTCGGTGCTACTAATAATGTCAAATGTATCTTCATCAAAATCTCAAACTTTCCCCTAAACAGTTCTTCCTCCTAAATATTTTCCTAAAAGGCCAAGAATCTTCTAAATCAAGGAGGAAACCTTCTGATCTGGCAACACTGTCCCATTTGATAAACTACCATTTTTATCTCTTGATCTGAGAATCATGCAATTAGGATAGTTCGGACTGATATGACTGATTCTGGCAAGCAGCAAGAGTGATGATTAATTTCTTCTCAATCTTTTCAACTCGATTACATCATCTTTTTTAGTATCCAGAAGATTAAAAAGATGGATTTTAGATGGATAGAGCAACTAATTATTTCTTAACTTTTGATAACACATCTTTTCTGTTTCCAAATTGTATAAAACCTAATAAATTAACACTTTAAACTCTTTAAACTGATCGTTGATGAGTTTTGATGGAAACTGGGTTGATCTCAGATTTCAGTTCACCAACATTTGGTCATTGTTTTGGTGATTGGCGATCGTTTTTAAATTGCATAAACCACTAATAGACTCTGCCAGAGGATAAAAAATTATCAGCATAAATTGGGTTCATCAATCTAAATGTTTTGATAAAAGTTTCACCAAGCTTAAAGCAAAAATTAATATTGGCACTTTGCTGGATGCTCAGTTCTGTACTGATGACCCACACATACTGTCACTTTGGACGCAATAACTCCGTTGCTAGTGAAAAAAATATTATGAAAATTTGACTGGAAATCGGGGAAGGATGTGCCTTTGAAATGCAGGAAATGCTACCAGAAAATGTTTTATTTTAAAAGTTTTGTTTAATTTTAAACGCAATCTTTTATAGTTTTCATTTGTATTATAATCATTCATTTGTATTATAATTAAACTTTTATAGTTTTCATTTTAATTATTCAGAATTTTTGTTAAGCTTTATAAAACCCCTGAAGTTTAATCATAATATTGTGGCTAAGCTCATGAAATTAGAATTTATCGATCTCTCTGTCTCTATCTGTAAAATCTTTGCAAGACAGTTCAAACGTAAAGGTTCCAGGTATAGCTCCATGAAAAACACTGATATACATTAAGGGATCATGGCACGTTAGAAAGGGAAATTTTTAATGATTTACAAAATTATTTATTTTTCAGCTCCTTATTAGCAATCTTTTTGAAAATTTTTTTACAATATATTGAAGGTTTAAGGAACACCAAAAAAGGTGGAGCTGAAGTCGCGTAGAAAAAAAACACATCCTCCATTACGGACACTTAATCTCCGAATCGGCTAATCTGAAACAAAAAAACAAAAAAGATTCATTATCATTAAGCTTTCGGACACAGGAATTCACCAAAAAAATAAAAAAAACGCTAAAAATAAAAGGATAGGAGCTTTTTGAAAAAAGTGTCAAAAATTGACTGCGTTTTTCACGTTTTTTTCCCAGAAAAAGTACTTTAAATTAAAAATTGTCTTCAATATTGTGGTGGATTCTTGTAAAAAATAAGTTAATAAAAAGAACTAAAAACATTTTTTTTAAATCGGTCGAGCCAATCCGGAGATTAAGTGTCCGTAATGGAGGATTTGTTTTTTTTTCCTTAAACATTCAATATATTGTAAAAAGATTTTCAAAAAGATTGATAATAAAGGAGCTGAGAAATAAATAATTTTCCCCTTTCTAACGTGCCATGATACCTTAAACATAAAATCTAAGTGAATTTTATAATGCAACTTAAAATTAATTTTTCTCCACTATTCATAACAAAATTGTTTCCATTATTCAATCATTTTTTTCTCTATCAAATTTCCAACTCAAAATCAAATACCAAACGCAACCTAAATACCAATTAATTCGCTATAAATGGCTCCCCCATTCATATAAACTTTTTCCCTACAAATAATTTTTTTTATCATAACAAAAGAAAATAAAATGCAATTTTAAAAAGAAATAAATTAATCCAAAGTTTTCAACAAAATCTTCGAAACAATTGACATTAGATGTCGTAAGTTGTTAACAACCGTCACATACATACTTATTAACATAGATATGTTCGCTTGTCGGTAGACAGCAGACAGAGCAGACAGCAACAACAGCATTAATAAAATATAAAAATAATACAATACAATAAGCAACAATAATAACAACAACAACAAAATCCAATCACAATTTTTAATTAAGATTAATTGAAAACGATTGGCAGTTGCTGCAACTGTGCAAAGTAAGCAGGCAAGCAAAAAAGCAAAAGTAAAATATAAAAATAAAAAAAAACAAATACAAAAACAAAACACTTCAACTCGCCAACTATGGACACTACTGCCGCTGATATTTGATACAATAAATTATTGCAGTGCACAAAACTACACGCAACATAAATTGCGCCACACAATTTTCAAGCGAGCAGCGAGATGTTTACAACCCGATAAGAATAAGTGACTTACAGATACAATTGTTAGGCGCTGTCTACCTATAAATAGAAATCCAAGTGAGATGGCAATGTTGAAATCTTAATGCTGGCAATGGTCGCACTGCACTCAAGCGACGTTAATATGAGCATTTGTGTAGATTTTTAAACATGAAAATAACTATTTGTGTTAAAAAAAATTTATATATTTTTTAATTATAAATTTATTTATTCATAAATTTTATTCGTCATAGAAAACTATAAATCAATCACCTAAATTAGCAATCAGCCTCCAAAAGTGTTTGTAGCGCCCAACAGTCAAACACACACACACATATACAAGCAACTACAGCCAAATTGCAACAACAAAAACTTTCAACCGAAATGTCAATGTCAAAATGTCATACAATAATTGACAGTCATTTTGACAGTTTCATACTAAAACGAATGCACACGTTGCGTTCGCCCCTCAGCCACTCGCTGTAATATTTTATTTTCTTTGAACAGTTACACTACCCCAGCTTAATTTAATCCAATTACAAAAGTCCGCCAGCAGTGAATTTCATGCAAATCAATAGAGGAAGTTAAAAATGATTTATATTTTTATAAAATTGCTATAATTTGTACGAAATACGAACGAAAACTGCTCAACTTAACTGCCGATTGCTATCTGCTCAGTCCGAAGTTATGGGCACAGGGAATGCATTTTGCTGTTGTTGTTTTGTGATTGCATACTTTTGAAAACAACAACAACAACAATAACAAAAAATTATAATTTATAACTTCTGGCACACCCCATAGTGAGTTGCATGTGAAGAACCACAGAGCGGTAAGTACTGGTCGCCGAGTTGGCTCGATGGTAGCGGCATCAGCGACTTCGACTTTACTTGTTTGGCGCGTATTTTGCATAAATATTCGCTTAGGGGTAACATAAATGCACTGCAATATTAAGAGCAACACCAACAATTACAATAACAACAACATGGTACAAGTGCATTTGGACAAAGTGAGGTGCAAAATGTGGTACAGAATGTGTGGCAGAATGTAGTTCAAGCCGTAAGCAGTGACTGGGAAATTTGGCACTGGATGTATGGTAAGTTGGGTAACTTGTAATTGTATTTGTAGAAATGCTTTTGGTGCCAATGGATCATATATTTAATATTAAAGTGTAGGGAGCGTCCAGAAACTCAGGCACGTAGGCAATAGTCTGCTCTGTGTGGCCTGGCTTGCGCCTCCCTCCTTGCAAGCAAGTAAAGGACACACTTCCGCTGGCGACTCTCATAACCGAGCCAGAAAGGATGAATCATACAGTGTTGCCAGATACCTGAAATGATTTTCTTCTAAATCTTAAAAAAACTGAAATGTTAGGAGATTTTTTAATTTTTTGGGAATAAATTTCCTCCCAAAAATTATAAAATAAAAAATAAATAATAAAAAATTTCCTCCCAAAAAATTATAAAATTTCTTAAATTTTGTTTAAAATAATTTTTATCATTATAAAATAAAAAATAAATAATAAAAAATTTCCTCCAAAAAAATTATAAAATCTCTTAAATTTTTTTAAAAATAATTTTTATCATCATAAACTAAGAAATTAAACTTCTCAGAAAAAAATTTTAATATATTTTTTTCTTTTATTGCAGCCTTTTTATTAATTCAGCTTCAGTTTAACAACAACTAACAGAAACAAAACATGAAAATTCTCAGAAAAAATTATAATACATATATTATTTTTTTATTGCAGACTTTTTATTCATTCCGCTTCAGTTTTACAACAACTAACAGAAAAAAAATCCTAAAGACTCGGAAAAAAGTTATAATATATTATTTTTTTATTGCAGCCTTTTTATTCATTCCGCTTCAGTTTAACAACAACTTAACAGAAACAAAACATAAAAATTTTGATCGGCATGAAATTCACATTTGTAAACTTCCTTCATTCATTGCATAAATTATACACTTTGAAGCATCAAATTTAATTAAATTGGACACTTTAGCTTTCAATATTCATGGCTTCAAACCCACAAATGATGTCAAATTTATCACCATCAAAATTTAAACTTTCTTGTAAACAATTCTTCCTACTAAAAATTCTCCTAAAAGGCCAAGAATCTCTTAAATTTAGGAGGCAATCTTCTGAGCTGGCAACACTGACTGACACTGGCAACATGATCCGATCGTATATATGATATGATTTGTATAGGAATTTAAAAATATTTATTGATTCCTCACGCGGTAACAGGGCCGATTGTGGCCCCCGCTGGTCACTATGATCCACCCTTTTCTTCCGGAAAACGCAATTTTTACTCTCCTTGAGCCGAACCTTTATTCAATAGAACCTCGGAGTCATCACCGGACACTACACTATTGGGTCTATGCTTATTAAATGGCTCCTTTCCTTCAGTGATGTCTTTTGAAGTTGTGGATGTGAAGAAGCTGTAGAATCAAAATCTTGAATCTGCTCTCCTTCTTTTAAAGGTTGAACTAGTTGGCACTGAATTGACACTGTTGGTTAGCTCCAGAGGAAAATCAGACGGGATTCGCAATGGGTCAATTTGGCCTCCGAGTGACAACTGGAGTGGCTTTCTTCAATTCAATAGTCGATCAATTCGATATCGATTCCTCGACGAGACCGTTTTGCTTTACGTATTTCGACAATAGTCGATACTCTCGTTTTTATATTTTATAAAGTGTTAGGAAAGTGATTTGAGTCTTTGGGGGTACAAAATAGTGAGAACTTTGAAAAGGATTGAAATTATTAGTTTTTAATTTTGAACTATTTTAGTGCAGAAAATTATTCTATTACTAGACGAAAGATGAGAGATGCATTCAATTATATGGAACTACCAATGTTATAATAAATTATTAATTTTAGTTTCAATATTAATTTATTTCCATTTCATAGCTTCCGAACAAAATATCGCTTGGCTTCATTAGAGGCCCATTGCTGTTTAGTATTTGAGTTATTCTGCTCCATAACTTCTTTTTTATGACGGTAATCCAAACAATTTTTTATGCTATTTTTAGCTTATTTATTATTATTATTATTATTATTATTATTATTTATTTTTTATTTATTACCTTCAGCAATGGTCGTTTTTTGACTCCTTAATAAATAAAAACTTTTATAAAAATCATAAAAACATTCAAATTTTTCACTACTTGCTTTTAACAGCTGCGAAATGGAAAAACAAGAGCAAAAGTGCTATCGAACAGATTCTATTGAACATTCAATACGACCAGACGACATTTTGTGTTACAGAAAGCAAAAACCGTGGTTCGATACACGTATTTGTTCGATATCGAATTACGGAAAGCCACCACTGTTGTAACACCTGTCGATCAGCTGATGAGGAACGTGATTCGGACCTTTTATACTATTGCTCTGCATTGGCTAGAGGGAGACTTCAGGGGAAGCGAGGCACCGCCTTAAAAACTTTTTGACTTACATAACTGACCTGTCAACGAATGTTTGTGGCATTTCATGTCAAGTCTTTTAGTCTCAATATCTCTTATCGTCTTCTTGAAGGAAGGAAGGAAGCAGTTTATATAAAAAAATTATAGATGAGAGTTTGAACTTTAAGGTATGTGCTATATATTATATGTACATTACTATCTAGAACAAAACTATACTTCCCTGTGATAAAACAATGGATCCTTACTGAACTCAGTGACCTATTAAGTTGTCTTTCCTAACCCTATTAAATTTAAATAAATAAAATAAAATAAAATAAATTTAATTAAATTAAGAACTAATATTAAAAATTAAATTTTTTTTTATTAAAATTTACTAAATTACTATTTCAGATTTTTAAGAATTTGTCCATATAGAAAAAGCTCCAAAAAAGGTTAAGCTTGCATTTTGAGTAATTTTAGTAATAACACCGTGCGACAGCATTTTTCACACCGAGAAAAATCCACATGTGCGTGAAACTAGAGAACAAATATAGTAATACTGCGTACTCAGTTTTTCATTTCTACATTCTTTGTCCTTTTAAAAGGACTTCAAAATTTTGGAGGGGATAAAAAATAAAAAAATATAAAAAATACTTAACCTCGTTAGAATATGGCGATATGTATATCAAATGAAGGAGGAATTGAAATAAAATTGATGTTTTATCTATTTGTAAAAAAAGGATATGAAAAAGGTCCTTTGAAAATTTTAATCATTTATATCCTTGAAATTTTATATAGAATTTTCTTGAAAAGAAAGTATGTTAAAACCCAAAATCTCTTTGATGACTTGTCAAAATTTCATTACTCTAACTTTTATGGTTCGAAGGTTATTAAAAAATGGCGGAAGCTGCAATTCTAATGAAGTACAAAAATTTTAATTCATTTGAGTATCAGTATTTTAAGTAATAAAAAGATACAAAATCAATGAAGCGACAATAATGAAATTTTGACACGTGATCAAGGAGATTTTAACATACTTACTTTTCAAGAAAATTCTTTATAAAATTTCAAGCATATAAAGAATTACAATTTTCAAAGAAATTTTGTCATATCCTTTTTTTACAAATAGATAAAAAATTAATTTTAGTTAAATTCTTGAGCATTTCCTCTTTCATTTGATATACATATCGCCATATTCTAACGAGGTTAAGTATTTTTTTATATTTTTTTATATTTTGTATCCCCTTAAAAATTTTGAAGTTCTTTTAGAAGGACAAAATATGTACAAATGAAAAACTGAGTACGCAGTATTACTATAATTGGTCTCTAGTTTCACGCACATATGAATTTTTTCCGGTGTAAAAAATGGTTTTAATTTTTGTCGCACGGTGTAATAAATAATAGCATAATCAGGCTTCCATTTCATGGTTCATTTCCTTATTCCATATAAATTCACCTAATTTGCCTATCTCTGACACCAAATCATCGAGTTGTATTTCTGCGTTGGCGCGGCAGCACAACTAAAGTCCAGTTGTCTCTCCCACTTACTAAGCTAACCGAATTCATTCGCACTTTCAAAAACTTGGAATTAATTATTCCAGCAGCTGGTGGCATTACCATTTCAATGGCACATTTTAAATGCGCCTTTTAACTATAGACGGAAACATTTTCCTACAATAAAAATGTCACATTGCGTTCATTGACAAACGAATGCGGACCACTGCGGCCACTCCCAGTGAGAAGAATGACGCCGGCTTTTGTGTCACACTTGAGCTATGGCCACACTAACTCACGCAATGTAAACAAAACTTGGCTAAAACCAATAAAAAAAGATTAGACCTATAGAAAAGATCCAGAGAAAAATGTGTAGTTTTTGATAGAAAAAAATCAACCAAAAGAGAAGAGAATACAAAAAAAAACCCACTTACGAATACCGACAAATGTGAACAAAAGAAATGACAGCAATAATTTCAAAATAAAAATGATGAAAAAAGATCGAGCTGAGGTTAGCTTGAAGTGATTTTTTTGAAGCATGTCTGTGCAGGCAATGTGTGGCTTACAAATAAGTTTTTTGGGTAAATATATTTTTTTTTTTGGTAAATCATTGAAATGTGAAAATAAAAAAAATGAATGGATAGAAGTGTGTGGCGCTCATAGTTATAAGTGGCAGGTAGACATAAGAGTTGGCTTGAAATATTAGAGAGGTTTGTTGGTGTGTGTGAGTGTGTGTGTGAGTGCCATATACGAGAACACATTGGGTTGGCGTATAATAAAAATGCCAAAGAAAGTGTTTGATAAAAGTCAATGATCGCATTATAAGGTTGAACGCCACGAGTGATCGAAACGCTTGAAACTTTTAAGAAAATTGATAGAAGGTAGAAAATCAAAGAATCGATTTTCATTGTAGCGGCACGAAAAATCAGTGGAATCTGTTGAAAGCAAAGGCAGGAAATTGAACAAAAACAGTTTTCAGTTAATTCAGAAATAGATTTTCGATTTCGTTGTATTCTTTTTTGATTAAAAGCAGATACTTTTCTTCACATTTCCATAGTAAAATTACAAATGTTCTGTTAAGTTTGCAATTAATAAGTTCAATAAACCTTCCGTTCAGCCGTTCAGTGCCCCAATAAACTTTAATGCAATAAGCTCCACAGTTGTTCAGTAAATTCAATGCTCTTTTAAATTTATTATAATTCAAATTTAGTGAAAATCCACTGAGCAGTTGAGCGCTTTTAATGGTTTAACTTAGCATGCCGCCAGCATTATTTGCAAATACAGCATTCGGCTCGCATATGGCAAAGAGATATGCACAAAAGTTGCCATAAAACTAAAATGCCGCCTCTATATGTACGTTTAATTGGCAGCTTCTGTTCGCTTTGTGTGGCAGCGCTTGCGGTCTTTATGGCTGCCACATAATTACACACACAGAGACACCGAGGTGCGAGTATGTGGCTGAAAGGCATATTGCGCACTTCTGAAGCGGCGGCAGTCTTTTGTGCTGCATAAAACCGTTTAATGCACGCTTGATAAAAGTCGTAAATGCCGCTTAGTGTTGTGTGCAGCAAAATTTAATTTACATTTTATTATTATAAATAACCCAAAAAAATTTTTCTTTATTAGATTAAGAAAAATCGATTTAAACTATTGAGCGCAGCTCTCGCCAAGTCAAAAGGAAATGCAGAAAATTGGCATCATGCAAATTCAGTTTTTTTTTCATAAAGAAGAAAATTTATTGAAGCCTGACATTAGTTGTTTAGCGTTAGGAGACAATTTGATTTTTAATATAAAAATAATTTCAATTGTCTTAATATTAATTTTTAATATAAAAATAAAAAAACAAAAAATATAAAAATAATTTCATTTGAAAGAAATTTTTTGAAGCCTGCCATTAGTTGTTTAGCGTTAGGACACAATTTGATTTTTAATATAAAAATAATTTCATTTGTCTTAATATTAATTTTTAATAAGTCAGCAAGCAATTCAAATTCATCTCTAATCACTTTCACATACAAACACAAATGATTTATTGAAGCCTGACATTAGTTGTTTAGCTCAAGAAGGCAATTTGACTCTAAATATGAAATTAATTTCAATTGTTTTAATATTAATTTTTAATATAAATTTGATTTTTAATATAAAAATAATTTCATTTGAAAAAAATTTATTGAAGCCTGACATTTGTTGTTTAGCGTTAGGAGACAATTTAACTTTTAATATAAAAATAATTTCATTTGTCTTAATATTAATTTGTAATAGTCAGCAAGCAATTAAAATTAATCTCTAATCACTTTCACATACAAACAGAAACGATTTATTGAAGCCTCATATTATTTGTTTAGCTCAAGAAGGTAATTTGACTCTTAATATGAAATTAATTTCAATTGTGTTAATATTAATTTTTAATTTTTAATATAAATTTGATTTTTAATATAAAAATAATTTCATTTGAAAGAAATTTATTGAAGCCTGACATTAGTTGTTTAGCGTTAGGAGACAATTTGATTTTTAATATAAAAATAATTTCATTTGTCTTAATATTAGTTTTTAATAGTCAGCAAGCAATTAAAATTAATCTCTAATTACTTTCACATACCAACACAAATGATTTATTGAAGCCTCACATTAGTTGTTTAGCTCAAGAAGAAAATTTGACTCTTAATATGAAATTAATTTCAATTGTCTTAATATTAATTTTTAATATTTAATATAAATTTGAATTTTAATATAAAAATAATTTCATTTGAAAGAAATTTATTGAAGCCTGACATTAGTTGTTTAGCTCAAGAAGACAATTTGACTCTTAATATGAAATTAATTTCAATTGTGTTAATATTAATTTTTAATTTTTAATATAAATTTGATTTTTAATATAAAAATAATTTCATTTGAAAGAAATTTATTGAAGCCCGACATTAGTTGTTTAGCGTTAGGAGACAATTTGACTTTTAATATAAAAATAATTTCATTTGTCTTAATATTAATTTGTAATAGTCAGCAAGCAATTAAAATTAATCTCTAATTACTTTCACATACCAACACAAATGATTTATTGAAGCCTCACATTAGTTGTTTAGCTCAAGAAGAAAATTTGACTCTTAATATGAAATTAATTTCAATTGTCTTAATATTAATTTTTAATATTTAATATAAATTTGAATTTTAATATAAAAATAATTTCATTTGAAAGAAATTTATTGAAGCCTGACATTAGTTATTTAGCTCAAGAAGAAAATTTGACTCTAAATATGAAATTAATTTAAATTGTCTTAATATTAATTTTTAATATAAATTTGATTTTTAATATAAAAATAATATTAATTAATAATAATTAATTAATTAATAATCTTAATATGAAATTAATTCCATTTGTCTTAATATTAATTTTTAATTTTTAATATAAATTTGATTTTTAATATAAAAATATTTTCATTTGCCTTAACATTAATTTTTAATAGTCAGTAAGCAATTAAAATTAATCTCTAATCACTTTCGCTTACAAACACAAATGATTTAATATAAAAAGTAGTTCCATACTCTTTTATTGACTACACAAAATGAACACACACATACAAACATGCAAACATATGTTATTGTATTAGAAAAAAAATATCACAAACAGTGCAATAATCATGCAACCGCAGAAGCCCAACAAATGCAAACAGAATTGAGGTCACAGCCAACAGTAGTCAAATGCCACATACGACAGCTCGTAAACTTGTTCAACAATTGACAATTCCCGCTGTTTCAATTGCAATGCGACTGCCGAACTAATGTCGTAATGACAGTTAAAAAAAAATGTATATGATAAACAAATGAAACAATTTGAGGATTGGCCACAGAGTAGAGGAATTGAGGCTTGAAAATGCTAAGAACACTTTACAAGAACAATGGACTCTTATGACTTTAGATAACTTTTATGCTGCAAACATTTCGATGCTAATCAGTTTGTTGTGGTATAAATTGACAATTATTTAAAAAAAATTATATTTGAGTTAAGGGAATTAAAGATCAAGTCTTCAATTTAAATTACATACATAAATATAAATAGGTACAAAGTAAAGATGAGAAGATTAGTTTATGTGCCCATAGGACTGAGCATACTTACTGATATGATGTCAAGGTAACTTAGTTCTTAAATCTTGGAATGCTTTTGAGTTTTGCATACTTTATTTTTATGTCTTTTTTTATTTTTCTAAGAGAAGAAGAACAAAAGGCAAAGCCTTTAAAAAAACTTAATATATTTTAAAATACTAAAATCCTATTCTAAAATCCGACAAATCCTTCGAAATGCTTTGAGTTTTGCAGGTTTTTTTGAGAATTGCATACAATTTTTCAGCACTATTTATTTCTCTAAAGAAGAAGAACTTTTTTCTTTAAAGGCAAACTCTTTGCAGAAAAATAAATATACAATAAAGTACTTAAATAAATAACAATCCTTCGGAATGCTTTGCGTTTTGCAAATTTTATTTTTTTTGAAAATTTTATAAATTTTGTCAGCATGTTTCTTTTGAAGAAGGAGCATTTTTTTCCGCTAAAGACAAAATCTACGAAGAAAAATAAGTATACAATAAAATCCTAAAATAAATCTAAATCCTTCGGAATGATTTTTTTTTTTTAGAAATTTTATCAAATTTTTTTTAAATGAAAAGAAAGAAGAGTGAAAGAAAGAAGAAAGAAGAGTGAAGAATGCTCGGGCCGCCTTAACGCGTTTTGTAACCTTTGGTGTCCGAACGAATATTCGTTTTCGGCTTCGGTATTCGGCTTTTTTCGGCCAATTTTATATCTTCTGCTTCGGCTTCGGCTTTCGTAAAAATAGCCGAATATTTTAGCTGAAGATTTTCGCCCTGTAATGCAATTTGCTCTGTTTCGAATTATTTTATCAAATATTGGGTTTTATCGATATTTCGGACATCAAGATTGCGATTAATAAAAATGATCTCTATGAAGCTATTTATGTCAATTGAATTGTCAAGTTTTTTGTTTTTGTTAGAAACTGTACTCTAAGACTGGTTTTGGTTTATTTTAAGTAAAATATTTATACATATATATTCTTTTAATTCCTAAGTGGAACAAAAATAAAATAAGAGCGGCTAAATTCGATCAATTTTTTTCCTTAAATGAATTTTTATTTTTTTTTAGTATTCAGCTTCGGCTTCGGCCGATTTCTTATTTTAGATATGCCAAATGTTCTGCTTCGACTACAGTAGTAACCGTTATTCGCATTGTTATAGGTGGTTAACCCTCTCAGTGATCTGCCCCTTGTAGTCATTCTGGGATGTGATTTAAGGCAAAAAAGCGAACCCAGCGTGCATTTCATTATGTCTTCGAAACCTGTAAACAATGGCTTTCCCAATGACTTCCTCCTTCTTCTCAATGAGCAGGCACAAAGGAAGTGGAAGATGGTTTCTTTCTCTTTCAGGTTTTTGCAGTAATTGTAGGTGATGCCCCTTTTGGCTGCGTTTTATTCGCTGGGCCAGTGATCCGTGATAAAAGCAGTAAATCTCGCACGATCTCGGCTTCTTCTGTTCGAAAGGTCCGCGTGTCTGTTCTCCCTGTATCTGGAAAAAGAAGAAGAAGTCTCATATATATACGACCGGTTATAAAATATTGTTTCATTGTTAAATATCAAAAAGGGATTCCATAACCTACGCCTATGTGGATATTGTTCGAAAAATATCAAATTAACCTCGACTTTGTAGGCTTTAACTATCTAAGTGAAAAGATTTTCTTGCCTAAAGTTTAAAGCTTAAATCTAAAAGAAGTCTTTTCTAGTTTTTTTAGCCTTTGCAACTGATAACCAATTTAAATGCCATCAACATTGAAACGATACTTTAATACGAGGGTGGGCTTAAAAATTTCCTATCTAACAGAAATCGAAGAAATTTTTTCTTCAAATTGATCTTCATTTTTCTACATAGTTTCCTTGTAGACTTCTCTACACTTATTTCAGGTCTGATTTATTGCGCTTAACTTGAGCTAACAGTGGATTGGAACAGTTCATTTGAAAATATTTTTGGTCCCAGGCCTTAATCTTGATTCAATTTGTGATAAACACGTTCTTTGCACATATTCATAGCTTCTGCTATCTCTCTATCACTTTAATTCGACAGTTGTCTAGCACCATTTATGTACTTGAGCGATGTTAAAACTAGTCGATTATTGCAGTTTCTGGATGTTCCGAGCGTTCCGAAGCTGGTACGAACACGTTTAAACTCAGTTGTCCAATATTTCACGGTTTTAATTGATGGTGCACAGCCTTCAACTTGTCTTTAGTTTACAGAGACGAATTGCCTTTCATACACAAATATTTAATGACTGCTGGATGCAGGATTTTCTTCATTTTCACAAAAACACTCACATCAACTAACTCAAACTATTTTCAAACAACAACTGCACATCCAAAATGGATGAAAATTTAGTGAGCACATTTAAAATGAAGACCCAACAGATTCGCTACCTTTTGTTAGCGACTGTTGCCGTTTTTATGTTGAGTTCGCAAACATTTGAGACCACCCTCGCAATTCCCTGTCTTTGACTTTTAATGACGTCGGCTTAGTCGAGAAAATCGGCAGTTTTAGCCAAGACTCACACAACCATTGTTCTGGGCAGACCTTCACACATCACAATGGTTCTAAAACACCTTTGACTCATTGCTCAGCTTCTTGCTTAACCTAACCCAACTCAACACAAACTTACCTTTCTTCTAATTATGGGATATTCTCAGCTCTCTTTCTCTTTAGCAAATAACATTCATTATGCCTGAAGTCTATGCTTCATCCTGAGTTATAAAGATCGAGTTGAACAGCAAATATTTTACAAAGTTTTTCTTAAGCCAAATATTTCTTAGTCGAAAACTGATTTCATATCTATCAGAAGAAGAATATGGATATGAACCAAATTCTTTGCTAATTTTCTAAATCTCCAAATTTCTTAGTATAAAACTCATGTTCTATCTATCAGAAGAGGAAGATTTCATATCTTGATTCAATAATAACTTTCTAAATTTGCAAATTTTCTTAGTCAAAAACTGATTTCATATCTATTAGAAGAAGATTTAATATCTAAATTCAATACTAAAATTTCGTAATCTGCAAATTTTCTTAGTCAAAAACTTATTTCATATCTATCAAAGGAAGAAGATTTAATATCTTAATTCAATACTAATTTTCTAAATCTGCAAATTTTCTTAGTCAAAAACTAATTTCATATCTATCAGAAGAAGATTTAATACCCAAATTCTTTGCTAATTTTCTAAATCTGCAAATTTTCTTAGTAAACCTGATTTCATTTCTGCAAATATTTTACAGAGGGCTTACATTTTTCTTAGTCCAAAATTTTTCTTGGTCGAAAACTGATTTCATATCTATCCGAAGAAAAGGATTTCATATCTTAATTCAATACTAATTTTCAAAATTTGCAAATTTTCTTAGTCAAAAACTGATTTCATATCTATTAGAAGAAGAAGATTTAATATCTAAATTCTTTGCTAATTTTCTAAATCTGCAAATTTTCATAGAATATAACTAATTTCTTATCTATCAGAAGAAGATTTCACATCTAAATTCTTTGCTAATTTTCTAAATTTGCAAATTTTCTTAGTCAAAAACTAATTTCATATCTATCAGAAGAAGAAGATTTTATATCTAAATTTCTCATTAAAACTCTATCAAAAGAAAATTTCATATCTTAATTCAATACTATTTTTCTAAATTTGCAAATGTTCTTACTCTACAACTGATCTCGCTTTTTTTAGAAGAAGAAGATTTCATATCTAAAGTCTTTGCTAATTTTCTAAATCTGCAAATTTTTCTTAGTATAAAACTCATTTCCTATCTATCAGAAGAAGATTTCATATCTAAATTCTTTACTAATTTTCTAAATCTGCAAATTTTCTTAGTCAAATCTGATTTCATATTTGCAAATATTTTACAGAGGGCTTTCATTTTTCTTCGTCCAAAATTTTCTTGGTCGAAAACTGATTTTATATCTATGAGAAGAAGAAGAAGATTTAATATCTAAATTCAATACTAAAATTTCGTAATCTGCAAATTTTCTTAGTCAAAAACTGAGTTCATATCTATCAGAAGAAGAAGATTTCATATCTAAATTCTTTGCTAATTTTCTAAATCTGCAAATTTTCTTACTCAAATTGATTTCATATCTGCAAATTTTCTAAAAAACTCATTAAAACTCATTTCCTATCTATCTATCAGAAGAAGATTTCATATCTTAATTCAATACTATTTTTTCTAAATTTGCAAATGTTCTTAGTCTACAACTGATCTCACTTTTTTTTAGAAGAAGAAGATTTCATATTTAAATTTGTTGCTAATTTTCTGAATCTGCAAATTTTCTTAGTATAAAACTCATTTCCTATCTATTAGAAGAAGAAGTTTTAATATTTTAATTCAATCATAATTTTCTAAATTTGCCAATTTTCTTAGTATAAAACACATTTGTTATCTATCAGAGGAAAAAGATTTCATATCTAAATTCAATACTAATTTTCTAAATTTGCAAATTTTCTTATACAAAAACTCATTTCCTATCCACCAGAAGAGGAAGATTTCATATCTTAATTCAATAATAATTTTCTAAATTAGAAAATTTTCTTAGTCAAAAACTGATTTCATATCTATCAGAAGAAAAAAATTTCATATCTTAATTCAATACTAATTTTCTAAATTTGCAAAATTTCTTACTCGAAAACTGATTTTATATCTATCAGAACAAGAAACTTTCATATCTAAATTTGTTGCTAATTTTTAAAATCTGCAAATTTTCTTAGTATAAAACTCATTTCCTATCTATTAGAAGAAGAAGATTGCATATCTAAATTCTTTACTAATGTACTAAATCTGCAAATATTTTACAGATGGCTTTAGATTTTCTTAGCCCAAAATTTTCTTACATATCAAAATTCTTTACTAATTTTCTAAATCTGTTTAATGTTCAAATTTAACTTCTATAAAAATTTTGTTTCATTGGCTGATCACAGAAAATGGATAATTAATTTAGTAATTAAATTTTATAATTTAATTTGTATTTATTTATACAACACTAAGGAAATTATATTTTAGAATTCTTTAATTAATATTTTTTTTGCAAATAAAAATAATTATTTTATATAATCGGTGGAGAAATTAATTTCACGCTATGCAAATATCGCAAGTAAATTAAAAACAGCGTACGACATTAGGGTCGAACATCGGCGCAGCCCGTCAATAATTTCCAATTTCAGGCTGAGAACGCAGGCAGCCCAAACGCGAACGCAATTTTAATTCCAAATGAACTCCACCCACTGTCGAAAAGAAACGCAAACAATTACCGCAAACGATGATGATACGAAATCCAATGCAGAGTAACGAATGCGATCGGTGGGTGAAAGGGGTTATGAAGCGGGAAGGCGAAAGGAAATTTTCAAATTTCCAGTGAGCTGCAGAGGCAAAATGCCGGCAGACAAGTAAATTACTCATGGCCCAATTTTCAATTAAAATTCAACTCTCAATTTTTCATTTCCGAATGTTGGCTGACCACGACGGTGGTGGTGTAAATTTGGTAATGGCAACAACAACAAAAGCAACAGCGACAACAAAATTCTTTCTCAACACTGGCCGCAGACTTAATGCCAAGTGGCAACATTATCATCAGCTTTATGTGTGTGTGTGTGTGTGTGTTTGATTCTCGTGCTTGCCAGACCATTGAGCAAATAATGAAATTTTAGACCCCCATCAGTTAATCGCTTTAAGCGTGCTGCGCATGAAAATAAACACAACATCAAAATCAGTTTTCGCAAAATCCCCCAAAAAAAAAAGAAATTACTGCAACCAGGCAACTGCAGCAGCAACACCACCAACACCGAACAGCAACAACATGGCCGACACAACGGGCGAAATATGCAACAGAAATCCTTTTTTCTCACTTGGCACTTGGCGGCCCCGAGAAATCGGGCGTTTACAAGAAGTACCGTAATTTGGTAAACCCCACAATGGCAATAAATTATATTGCGCGCAGCAGCGCTTTGCTGGGACACGCCGCCGCCACCGCCACCGTTGACGTCGTCTTCGTTGTCCTCTGTGTCGCTGTTGTTCTCAGTCCAGTTGCTTTGCCGTGCAATGTGTGTGCAATGTATGGCAAACGCACATTCACAACGGCCTGTCAAACATTTGTCGAACGCTTAAGCGGCTACGTTTTTAATACGCGCCGACTTTGCGTTGCGTTGCGTCGACCGGCCACGATCGCCGGCAAAGCGTGGCGTTCTTTGAGTTGCGAGAATTCTGTTTTTGGCGCTCATTTCGATTTTGGTGTACTTTTGCATTTTGGGGCGTTTTTCGAAACGATTTCGGAACGAATTGCATTCGGCGCGGATGCATTTTGCGTTCCGCTTGCCGCCTTCTGGACGGCATTGTGCGTACACGCAAAAAAAAAACCAAATAAGTATTGAGTGAATTTTTTTTTAGGAATTGAATCGAAATAAATTAGATTATTTTTTATTGAAATAAAGCAAAATAAATTAAATTAAGATTACATAAATCTAAAAAATATTATTAAAAACTTATTATATATTAAAAATTATTAATATAAATTAAAAACTTTCATAAAAAAAATTTAAATCATATTAAAAAAAAGGAATTAGAACATCAATTAAATCCATACAAGTATGGCATTAACCTTATTCAGGCTCTATACATCCAAGTCAAATGAATAAGGAAAAAATAAGGTATGGAAAAAATATTTGTAAAATAGTATAGAAACGCTGAGAAAGCCCAAAGGCCTCACTTACTGAAGAAACGTTTGAAAAAATTCGCAATATTTTTTTTTGAAAGACCGAAAATTGGAAGTTTCTTAATTTTCGTTTTAATTGCCTTTTTTAATTGAACTTCATTATTTTGTAATATTCTAGTTTTATCGATGCTATCGAGTTTTATTTTTTGTTTGACTGGATAATACAAAAATAAATAAATTAATTAGTAAATAAATAACTGACGTCAGTAACCTTTTTAACAAAACATGGACACAATAAACTGCACGAAAAATTGGGGTTTGAAGTTAAAAAACTATGTTTAAACACATTTCAGCGCATTCCTAAGGAATTTTCGCTTCACTCATAACTGTTCACGAAACATGGATTCACTAGACCATCTACACACCTGAGAGCAAGAAATCGTCAAAGCATTGGGTAGAAGCGGGGTCCAGTGCTCTGAAGAACGTAGTTCCATCCTGCGGAGCTGTAATTGCGTTTGTTTTTTTTACGATACACATGAAATAATCTTTAGTGACTATCTCGAGAATTATCAGGACAAGGTTCCGGCTCTCGGACGGTCCTTTTTTTCTAGGCTCGCATGGATCTCTGTTTCAGGTAAAGGTTCATGTAATAGTTAAGGCAACACATTTTGTTATGGAAAGCAGGTGGAAGAATATGTCGTTCATACCTTTGAATCACCTCCATAAGAGTCAAGTTCAGAAAATCCCGGCTTAATTATGTCCGCAGATATATTTTCTTCGGAGGTAGTGTAGACTTAAACCAAACTACCAGGGAAGCTTAAGTTGCAGTACAAAGGACATATACTTTTTTCTGAGTGCTGTGCTAGTTATACTGTTCTGTTAAAGAAAAAAAACTATCTTGAGAAAGCTTATACGAAAACTGGCCCATATTATGCAACATTATTGGGTCAATTGAACATTGTAATCTTTTGATTCGGTCTCATTTGAAGAAGAAACAGTGCGCTTCTATTACATTATTGTATCAGCTAAAACTTCAATAAAAGCCCTGATGAAATTTTAGTATTTGGGCCATGAATTGTTCCTTCTTCCACTATGTTCTTCAGATGTTCTTCCACACTGCATCTATTTTCTGTTCCCAAAGGTTAGGAAAAAAACTCAGTTGCAAGTCTCATTTCATTGAATGAACAAGTTGAAATGTTACAGACATCAACAAATTTAAATATCGTCAAATTAAGTTTATTGGTAATACGTTGAAAATTTCCATAAGGATAATAATTACTTGCTGAAATTTTTCTCAGTGCATGCGGCAATTATATTGCAAGCCAGCTGCATATACATAAATACAATGCAATCTGTGAATTTGTACATGTGTGTGTTTGTATGTTTGATCGGTGTCTGCGTGTCTTCGCTGAAATATTGTGACATTTCTATATGGCAGGAATACGCACAGCGCGCATTCACAAAATGATATGTGATACGCATGCGCATATAAATTACAATCTGCTGACATAATTACAGAAAAGCCGATCGTAATCAGATTACAGCAAATATGAAAAAAAGACAAAACAGAAGCAAATGCAAACAGGGCTTAACTAAAGAATATTTGAAAATATATGAGAAAAGGGCAAACTTGTAAAATTTAAATCAAATTAATTACAAAATACATTTTTTTGTTTAAAGATAAATAAATAATTAAATACAAAATAAATTTGTTTTGTTTATTTCTAAATATAAAATATTAATTTATATATTTTTTAATATATTTTTTTATTATTTATTTTAATTGTCTATAATTTGATTATTATTAAACTATAATTCATTAAATCATTACAATTATTATTATTATCAAACTATACTTAATTAAATTATTATTTGTATTTATTTATATTTTGTTTATAATTATTACATTTGTTATTGAATAACAATTTTTTTATTTTGCTATTTAAAAATATTTTTGCTTTTATTAAATTATATTAATTTAATTTTAATGATTAAACCATAGTGCAAAATAATAAAAAATAATCAAATACAAAATATAAAAGAAAATGAAATAAAATGAAATAAAATAAAATAAAATAAAATAAAATAAAATAAAATAAAATAAAATAAAATAAAATAAAATAAATAAAATAAAATAAAATAAAATAAAATAAAATAACATAAAAAAAATAAACTAAAATAAAGTAAAATAAAATAAATAAAATAAAATAAAATAAAATAAAATAAAATAAAATAAAATAAAATAAAATAAAATAAAATAAAATAAAATAAAATAAAATAAAATAATTTAAAATAAAATAAATTTAAGTAAAATAAAAAAAAAATGAAATAAAATGAAATAAAATAAAATAAAATAAAATAAAATAAAATAAAGTAAAATAAAATAAAATAAAATAAAAGAAAATGAAATAAAATGAAATAAAATAAAATAAAATAAAATAAAATAAAATAAAATAAAATAAAATAAAATAAAATAAAATAAAATAAAATAAAATAAAATAAAATAAAATAAAATAAAATAAAGTAAAATAAAATAAAATAATATAAAATAAAATAAAATAAAATAAAATAAAATAAAATAAAATAAAATAAATTAAAATAAAATAAAACAAAATAAAATAAAATAAAATAAAATAAAATAAAATAAAATAAAATAAAATAAAATAAAATAAAATAAAATAAAATAAAATAATTTAAATTAAATTAAAGTAAAATAAAATAAAATAAAATAAAATAAAATAAAATAAAATAACATAAAATCAAATCAAATCAAATAAAATAAAATAAAATAAAATAAAATAAAATAAAATAAAATAAAATAAAATAAAATAAAATAAAATAAAATAAAATAATAAAATAAAATAAAATAAAATAATAAAATAAAATAAAATAAAATAAAATAAAATAAAATAAATAAAATAAAATAAAATAAAATAAAATAAAATAAAATAAAATAAAATAATAAAATAAAATAAAATAAAATAAAATAAAATAAAATAAAATAAAATAAAATAAAATAAAATAAAATAAAATAAAATAAAATAAAGTAAAGTAAAATAAAATAAAATAAAATAAAATAAAATAAAATAAAATAAAACAAATAAATATAAAATGAAAAAAATTAAACTAAATAAATCTAATAAAATAAAAAGTACCTAAATCAAAATAATAATTAAGTATGTTTAATTATTTTGTGAAGAATTAAAAAATCTGAAAATAATGTTTTAAGTTATTATACAAAACCATAATTTTGTTTATTAATATATTTGATAAAATTTATTTATTTTAAAGATTTACATGCATTTTTTCCGTTCCATTTTTTTTCGGTTATCTGGAAATCTTGAATCATACTAATCGAAAAATAGTTGTTTTTCTTATAAATTTGCTATGAAAAATAACGGTAAAATCATTGTTGTGGTAACATTTTGTAGGATAAATTAAAATTCCAAAGAAACGCTGTGTGAAAGCTATAAAAACACTCATTTTACTATAGAAAAATAGACTGATTGAGAGTTTTTTAGTAAACTTAATAATTAATTCCTCGATTCTTATTCGAAGTAATATCATAACACTTGTTTCCCATACAATTTATCTGACTTTTTAATGTTTGTGAGTTAGTTGTTCTCAAGCCTTTGAAATGGTTTTTTTAACTGTAGCACTGTGAGAAAGTTTTTCATAAACTTTCCGTACTAGTCTAACTTTTTTGCTCTGAATGGAACTGAGATCCAGTGAAACATAAAACATTGAAAATGTTTAGTATTAAATAAATTTTTTAAATTTTTTTTAAGTATTCGTGTGAATTCTGGCACTGTTCTGCTGAAATATGAGTCTTTTCTGTTAGTGGCTTCCAATATAGGACTGCAATTTGTTTCCTAACGATTATTGGTATTCATTGGGCAAGAAAGAAACCGAGTCTTTAATGACTTGAACAGTCACTGGGGGTGACTTTCGTTGCCCATCATTGCTTACCAAAAATTCTCTTTGAGCAATACTGTGAAATATCCTAGAAAACTGTCGGCACCATCAAGATTTCAAGTTTTCATCAGAAAATATCTTCTGTAGATACTAAAACCTGAGTGAACTCTCAAGAATTTGGATACACAAAATGTTCTTCTTTCAGAAGATAACAAAATCGATTTAATTATAGGTAACTAAATAAATTAATATTCCACACCTTTCTAAGTTTAACTAAATTTTTTGTTCAAAACTTCCCTTCACCACTTTAAATAACTAATTAATGTATAAAAACATGTTTCTCTTCGGTTTTGCCAATGAAAACACAGTATTTTTCCACGCAAAGTTTCGTTGAGCAATAAAAATATGAACTGTGTTGTTGAAGCTTGAGTTCACTTCATACAAAATCAAAAACTCAAGCATTACTTTGCTCGAAAAACGCCTTAATTAATATATGAAATTTATATACAATAAATCTTATCAATAAAAGTGTGAAAAATTAGCACAAAACGTGCCTCCACTAATCAGCCAATCAACTGTGCGCAATCGGCAACTACGAACGCCAGCAAGTGTGAACTGATTTTATATATTCGCAGCATAATAAATGATATGTACATATAGTCTTTTTTGTTTATCATATCAGCACGACATACGCACAGCTATAAAGTCACAAATGTGATAAAGAAAACATGTTGAAAAATTGCGCTGCCTGACAAACGTTTACGGCAAAGCAACGCAACGACAACGAAATTATGCGATAAGCCGCCAGCAAAGCAAGCGGCATAGTTAAAAAATAATACTAAAAATAAATATAAAAAATACACACAAACAAACATGCATACACAGTTTTAACAAATAAACGACAAAGACAAATATTTTTAAAATTTAATGCGACGCCGGACCGCCCAGTTGCCATAATTCGATTTGTCTGTTTGCTGTTTGTAGTTTTTCAGTTTTTCAGTGTTCAGTTTGTTGTTGTTTTATTGGCGGAAAATTGTTGCTGGCATTTTTATGAATCATGGCCGTGCAACATTTGCCTCAGGCAGCTGTTAATACTGCCATTATGATTTGTTGTTGTTGGTAGTTTTGGTCGCTGCGCTTTTTGTCTGCGCCACGCTTCAGCGTTGACCAATTCATGAAATGCGCCAAAATGCCAATTCGACTATATTTTATTTATCAATATTTTGTTGTTGTTGTTGTTGTTGTTTTTCATTTAACCGCATATTTCGATTATAATGTTTAATGTGAGCAATGCGCCAGTTGCAAGTTGCGTTTCGAAAGTAAAAGTCACGATGTGGCCAGACGAACGAACTGACTGGAACTGTGTCTGGCTCAGGCACCGAGCTGACGTTTGTGTTATCAATGGATCACGTGTTGTTATTACGTTTGTACTTGTGCAGCTTATCGCGTGATAAACAATTTGTTATAGCGTGCAACATTTCGGCGAGGCTCGAATTACGGTGAGAAAATTATTTGTGTTGCAAAATGTTGTAAGAAATTTTGTGTATTATAAAAATTAGAAAAAAATGCTTTTGTACAGAAAATAAATAAATAATTTTTTATTTTTATAGTTTTTTATAGTTTAGCGTTTATAAACACATTTGCGCTGACTGCTGCAAGGCAAGAAAAAAGTTTTCTAATCACATAAATTCCATAAAGTTAATTGCAATAAATTTGTTTGCAGAAAAAACTTGTTTTACAAGTATTTGTTGTTGTTGTTGTAGCTGCTGGGGGAAATTAAAAAATGCCCACGCACATTTTTTTTATCGCCACTGCTGTTGCAAATATGTCACAGACTTGCAACAACTCTTTCTGCATTTTTGTTGCTTTTGACTCACTAAATCACCGCATAATTTAGTTAACTTTGCGTAATTTCAAGCCTCGTCTAGTTTATCAACAGTCATTTTCATAAAGATTAGATTAGCATTAAAAGCATTAGATGCATTTAATTTTCATGGACATTTGAAGAATCTAAATAAGTTCCTGATTCTGCTCACATTTACGAAATAGTTTTGGTTACATATACGAGAGCAGTTTAGATGTCAGGGCATTTGGAAATAGGAGATTTTTTTCAGTAAAAAACGTTTTAGTCCCCTGTTGGCCGGATGCTTGTCCAGCATTTTTCTATTTTTTTATAGCTTTTAAGAAATTATTTATTAACTTTTTGTATTTTCATTTTATTTGTACAAGAATAAATTATTATACAAATATCACAGTAGCAGCACTAGCGACTTTGGCCATCGGCTGAGGTTAAAAACAAAAAAAAAATAAAAAAATAAAAATAAAAAATTTTCTTAAGGTGATGTTTGTGAGTTTCAGTGATGACATCTTCATTAGAACCAAATCTCTTGTAGTTGCGCCGTTTCTTCAGGTTATAAAACAGAAAAAACTAGTCTATTGGGCTCAATTTGGAGAATATGCTGGATGAAATAACAGTTCGTCGATTTTATAGATTTTTGTGTTGTTCTGATATTTGTATAACTGATGACTGAATTGAATTTAACTTAACTTAATTAACAAATGAATTGAACTTTTTTAACTTTTTCTAATTTTATGCTTTTCATATTTTTTCTTTGCAGGTGAGTCTATTGTTTGCTGAAATCAAAAGGATTATGTTTTGTTTTAAATTTTGAACAAAATTCAGTGAGTATTAGTTACTAGGAAACTACGAAAAATTAGTTCTAACTCTAAAAATAATTGGAAAATTATTAAATTCGAGCAACAATTGAGTCCGCTTAACTGCAGGCCGATTTTATTTTTTTTATTTTATTTTATCTTGTTTTGTTTTGTTTTATTTTATTTTCTTTTATTTGTTTTTATTTGATTTTATTTGATTTTATTTGATTTTGCTTGATTTGATTTGATTTGATTTTAGTTTATTTATTTTATTTTATTTGTTTTTATTTGATTTTGTGTGATTTGATTGGATTTGATTCGATTTGATTTGATTTGATTTTATTTTATTTTGTTTGTTTTTATTTGATTTTATTTGGTTTTGTTTGATTTGATTTGATTGGATTTGATTTGATTTGATTTGATTTGTTGTGTTTTGATGTGATTTGATTTGATTTTATTTTAATTTGTTTTATTTTATTTGATTTTATTTGATTTGATTTGAATTGATTTGATTTGATTTGATTCGATTCGATTCGATTTGATTTGATTTGATTTGATTTGATTTGATTTGATTTGATTTGATTTGATTTGATTTGATTTGATTTGATTTGATTTGATTTGATTTGATTTGATTTGATTTGATTTGATTTGATTTGATTTGATTTGATTTGATTTGATTTGATTTGATTTTATTTTATTTTATTTTATTTTATTTTTGTTTTATTTTATTTTTATTTTATTTTATATTATTTTATTGTATTTTTTTTATTTTATTTTGTTTAGTTTTGTTTTGTTTTGTTTTGTTTTTTTTTATTTAATTTTATTTTATTTAATTTAATTTAATTTTTTTTTATTTTATTTTATTTTATTTTATTTTATTTTATTTTACTTTATTTTTGTTTTATTTTATTTTTATTTTATTTTATATTATTTTATTGTATTTTTTTTATTTTATTGCATTTTATTTTATTTTATTTTTTATTTTTATTTTATATTTATGTATTTAATTTTTTATTTAATTTTAATTTTATTTTTATTATATTTTTTTAAATTTTTTTAAATTTTATTTTTTTAGTCTAACGATAATAGTCTTACAGGCTAATATAAACAAGATTTAATTTAATTCTTTCACTTAACCGAATTTCTCAGTTAAGCGAAGTTTCAGTGAAACGAAATAATTTTCAGGAAAAATGCCAAAAAATGGATATTTCAGCTAATTCGATGTTTCAGTCAAGCAACTTGCAGTTAAGCGCTTTCGACTGTATAACTTGATATTTTTTACATATCAAATGAAGACTGAGATCACCCAATACCAGAGCATTTAATACCTCATGAATAATTTAATGTTATTTTTTATTTGAAATTTAAACCATCATAATGTTTCGTAGTTTTTGTTTTGATTTCAATTTGATAGTAATTGAAATCAAAATTGTATAAGAAAAAATCAAAAACCTATAAAGAATTTTAAACATCTTTTCAATAACAAAATTTTGAAATAAAAAATATATATATTTATTTCCAAATATATATTTCCAAGTATAACCCACCGATATGTATGCGTACACCTTTTACTTAAAAAACTACACAAAAAATACTTGAATTCACCAAACAATGAATTGTTATTAATTTCTATAAAACCTATTCATGTTCAATATCAGCGTTTGGATCGCCTTTAACCCATTAAATTAAAACCAAACAATTTTGAACTTTTCGCTAATGGCTTTAATTATGGTGTATGTATACAAATGTGTATTATATGTGTGTGTGTGTGTGCAATGAAAACACGAAACTTACGCAAGACTACGTTAGCCAAAAAGATAATCAAAGTCATTTTGCAGTCATGCAAAGACTTGAAATAACACTCGAATCAAGCGCTCAAGTTACCAAAATATATAAAAATCAAGAAAATAAAAATAAAACCAAAATTTAATTAAAACTCATTTTATATGTTTGCGAAATGCGCTGCCAATATTTGCTCAAGTAAGAACATTTCAAGTGAGCACAACTAAGCCCAGCACATTTTTGGTTAAGTACGTTTTGTCTGTTGTTGTTTTTGTTATTGTTTCAAGCTTGACTTGACTGCGCTAATGCCATTCGTTGATTCGTTCGCTTGTTTGTTTGTTTGTTTGACAGCAGCAACAAAAGGTTGGTCTTGTCACGTTTTTGCTTTCTTGGCAACGTGTTGCTGTACACAGATTTTTGCGTCGTTGCGTTCTTTAGTGCTGCCAAAAACACAACCATAAACAAATAAATAAAAATCCGACAAAAATTTGAAAATCAAATAAAATGATTTTGGCTGTTTGTTTGTTTCTTTAGTTATTTGCGGGTTACTGACACTTGAGCTGCCAAGCGAAAGGAAAAGCGACATTAAGTTGCAGACAATAAAAGCGCAACGCTTTTGGCTGACAAGTTGGCTGGAACGGCTGGTTGGTGGATTTAATTGTTAATTGGTATAGAGGCGCGTTTTAACAAAAATTGTAAAATACGATGCAAATTTTTCAACTGAAATGCTGGGAATTTTTTTTCAAATAAACAATCACCAATTCTTGGAAAAAAAAGAAACTTTGTAGGAAAGGGTTTGCAAATGAAGTGATGCGACTAAGTAAGCAGTGTGAACTTGAGGCTTGTTTAAAGTGGCCCAAAGTTACATGTGTGAAACAGGAAACAATTTAAAACAGTTTATGACTTAAATGTTTTGAAAAATTATCTTGAAATTACTGAGTTGTTTTAATGTGGTTCAATGCCAAATGCCAAAGAGTGATTGTCAATTGTGAATTTGCATTATTTATACAAAATATTATTCAACTTTTTGCTGCACTGAACGCGCAGCATATGCCAACAGCTTAATTTACAACGCTTCGCTAGTGCAACGCCACTAATCAATTACTGCTCAGAGCACAATTTCAACGTCAATTAATTAAGCCACTTACAACTGCATGCGCGCAACATTCGACTCACTGACTGCGTAAAGATTTATGTGAAATTTTTTCAGCTGTTGCACTAATTAAAAGTGGTTTCCAGTAGTTGACGGTAGAAAAAAAATTATGAGATTTTTTTTTAGTTTTTTTTAAGGCAGCGTAAAAATTATTTCAGTATGTAAACAAGCTTCAGATAAAGTTGGAATTAAATGGTTGGAATATTAAAGATTGAAGTTATGAGGTGGTTTGTAAAATTTTATCAGTCGCTGATGGGGCGGTTTGAGTGGAAAAGAGTGAATGGTGAGTTGCTTCGTTTTAATTATAATTAAGTTTGATTAGCTGTGGTTCAAACAAAATTAACTCACTGAGCTATTTGAAATTGGAGTTACAAGATGGTGTTTTAAAAGAAGAGATATTCATGATTTAAATTTAAAGTTGAATGCCCTTCGTTTTGATCAAAAATGTGCCCTTTTGTTCAGAGACCTAAAATAATTATTATCCATATTTTTGGGAATAAAAAAATTGCCCTAATTTAAGGAATTTCCATAATTATTGCTTTATAATAATTATTCCCAATAAGAAATTTTTTCCGTCGCCTATAACTATTATCATGTTATAAATATTTTTGAGTTGCATAATAACTCTTATAAGTAACGTTATAAGTATCGTTGTCGAGAATTATTATTTTAAAATTTTTTTTGTTTACATTGCTTCATAACTTTTATCTATGCCTTTTTTAATATACGTTACCGATAACTATTATTTTAGAAATTTTTTTTTACGTTGCTTCATAACTTTTATTTATGATTTTTTTCATTTACGATGCCGATAACTATTACATTGAAAAAAAAGTTGTTTACGTTGAATTACCACATTTTGGACATGAATTGATTTTTAATTGTTTTAATTTGACAAACGCAAATTAACTGAAGAAACCTAATTTCCACCAACAACTAAACAATTAAAAATCAATTCATACTCAAAATGTGGTAAGGCAACGTAAAAAAAAAATTGTTTCATAAAAGTTATGAAGCAACGTAAAAAAAAAATGTCTCAAAATAATAGTTATCGGCAACGTAAATAACAAAAAATCATAAATAAAAGTTATGAAGCAACGTAAAAAAAAAATTTCTTAAAATAATTGTTATCGGTAACGTAAATAAAAAAAATCATAAATAAAAGTTATGAAGCAACGTAAACAAAAAAAATTCCAAAATAATAATTATCGAGAACAAAAAAAAAATTTGTTTCTCATAACAGTTATTACGCAACGTAAACATTAATTGTTGCAAATAATAATTATAATCAACAAACAAAATTTATGTTGCATTGTAATAGTTACATTGCAATTATTTTCTTAAAAAACCTATAATAGTTAAGTCCCTGCTTTTGTTACTACTTACTTAACTGGCCATAGCAACCCTCTACCAGGTTTCGGTCTGCCGCAAAATTTCTCTTCAGGCAAGAACTTTGTTAGAAACCGCCAAATTCTCATCGAACATTTCAGCATCAACCCGCAAAACTAAGGAGCCCTAACTGTTACCGCGGGACTCCCAACAGGTTGGTGGCCAACCTGACCTGCCAACTAACTAACTAACTTAACCTGCTACTACTTATGTTACTTATATGACTCACCATATAAATCTTTTACTGACTGATTTACTGACTTTTACTATAGTAATTTTATAGTTTTTTAACTTGCTCGCATTTTATTACATCAACTTACTCCTTTTCAACTACCAGCTTTTTTACTTTCAAATTTTCAATCCAACAAAATTCCACTTTTTTCGTTCGACAACAGCCCACAGCTTTTCAACTATCAATACTCATTTCTCCATTCAATAGTTGAAAAAAACAAACAACCAAAACAGCTATTCAAGAAAAACAACAGTGAATGTCTACAAAGCCCATGTGACACATTTCGCCTTTGAAAGCCATCAATCAAATGGCGTTTTGCAGTTTTCCACGCCGCCTCATGCTAACGCAAAAGGACTGCATTTAATTTGCATTTAAGCTTAACTCAACTGCGGCTCAGTTGCTCAACTCGAGATTCAATTTAGTCGCAGCTATTTTTTTTGCCTACGCTGTATTTTTGTAAAACTGTTTTCTGTTCGTTTGTTGGTTTGTTTATGGCGCATTGCCACGCTTTAGCGCAGAATTCAACTGTGAATGTAGACAACCAGCCAGTTGCTGCGGTATTTTGCATTCGATTTTGCTCTATGTGACTTACTGCGTACAATTGGTGTCTCGTTGTTGTAGCTGTAGCTGATGTATGAAACATACGCAAACGCATAAATATATTTACATACATATTGTATGTCTGCATAAAATCGCACAACAACGCCTACGCAGTCGAATTTTAATGTCTGCATTGCTTTCCCATTCAGCGCGACTCGACTCGGCTCGACTCGACTCGACTCATTTGATTGCATTTCATTTCAGCGCCGTGTGCTATTTTGAATTATAAACTGACAGTTGCAGCTGTCATTTGCAACAACGAGACAAATTTACACAATTCGAATGCAACCATATGTACACAAATACGCAAATGCATTCACACACTCACACATACACACACACAAGCCATGCAATTAAGCCTTTTGTTGTGGCGCAAAATGCTGCCAGCCATGCGTGTTGTTATTACTGGCATTTACTGTTGTTGCTAATGCACAGTGCCAGTAAAAGTTGTTGTTGTACTGTACAATGGTTTTATTAATTTCTTTGTTAATTATTTGTTTTTTCATTTTATAAATGTTTAACGCCATTCGCCATTTAAATAATGCGAGCAAAAATAGCAAAAATCCCACACTCAAATGCGGCGCTGATCTTGATCGAGTGCTTAGTTGGCTTAGTTGGGAAATTAATTTAGATTTGTGCAAACATGCAATGTGCATGGAACAGTTTTTGGCCAGTTGAGAGCAGTAAGTGTGACTTTTTGCGGTGGTTTTGTTCAGTGATAAGTATGGCTGCTTGAACAAAAGATTTAAGCTGCAAACTTGAAAAGAAAACATTTCAAATTTGTTTACTTTATAAATTTATTTAATGCTTAAATTTTATTAATTAATCACTTTACTGATTTTACTTTTACAATATACCAGGGACCGGAAATAACAGTTATTTATGAAAACTATATTTGAAAAATTTACTATGAAGGAAAAGTCATACAAATAAATGAAAAATACCAATACATTTCTTTTCGCACGGAGAATCAAACTTGGCAATAAACTTTGTTTCTGTAATTTTTATGGAAAAATTAAAAAATAAGAATTATTTATGATTTATATTTTCAAAATCCTTTAATAACAATTATTTTTGATTTTTTTCATATAAGTCCATAAATAACGGTTTTATTTCAATTTTTATTTAAGTTGTCCTAAGATAACAATTATTGGTGACTTTTATTTTTTTAATTAAAAGTCACTGAATGATTTTTATTGATGACTTACAAATAAAAGTCACTTGCTGATTTTTATTGATGACTTAAAAACTAAAAGTCATTGAATGATTTTTATTGATGACTTTTATAAATTAAAGTCACTGATTGATTTTTATTGATGACTTAAAAAATAAAAGTCACTGACTGATTTTTATTGATGACTTTTATAAATAAAAGTCACTGAATGATTTTTATTGATGACTTAAAGAATAAAAGTCATAGAATGATTTTTATTAATGACATTTATAAATAAAAGTCACTAAATGATTTTTATTGATGACTTTTTAAATAAAAGTCACCAATAATTGTTATCATAGGACAACTAAAAAAAATTCGAAAAAACTGTTATTTGTGGACTAATAAGAAAAAAATCAAAAACTAATTGTTATTATAGGATTTTTAAAATATAAATAAAAAATAACTGTTATTTGTTGAATCATTAAGTAAAAGTAAAAAAAATAACTCTTAAACATTGATTTTTATAATAAAACTTATAACTGTTACGGTCCCTGCAATATATAAAAACATTTGATGACTTCAAAAAAATGAAATGCGACTACGCGAGAAAACATAATTTTTGCTATTAATCAACTAGCACGTAGCATTTCATTTGGGGGCTCCCCTACACAACTTTTGAGACCAATGTCATTTGAAATCATGTTTGCCACCCAAAATGTTTTGTATCAAACCGATTTTTAGGGGGTTTGTACCCACAAACCTCCCTCGAATGTGTCACTGAAAGCAGCACACATTCACAAACACACCTCAAAACATCTACCAAAAATATCTAAAACTGTTTGTCATATGACAAACGGCGCGTTTGTTGCTTGAGTCTTTTGTTTTTACAGACATTACACTCAACTTTTGAGCTCAATGCCACTTTAAAGCCACTAAAATATTTTGTATCAAACAGATATTTAGGGGTTTTGAACCAACAACCCCCCTCGAGTGCGCCACTGGAACCAACACACACACACACACACATACGCAAACACACCTAAAAAACACCTACCAACATTACCTAAAACTGTTTGTCATATGACAAGGCACGCGTTTGTTGCTTCAGTCTTTTGTTTTTACACACATTACACTCTCCTCTTGCCTATGCAAAACAAGCGTCAAGATATTTTCATAACTTCCTTTCCTTGTTTGTTTTTGTGTTACAACAACGCGGAAGTCATTATTTGTTGACAGTTGCAAGGGAAAAATACTAAGACTTCCTGTTTAGATTTTTACAAAATATGCAACCAAATTCATTCTTTGCTTTTTCAACAGCTTTCCATTCGAATTAAGCACTGGAACAACAACGGCCAACAATTTCAAGGCCTTTTCGGTCTGGCCGGCGGCGTTTATTAGAAATTTCAATAGCGCTGCTTACGGTAGCCCGGTGGTTGTCGGTGCGACGGCATGCAGCCATAATCCGCTTATGAGCTTATTAAATTTGAAAATGGGCAAAACAAGCCGTCCGCCAGCCGCATTCAGGCCTGTCAATGTGCCGAAGCGGCCGCCTTGCCCGGCCCACAGCTGCAAAATGTCGTCATTTCTGCTTGTGCGTTGTTGCTATGCCTCGGACACGCTGCTGCTGTTGTTGTTGCTATTGAGATAATTTGAAAAGCGCCGCA